>VZTH01011692.1:1195339-1371785 GCA_013397815.1 Aleadryas rufinucha
CGCTGAAGTGCATATATACATAGAATTGAAAACTGCTCCTGATTCCTTCCAAACAAATGGCAAATACTGAAAAAAATATATTAGTTATCTTCGTTGACATGAATTTTCATTTTTCATTATATGAAACTGATTTTTTGAAAAAATCTGCCTGCTGTAAATGCAGGAGTCCATGAATGAACTGGAAGATCACTGTTGACTGAGGTATAATTTTTTGACAGTCATGGTGTGCTATGATTCCAGAAAAGTCAGTCACGCGTCTTGTAATGATGTGTGGCTATAAAGGACACAGTGCTTCATTTGTATTTTCAGTTCTGATCAGCTACCTCACATCAGACTTTGAAGTGTGTGGTACCTTTTTGTTCAGGAGCAATAATGTGGTTATTTCAGGCTGCTTCTGGGATTCTTCGATAGATCAAACAGATTAATCCTTCATGCAGATGAGAAAATGTCCCTTTTGGATCCTGTGTTTAGACTGCTGTTAAACTGGTTCCTCTCAGTCATGGAACAGCTGTAGTTGTTAAACATTTCCTAACTGGTTTATGTCAAATGTCAACAAGCCTGATTTTCATTATCCTGTTTAGTGTAGGCTTCATCTTTCCTGAGCCAACTCTCAAAAATAATTCAACTCCACTAATTAGTGTTTGCTTTCAAGGTTTATAGCATACACAAAGAATTATAATTAAAGCTTTAGGAGCCTTAATATTAGCACTATGTCTACCTGAACCCCACAAATATCTAAATATAGGAGGCTACTGTGCTTGCACTACACTTTGCTTGCTAGGGAGGGGCTTATTTGAAAAAAGCAGATGTACAATATATTTGTCTGATAGCTGAGATGATGCAGAAGCTGACAGTGTCACGACCATCCTTCTGTTCTAAAGGTTTTGATTTTGCCCTTAGAAAAACTTGTGTATTTGTTTTTCTTGACTTCTTGACTTTACTTGACTATTTCCTATGAGTTAAAATTACTTGTGCTGAAGAGGTGGGAGGTGTACAGGATAACAATGTACAGTTTCAAAGAAGAGTTTTTAGTAGAATCTCTTCTATACAGTTGCTCAGGAATGTGAGACAACTGAGAACACAAAATAAAAAAGTCAACTGAATCTTCACAAAAAATAACAAATTTCAAATAACCTGGTATAGATTTTGTTGGATTTTTCACTGTAGAAACGAGATAAAACAATTTCTCCTCCTTGCCCCCAATACTCTTCTTGTCCTATCCATACTTTCTCTTAGATTTCAATCTTTGTTTACTCATTCTCCAGGCCTGCTTTTGAAAAGCATCCCTTAGATTTCTTCTTCAAGGGAATTTTTAGGCTTTGTGTTTTTTAGATGTGCTGCTTTTCTTCTTTCTGTTTTAAACAAATTTTAACTGCTTCTAAGAATAAAGTGTATTGAACATTCAAATCCCGATATGTCATTCAAATTGTTTGTTAATACTTTGAAAATTCTATTGACTCTTGGCACAACTCAAATGTTTCTTCAGCTGCTTTAAACTGAGAAGCCCTGACCTTTTTTCCCTACATTCAAATAGCATCAAATGAATGAAATAAATATACAAATAATACATGCATGTTGTATATTATTTCATTGCAAGTACGGAAAAAAAAATCCAAGGAACCATGCTGTCCTGAATTAATGTGATGCTGAAAATCTGGTCTGAATTTATTTTTTAAATACTTTGTGAAAGATATCAGCTGATTTCAATAGTCATAAGTAATGAGAAAGGAAATGGCTGTGCAGGAACAAGACTTTATGCTAAGAGAACGTCCCCCAAACTGAATCATTTTTGTGTTAGTTTTGGCCTTCTTCTTGCCCACTTACTGCTCAAAATGCAATGCTCAGCTAGAATCACTGTAAAAACTGTTTACCTGCTCACTGCTAAATAAAACAAAATGAATCTCAGGTCTTACCAATCTGCATATATTTAGCATTACTTCTTAAGTTCACGGACATAAATTTTCTGTTGAGCAGGGCTTACTCTGTGGTACCCAGAACTGATAGTCTCATGCAGATTGTGTTAGTCTTTATCTCCCATTTGTCCAGATTTGACTCCAAATATTTTTTCCAAGCATAAGATATAGCTGGATAGCATTTGAAGAATTTCTGCCCCCATCTGAGGATGCACTATGTATATATTATACAAACTGGACCTGAAGCACATGAGGTGTGACTCTGAGGTGGCTTGGTCAGCTTTGTGTTTGCACAGTAAATCAGTGCTCAGTTGCATTGATTTCACTGCATATTTGTGTCAGTTCAGTGGGCTCAGTGCCTCCAAGGACAAAACAAGATACAGTTCTACCAAAACTACCAAATGTTTTGGTTGTAAACCAAATCTTCCAAGCTGTGCCACCTGTAACAAAGCTGCAGCTGTGCCACTACAAAGATAATGGTGACAGCAGTGGTGTTGTGACTGTTTTGAGAGCTGCCAGAGGTTATTCTGTTCCTTTCTTTCCTTGCCTTGTGGAGTATCTGTAAATTCACTTAAAGTTCAGAACATTGGGGTAGGACTGAAGTAGGGAATGTGGGATTAAGCACTAATAGACTGGCAATAAAGAGGAGGGAGATACAATAAATAGCAGGCAGTTGATGGGCCAGTTGGAGCACATAGAAGAAAGTGGGAGAATTAAAATTTGGTAGGCTGTAATGGGATTGTAAGAGATTTATTGTTGTAGCTCAGTTTGAAGAGGTAAGATTTGCCCTGGTAGATGGAAAGAGAAGGATGGATTATTTCTTTTTGATGGCTTTGGTCTGAGAAACTGAAGGATCTCCCTAGGAAAATCGTTCTGCCATCACTTTCTCTGGCAGTAATACCACCAGAAAGAGAGGCCTGAACAAATTGTATTTGAGAATCTGAATTCTGTATTTTGAGTTCAATCCTCTTTCTTGTTGTCTGTAACTAGTATTCAACACTTTTCTTTGTGTGGTAGTTAATATATTTTTAAATAAAATTTTGTCCATTTATTTCAACATCTTAAAAATAATGATAGTTTTTAACCAGTACTGCAAAGAATTTTCTTTAATCCTGCATTGTCTAATATTGTTGTCACTTCTATATGCAATGTATCTATTTCTTTTCGTTCCCCAAACCTTTTGCTTTAGTTGACTTTGATCTGTCATCCCCTGGATGATTTATGAATGATTAATATGTATCTTGCTCTGGTTACCTCTATAAATGAGAACACTATGTGATTTTATAACATGAGTGTCTTCTGGAGGCTTTTCGGTGTATATGGCAACAGGACAGTTTTCTGATAACATCTTCTGTGAAGTAAGATCATCTTGGCTGTCCTGGACCTGTTCTGTGGGGATTATTAATTTTGGTTTGTTTTTTTTTTTGGTTTTTTTTAGATCTAGTAATCCATTTAATATAACAGACTTGCTGAAAAACAGTTTTCCAATACATTTTAAGACTGAAATTATGCTTTTCCTAGGATGAGGAATGTAGCATTTTTAAAGACTGTTTCTGCTGGCTTTCATTGATGTGGTCAAGAGCACACTGTTTATACCTAACTGTGTTGCAAACAAACTGATAAATGATGTTTTAATGAAGCCTGAATAGATGCAATTTAAGCATTTACTTCCTCATGTTAACTGCACTAGAGGAAAGTCGTACAGAAACCTTTTTAAAAAAGAAATAGCTGTTTCCCTGAGGGAGTCAGGATTGGTTCTTAGGGAAGTGTATGTTTTCCTGTGATCTGTGCTGACAATTTCTGAAAGTTGAGTAACATGGAAGACTGAGGTGTTTGGCTTTGTTTATCCAGCAATGAAAGAAGGCCTCATGGTATAAAACATTGAGGTGACATTGGCAGAACAGCAGAGCCTGCAGTCAGTCCTTTGTCTGAGATGGGAAATAAGTCCAGACTGGTGCCAATTCTACATGTAATAGCTAGTGCACCACTGCCAGAGTCACTTCACTGGCTCAGTTAAAGGCATATTGGACTGATTAAAAACTCCTAGATGCAGAGATTATCTTACTTTTTTTACAGAACCCCACTCTGACTTTGACCTTCTGGTAATGCCAGAAGGTAACAGTGATGGTGGCAAAATAATTGTTTTAGAGATGGAGTATTTTATTTCTGTATGAAGAGAATTAGACCTAGGCTAAAAATAACAGTATTCTGCTAAAGCTTTGCATAATGCTTAACACAGGAATTTAAACTTACAAACTCCCTTATGACTTAGAGATTTATTTAAAGTTCTCTGTTTTCCACATGCATGGACAGGGGTGCAGAAGATCAACACATGCACTGTTGTGAGAATTCGTGTCAGGATTAAGATAAAGATTAAAAAGAATTACAACTTTCAGGCCTATTCCAAGTCTCATAAAGCTGCATGTGCATTTTCAAGTACAGAGCTTGATTTGTTTTGTTCTAAACACTATTTCCTCAAAACCTCTGAGATGTAACTTTAGGCAAGGAAGAAGAGGGCTCCTCTGTGAAAGGGGAGAATGTTTAGAGGACCCAATCCTTTTGCAAGAGGAAGAACTATATATTTTGTAGTGATCGTTTCAAATGTCCAAATTGTCTTCATTTTTATATCTTTATTAAAGTTGAATAAAATGTAATTTAAGTTTAAGGAATGACAAAAGGAAGGAAAAAAGTCAGGAGAAAATTAAATCCCCATTGAAAAAAAGTCAGCCAAATTAAATTAGATTACTGTCGTGTTTCAACACATCTCTGTTCCTCACCCTAGCAACACATATTTACCATGTTGTAAATAATCTGTAATGCTATAAGGGTTTGAGACTTTTTAAGGCTGCCATAAAACAGTTCTTTTGCTGCATCTTCAATACTTTTTAATCAGAGTGTCTTCAAGTGAACACTGGAAAAATCTGTCAAAAATATTAGCATGACTGACTGTAAAGTTGACTAGATAACTAAGTTCCCCAACTGACTAACCCTAACAAAGGGTCGTGAGTAAAATCTTTGCCAAATTTTAGGTACGTATAGGTTTTGTTGTGACTATCTGCAACTGCTGGTGAAGTCATAGGCAGTAGCAACATTTCATGACATTATTAAAATGTGTATGGGCAGGTTTATTAAATAACTCAAATATAAAAAGTCTGGAGTCAAGGTTATCTCATGTTTTATGGAAGGCTAAGGGCCTATTGGCTGTTTTAGAGGTTAATTACTGTGTGCATCATTTGTATTAGTTTAAAACCAAAATTTTTCATTGTTTGTATTGGGTTCTGTGGGAGGTTAAGTCCTGATCCAGTGAAGTGCTGAAAGGAGAGGACACATGAGGGACAACCTGTGCCATGAGCGTACTAACTGGGGCTAAACTTATGTATCTGGAGCTATATCAGGAACAGTGACTATTCTGCCAGCAAATGTTCACATCTCTGCTTTGTTTTTCCAAATTACTTTAACTGGCATGTCACTACTGTATTTAGCTATGCTGTGTAAGTGTGCATTGAAACAATCTATTCTGGATCCCTCCAGAGTGGCTCTTTATGCAAATTAGTAGATTTTTGTTTGATGGAAGAAACCATTTTTGGAAAGAATAGAAGTGCCTAAATGAACAGAACAGAAATGGAGTTTTCTCCAAAGCAGTGGAAAGTTCTGACGCGAACATGACATTTTAAGGAGCTCTATTTCCAACTAGAAAGGTTAAAATGTTGAAATAACTAAAAAATGTAGAGTAAAATACCTCAAAAAGATAAAAATTGCCCCATTCTTGTTGGCTGTTCATTAATGCTATAGGTTCTATGCAACTACTTCACCTGAGGAAAGCTTTTATGTTGTAGTAATATTTAAAATTCAGTGAAGATGTATGTTTCCAAATAGGATAAACATTATTTGCTGTAATTTTCTAACTTTCTCAAACTTCTTTCTTCTAATTGGCTGAGGTTTTTTCGGTTTTTTTTTTTTTTTTTTTTTTTTTTTTTTTTTTTTTTTTTTTTTTTTTGTTTTTTTTTTTTTTTTTTTTTTTTTTTTTTTTTTTTTTTTTTTTTTTTTTTTTTTTTTTTTTTTTTTTTTTTTTTTTTTTTTTTTTTTTTTTTTTTTTTTTTTTTTTTTTTTTTTTTTTTTTTTTTTTTTTTTTTTTTTTTTTTTTTTTTTTTTTTTTTTTTTTTTTTTTTTTTTTTTTTTTTTTTTTTTTTTTTTTTTTTTTTTTTTTTTTTTTTTTTTTTTTTTTTTTTTTTTTTTTTTTTTTTTTTTTTTTTTTTTTTTTTTTTTTTTTTTTTTTTTTTTTTTTTTTTTTTTTTTTTTTTTTTTTTTTTTTTTTTTTTTTTTTTTTTTTTTTTTTTTTTTTTTTTTTTTTTTTTTTTTTTTTTTTTTTTTTTTTTTTTTTTTTTTTTTTTTTTTTTTTTTTTTTTTTTTTTTTTTTTTTTTTTTTTTTTTTTTTTTTTTTTTTTTTTTTTTTTTTTTTTTTTTTTTTTTTTTTTTTTTTTTTTTTTTTTTTTTTTTTTTTTTTTTTTTTTTTTTTTTTTTTTTTTTTTTTTTTTTTTTTTTTTTTTTTTTTTTTTTTTTTTTTTTTTTTTTTTTTGTTTTTTTTTTTTTTTTTTTTTTTATTTTGGTCCTTTTTCTTATTTTTATGGTTACTGTCTACCTTCTGCTCTGAAAACAGTCTGTACTTCTTAAGAAAACTCATGCTTGAATTCTAATGCAAATTTGATATCATCAGCTCTCTACAGCTGTTCTAATTCTGACATCCTCCATCTGCCTAAATAAAATCACAATTTCTGCATTTGTACTGCCTTGTCAGGTATACTACTTCTTTTTGTTTCACATTAATTTTTAATTTTGCTTCTCTTCTCCACGCAATCTTTAGCTTGCTGATCTGGCTTCTCTCTTTTTCTGTTATCGTTCTGCTCTCAGATATTTATTTTGGATCTGAAAAATATATGTTCTCTGGAAAGATGTGATACCTAATGGCAGTGTTTAGTATCTGTTGCAAGCTGACTCCTGGGAAATGTCTGGGCAAAAGTTTGCCAGACATCTGTGGGTTCTGAGTCCTCTCCTGAGTGACTCAGGAGAGCATAATTGAAGAATAGCAGATTAATAAGTCTCATGTTGCCAAGATAAGCAGAGAAGCTGATGTGTTAATGTGTAAGGAACCATTTCAGTGTTCAAGGAAAAAAAAAACCCTCACAGATAAAATACTAAGTTTTGCTAGCACTGTGATGGAGATGTCTCTGTAAAGACATTTCTCAACTACTGACTTAGTTACTGAATGTCAGGGGGGGTTTTGTTCTCGTGAATACCAATGTAATTTTGAGAAAGGAGTCACTGGCACAGAATTTAAAGAAAAAATATATAGTTTTTAGTGATAAGAGAGACACTAAATTCTGTGTATTTTGAAGTTGGAAGATATGAGTACTTCATCTGGAGAGGCTATATGAAGTAAATGTGGAAGTGGGGCGGATATATTTCTCAATGCATCCATCTTTCTATCTTTCTCTTTTGAAAAGGTCATGTCTTGACATTATGCCTCTTCTGCAATTTATATGCATAGAATGATAACACACTTTGAAATGCTACTTTGCTAAAGAACATTCTGTACTTTGAGTTATTACACGGCTATTTATAATGTGTTTTTTTATTCATAAACATGTTTACAGGCAAGTGACAATGGTGGGGGAATGCTTTTTAATATAAATTTTCTTGATTCTCTAAGTATTATCTGGAAAAAGGACAACCCCGAGAAAGCATAGGGAAAAATTAGGAGTGCAAGTATGGAAAAATATTTCATTTTACAATGGTTATGAGTAGCTCTGTGATCTGTGAAAGGCTCCTGTCAGTCCTTCGTTTATCAAAGTAGCTGTGTATCTTTGATCTCTGCTTTATAATAGTCTTTTAGGTACAGATGAATGCAAGTCACTGCTGAATACAACAGTGAACCTGCTGAGCATTATTTGGAGGCTCAGGAAGATCGAAAACGATGGCTCTGGATTTTTATGATTTTGTTCAGTATTGCACCATGCTGACAAGAATCAGTTGGATTCCCACATTTAAAGTCTTTTCTATCATCTGGAGCAATAAATAGGACATGGATGCATGTTGGTTTATATTAAAAATAGATTATTTTTTAAAAAAGCTGCCTACTAAAAGTTTAATGTATTTGAAACAACTTTAGTTTAATATTTAAAATGCATCTATTTAAAATATAATGTAGGGAGGAGCAATTGATACCACTGAGGAAAAGAAACAAGTCTTGTGAGCAGACCACTGAAATATTGCACCTTGACAACTTAGAAGCTTTGCTGACCACAAGCACGCAAGGGCTTGCTAAGTTGAGATTTAACACTTAGCTCTGGGAGCGCGTGGTACTCGAGATTTATGTCAGCCTCGGTGACCCAACCAACCAGGCTGTCTTTAATCCTTCTCCACTCCCAGCACTATGAAAATGACTGCTGACTCTTGAATTCATTGGTGGTATTTACAGCTCTGGCCTGAACTGCTCCTGTGTTCTGTAAATGTTCTGCTTGTGGACAAAGAGCTATCTGCAAGAATCATTATTTGTGCTGCCAGTTTTATGGTTTAGGTTTTATAAATTAAGTGATATGGCTTGGTCTTCAAAGCTTTTACCAACGATTACAGTTCATTTATCTCACTTTCCCTCCAAATCCTTCACTAATTTAGCTTTTCCTAAAAGCCTGTTTCTTTTCATCAATAATACCCTTTTATTTAAGCTCTCTGGCTTTGTCCAGTCCTGGAATTGTACTTTATCAGACCTTTGCAATCATCACAATATTGAATGTGTCAAAAGTGAAAGAGTAGAATTTATAGAATTCATATTCTAATGATCTTGGGAATTATAAGTTCCAGCCTGCCAGTTTTTGGTCCAGGGTACCTGGGGCATGACACAAATGAAAAAAATGAATAGCAGATTTCTGTATAAAATAAAGTAAGTGCTCTTAGGAATCTACTTTTTTATAAACAAACAAACAAGCAATGTGTATTTCAGAGAGAAACTGAGAGAGAGCCTGAAGCAAAACTTTGAATACAAACCACAAAATTTTTTTGGGGTGTGAAGCATGGAATTTTTGCATGCTAAAGTTCTATTGTAATAGATGTTTATCATGTTTTAATTTTCTTGATTTCTATTTCATTTCAGTGAAATACAGAGATGCTAATTGAGAAGAACCATTTGTCTTCTGTTTAAGACACTGGAGTTCTGCTGTTGTAGACTAAAACCCTAGGCTTTGCTAGCTTTTAGTCAAACCTGGTCGAGGAGTTCAGTATCTAAACAAAACTCTGCAAGCCTTTGAGAGAGGGAAAGTGATTTTTTGGGGGTTGTTTGCTTGGCTTTTGCTTTTTTGGGGTTTTTTTAAGTAGCAAAATATCTAAGGAAGTTATTTTATCAGATCACAGTTGTACTCCATAGATTTCACTCATTCACTCACTCACTCTCATCAACTTTTGCATCAAAACATCTGAGTGGTCTGGCCTGGGTTTCTGGTGTTCAGCACAAAGCCAAGGGCGTGCTGGGTGTGAAGCACCCACTGCATCTCTTGGGCTCCTTTGCTGACAGTGACAAACCAGTCTTTAGTCTGCTGCTTTGTCCTCATGTTCATAAGTCAGCAGTTGTTATGGTGGTTACTTTGCTTCAGATTTTTGCTTACTTCAGGCTCTGCAGCTCTTAAACAACAAGCAGCAACCGCTGCCTGTTTTCTGTTGGAAAAGTACGTGTGCCATATGTCTCTGCGTGTTCCACTAGCAGGAAAATGAGCTGGTGTGATAGACTGCAAGCGTGCTGCCATCCTCCTGTTGTCAGATTGCTGTCTTCTGTGGAGGGGGGTGTCTGTGCTGTGCTCCTGTCAGAGCACTTGGCTCAACAGAAACAGCTTTTTCTCTGTTTTGCATCTGGGAATGAAGTTTTGGGAGTGGTTTCCCTTCGTTAACCGGAAAGGCCATTGTTTAACCCTGATAGTTCTGCTGCTGCTTTCTCACATACATATTTTCATTTGTTATTCACTCATAACGGTCTTAGTCCCACTACAAATCTATTAAATATGCATATATTACTATAGTAACTATTTATTATTAATATATAAATCACAGTGAAACCCAAACTTGCAGTCCTGAAATCTGCAAGTCAGCTGTTTCTGTTCATGAAGGTGTCTGGAGGTGTCATGGACATGCTGGAAGTGGACTTAAATTCTGTAAAGTTGTTTTTGGGTTTTTTTCCCCTTCTCCTGAGTGCTGACATGGGTGTTGTTGCTTAGATCCTAGTTCTGACACATTTATGTGTCAGCTGGTTATGTTCTTTATGTATGCATTTGCCTGAAATTAAGAAACTCAGTGTGCCTTCAGCCTCCTGCTCAGCAAGGTCTGACTCAATGGGCTTTGCAGGAGAAGCTGGCTGATCACAGAGCAGTGACAGTCACTTCTTACAAAGCATGGGCAGGAGGCATGATGGTGTTCAGAGTGTGGGATGGAGGGTTCGGTTCCTCAGGAGAATAAAATTTCTATTTTACCTTTTTGGGTAGGTACAGGCAGGGCCAGCTTCTTCTCTGTAGAGAGAGAATTCTCTGTCTTGTTGAAGCCATGATGCTCTGTGAAATTCAGATTTGTTCTGATAATAGAACAGTGCTGATATTCAGGTAATAGTCATGCTTTTTCTAGAACTATTATATTAGCATAGCAAATGGCCAAGAACGTGAGGACAGAGGTTTTGGACTGCTCCTGTCTTTTACCTGGTCATGTTCATGTAAGTATTGAGCTTTAATGCTCACACCTTTTTGTGTTCCTCTCCTGACTGGTTGTAAGTAATAACACTGACACCATTTATTAAAACAATTCTACATGAAATATTAGTATTCAGTACAAAAACTGTCCAGTATTGAAATAAAATTTTCTCCCCATGCTTAGTTGACATAAATATATAAATGTACTTTGCTTCTGCCCACAATATCTAGCTGTGGTTGAAAATCCTGTTGAGATTTCTATTGTATTAGTGAAGGAAAAGTATTTACTGTCATTCTTGTGGCCCACATCATTTTGTTAGGCAGAACATAGAGATGTCAGGTATTTATTTCTGTGCAATTTAATTTCTGTTCATGTCAGCACTACGAGATCGTTCTGCCTTGCACTCCTCCTGTTGCAAGAGTTTTGGACATTTGAACAGCTGGTATAATATCTGATATGGTCAGAACTTGTTAAGTTCTATCTAGTATTGGATGAAGAAATAAAAAGGTTCTTTAAGATTTGCACATACCCTTTAACTGAGTCAATATAGAAATCAGTCATTTAAAATGCTGACTGATTTAAGTAAGCACACAAATGGAGCTTTGTCTACCTTCCCCCTGAGTACAGTTAGGCTGAATAAGGTTAAATACTAAGATTCTTTTCTTCTATCCTTGGCGTTTTGTTTTCGAAATCACTAAGAAGCTAAGTTTTAAACACATTTTTGAAACAAAATCGCAATTTACTTTACTCAAAGTAAACATCTCTGCATATGTATTTTTAATGCTAATTTCTTTTCCCCAGACAACACTAAGCTAAATTTGAAAATAGTTTCAGCTGGCCTGAGATCACTTTGGATAAGTGCAACAACACCTTCAATCATGTTAAATGAATGCTTTAACTTCTTTTATTCTTGAATTACTTTTGTTTGTGCTGCTGTGAACTAGAACAAGAATATTAATATTGCATGTCCACACTTGCCCCTGGTTATTTATGCATTTTTACTATTGAAGGGTAAGTGTGCCAAGCAAAATCACTGGATTTCTGCCAAATAAATGGCCCAACAAAGAATTACAAAGCCAGGAGTAAGTGGGGCCTCAAATTAAATGCAGGCAAAATGATGTGGGCCTACTAAATCACAATAGTGGGACAGTATAAGAAATGTTCCTCATCTCAGAATTATATAGACAGTACTAGGGAGTATTGTGATGTCAACAACAGACAGGAAATCCACATTTCAGTGGGAGCACTTCTGAAGAATAGGTGAACATAGAAGTCAAGATGCTAACATTTTACATCTGTTTTTATATATTTTTACATATCTTGAAACCATATGATCTCTCTTTGCTTCGAGCTCCAATTTTGTAATGGTCCCTGCTAATAGGTTTTTCAGTTCTGCTTTATTCACTGTAGGTAGTACAGGTTCATTTAAGTATGAAACAGTTGCAGTTTCTGTTTAATCCTCTTAAGAAAAAGCATTCACATGCTGAAACTTATAGCCCTCCAAAAAAACTCTAAGGCAAAATAAACTTCTCAAGCTGGTTTGTTTTACTCCTTTCTGACCACTAATTGTGGAGCCAAGGAGGGAAGATCAGCTATGACATTTGTAAGTGATCACCATTTCAACATTTTTATTTTCTGTAGTCTGAAGCATAGAAATCTTGTATGTCATGTTGGGATTGTGCCAATTGAAATTGGTCTGATTTTTTTTTTATTATATAGTGTTTTATTTAATGTGAGCAAAAGCATCAGAATTCTGACCAGTATTGATAGAGAATAGGGTCATTTTTCTGAAAAAACAATGTATTTTTAACAACTTTATCCTTGTCTGTTGAAAGTGTAAAGGGTGAAATAATGCTATAGGAGAAGAATAAAGTACATTTATGGATGATAGGTTCCCAATATTGGAATAATGACACTGAATTGCTGTTTCAGTCTCGAGCCAAAGGGGTTTTGAACTAATTTTTCTTTTTCTCTTATACCGATTTTCTCTTTCTGACCCTATTAAATAAATATTGAAGAAAGTTTTCAGCCCGTAAAGAAGAATTTCTTTCTCTCTGAGACTTTCTGCTTGTTTTTGGTAGATATATTTTTTTAGCTGTATGAGGTTTCTTTCAGGCCTCTACTTTTAAATGTTGAATACTCAAATACATACAAAGCAAATTGGAGGATTCATTGGACTTCCCAGGATCAAAGCAGTTTTTTTATTTTCAAATATGAAGTTATAATGCATTCCTGCAAATGTCACAAGAACAACTGACAGAATGATAGCAGATTCCCACAGAGTTCATCTCAACATTTTAGAGTATTGTCTATTTATTGCCTATTAGTTTTAATATTTTTGAATGGATGAAACAACACAAGTACCTATTCTTCTGAAAGTATCATCCTGTGTTCTATATATGCTCCTGCTATTTATGCAGAAAACACTTAAAAGCCTTTCCTCTAATTTACTTTGATTCTCTTACCCTAATATTGTTCATTTTTTTTGTTCACTTGGCATCTTAGAAAAGCTAGCTATTTTATATTCTTTTCTTCAAAATAAGACAAAGCCTGTCAATTCTCTCTCTATTAATATGTTATAATAGCTGCTTCCTGGGGGATGTTTGCATGGCAGCAGCTCTTCTTTACCCCCGTGATCCATGGATTTGTGAGTTTACAGACGGAGCTGTTAGCAAGGCACCCAACTACAGGGGTTTTTCTGAGGTAATTTGCTGTCATTATGCTGGTATTATGTCAATCAAAAGACCTGAGAATTCAAGAGCTGGCATCCAAAACAACTGGTGGCCTGGCAGTCTGTGTCTGTCAACCTGTGGCAGGCATTCCCGGATCATGTGTTGGGACATCTGCTGGAAATGGTGGTGGAATCAACTGATCGTTCAGTTGCCTCTCCTCATTTTTGAGCCCTGTCTCTTCTTCCTTCCCCTTTTCCTGACACGTAGCTATAGCTGTGACAGTCTAAAGACTTGGCAAGAAGATTTTCCTGCCTGCAAACCTGTCTCGTATTTCTGTGTTGGTTCCTCTCTGCTCTGTGTGCTGTCGTCTATTGCTTGGTTATTTGTATCTAATTGTTAATTTTCTTCTGCTCTTTGAAACATTTTGATTCTAAATATTTTAAAGTTAGGGTGACATTGACATATCACTTAAGTTGGGCTGGAGGTAATTCCTGCAATGGTTTTATGGTCACTTCTTGGCTGAACCACTGCACCTGAAATTCATATCAGATGCCTTTTATGTCATGTAGCTTAGGGGAAGAATGAAGTAACTCATGTGTGATATGATGCCATGATGATTTTTTGCCTTTTTATATACCCATTTTTATGTACTCTTTTATATAGCTTTTATGCTTTTAGCCCACATACTTCTAATTCCTGAGGTTTGATAACTAGCATAGACCCAACATTCTGTTAAGCCAGGAGACCAAACATCCTGGAAGCCTCGCAGTAGGGGGTCAGAAAGCCCCAGACACCAAGGTCCTCTCCAGAACACATTCTGTAAACTAAGATAGGCCCATCCAGGGGGAAGGTTCCTCGGACAAGGGGTTCACTCGAGCGTCTCATTGGGGAATCTTTGATAGATGTGCTAATTCACAAGGCCTATAACTGTATATGCAATGTATGGTGTGTGTGCATTTCGGTGTGTGCTCCTCAGTGCATTCCACCCGCACGGAGAGTGCACCTTAAGGATCCTTAAATAAATACCAAGGTTAATCCCTTCTCCCTTTTAAATATGTTTGGCTCTGATTTTAAGACCAGGGAAAGGCAACAATACATCTGTGAGTATTGTATTTTTTAACAAAAAACTTCTACTAGAACTACCAGAACAAAACTTTTTTGAGGCGTTTAATCAAGATGCCAGTTAAAATATCACCAAAGTTGAAATATGGTAATTTTGCTCTGCATAGCAAATAAAAGCAGCTTTTTGTTTACAACAGACCAACTTGAAATACAGAGTCTGTGATTTTAAAAACACTTTGTAAAACCTAGCAAAAATTGAAAATTGAATTAAGAAATTTTACAAGGAAACCACTATTTAGGAAAGAGTAGTTTAGGAGTGAGGATGGCATACAAATTAGTAGATTTTTTTTTTTTTTTAAGTTACCTCTAGGGAATTAAAAAATGCTCTATTGTAGGGAAGCCCATTACAGAGAAAAATATTTAAAAGAAAATAGAAATTCTCGAGTGTGGAGTCTTTGGAACATGAGGACGATTGCTTGTGTCTTTTTCTTTGATATCAATATGTTGGATATCATACTGAGGAGGAAAGAAGAAGGAAGCAAAGAAAATTTGAAATTATAATTTCAATTAATAATAATTTCAAAAGTGAAATTACAAGGTTTGTTTTGAAAAAGACAAGTTCATGATAAGTGAAGGTGTGCACTCAGTGGTGTGGTTTTTCTAACTGAAATTAAGACTATAACTCAATTTGTCCTTCAATAAGAGCAGTAGTCATTTTAATACCTTTTTTTTTAATTTTTAGGAGAAAACTGCTCTTTCTGTGGTATTCCAGGCTTCCTGATTTAAAAAATATGAGCACTCTTAATAAAGTATCTTTTATTTTTCTTATTTCTCTATGCATTTAACCTGTTATAATTACTTCACAAAGTCTTAAAGCACCTGTGAAAACCATACAAGTCCTTTGCTTAAAAAAGTAGGAAAATGAATGAAAATCTCTTTGAACTTTCCCTTCTTCCCCAGAGTTATATAAATTCGTATAGTGAAATCATGGCCTTTTGAAATTTTCTTTCCAATCTTTCTGTGCAGTACTATTCATGAAAAGTAAGCTTATAGATAGCAAAATCTACTTATTGAACGCTTTATTACTCATTGTAAACCACAAGAAAATAGGCAAGTATTTAAGTTCATATTCTACAGATGCTACTATTCCTTTAAAAAACTTTCTGTCATAATCTATTACTGGTTTATAGAGGAATTCATATATCTTGAGGCACAGAACTTAATCTGTTTTTCTTTCAGTTTATTGTCATTATTCAAGATAGTTGATAGAGCAGATTGCTTTGAAAGGTGGCACAGGATTGAATTGCAGAAACGAAACGCACACAGCTACCTGGGCTTTGTGTATTATAACAGATGGATACCTCAATTATTAATTTCCTGATTATATAGCTTGGCATATAGAGCAGATATCACTCCAGGATAGTTATATTTAAAATGTGTAGAAAAGATTGCATTTGTGGGCTTAGGTAATTCCATAGTTAACTGAGTGAAATCTCAGGCTGATTTCTGCGACTTTTAAGATGGAGTGGTAGTATGAAGAATACCCAACTTCTGCAATGATATTTATTTGACAGGAATAGCTATTGTACTGCATTGGAGTATGTCCAAGTGAAACATTTTACCCTTACTATGGTAAAAAAAAAAAAGGAAAAAACTGCACATTTGTTAATCAGAAGGAAGTAAGTGTATATTCTGCTTCATTGTATTTGGTGTGTTGAATGACAAGAAGTTCAGTACCATTAAATATACAGTGGAATAGAAATGAAGATCATGTCTGAATCTTTTTAATAACATTTGTACCTATAACTAATGAAGAAGCAATGTAATACTGAAATGCAAATAGAAATTCTAATTACGAGTAGATTTGTGTCAGTGAAAATTTACTGTCTCTCACAAGGTAACTCTTGACTTAAGTTAACATAAGAAGAGAGGGGCCACTCTCATATCCTGATTTTAGCATTCTTGGAATTAAAGTTGCATGTAGCATAAAGAGTTTCCTCAGTCGGAGGGGAGAAGAGAAAATCTTTATCAGCAGACAGTGAAATAATAAATTTTATGTGATTTTTTTCCTTTTCAAACATCTAACTTTTAACAATAATTTATTCTAAAGGTGGCCTAGCTGCAATTTCACTGTATGTCTATGTAGAAGAGAAGGAAAGATGTGGCTTTATCTAATCAATGGACTTGTTTCTTTATTTCAGTGAAAGCAAGTAGAGATCTCATGTTTTAAAGATGTTGCGCTTCATTGATCATACATTTGTGAAGAGTACATTTGCAAACGTGTCCGGAAGGATTAACAGAGTTCAGGTTCTTATGGAGAATCAGGAGTGGCAGATCTTTTCCATGAGTGACGTTTTTGTCAATAGTGCCTTCACCAGGTGGCCACGTGGCTGCTCTTAGATATGCTAATGATAGCCAAAGGTGTAAGATGGGTGTTCTGCTCACACAGGTAGAGTTTATTCACATTTCTGGGACTACATTTCCTAGAGTTGCCTCACAGATAGAAATATCTGTGCTGCTATGGGTCCATCCAATGCTGCAAATTGGACACATAAGGGAATAGGAGGGATTATGCCTTGAAATGTCTTGTATGTCATGCATAAAGTCTAATATATGGCACATAAACCCTTCCTATGTCACTAATTACTTTCTGTAAAAATAAGTTTATTGAGGATGGAAAGGGTAGACCTCAAGGGTCTACCAACTGCAGAATTTGCTATTGTTTACTTTTTCAATCCAATCTGTGTAGAAGATGCTTAAATAAATATATAATGACAATATTAAAATACTATTAAATATGTTGAAAGACAATAAAAATCTCACCTTAGAAACTGTAAATTCAGAATTTCCCAACTCAGAGGTATTTTCCCTACTCTCCAGGTTTTTCTTGGAACATTGTGATATTGGCTTTTCCTTCCTGAATCCTTGCTACAGAAATAGTACATTATGGACATTGTTGCTACAAGCTGTTGATCTTTTAGCTGTGACATGTAATCAGGCCTGTGGAACATTTGTTCCCTTACTAGTTTAGCAGTCTTCCAAATCTGAAATGATTAACGCTTTATAACTGGCTAGATATGGACCACAGACAAAGGAATTCCACACTTCCAGGGTTTTTTCTGATGAATTTATAAAGCTTTTTCTGAGATAAATGTTAGAGCTATAAGAAAAAAAATACCCAAATATAAACATAGACTGGAGTAGAAAGTCAGCTTTAACAGAGGGGTTTTAAATTCTTAAATTTAATATTTAGTTTTTATAAAAAGAATAAATTGTAGGTGTTTAGACTGCATATTGGTGACATATAAATTACAAGGAAAACATTTGGAATAGTCCAAATGCACAATAAATTTACAATTCAAAGCAGCACCCTTTTGATGTGAACTCCAGACCTCCCGACTTTGATTATGCCTTTTCTTATTTAGATCGTGATCATAGAGTTAGTTTTATGCAAACTCTGCTATTTCTGTATGAATGCTAGTGAAATAAATAATACTCAGTATTTATGATTATTAGCAATTTGTGTGTGCAATGGTACAACAATTTTATTTAAAATACATGTTGCTTTATGTGTAAGTCTGAAATACATGTACTTTATAGAAAATATTGAAGTTGGTACTGGTACTGTGTAGTATGACCTAAAGTGGTGAACGCTTGGCTAAGGGAGTGAATCTCTTCAAAATGATCACATTTCACTCCAGCAAAAATTGAGGCTTTGATGCAGTTTATTCGTTGGTACTAGTTCTGCAGGCTGCTGTATACCAAAGATGATAATAGAAAACCATTGGTTCTGGTTATAAAGCACACAATCATATGTATATCTGGATTTTAATTGGAAGTGGATAGAACTACATCATTCCAAATGGATGAAAAAGAGCGATCTCGCAAGACTAGGTAGATGTTTTCTAACAATCAATTGTTCACTTTCCACTGTGTTGGTTTTTTGAGGATGGAACTGCTCCAACTCTATTTGTTAATTGCTGTTTTATTTTCTCTCTCTAGCCATTTGTTGTAATGGGTTGTGGTTGCTTTCTCAACACAAATGAAAAACAGTAGCAACAGAATTTTGTTCTTGGTCTGTATGATGATTATTTTTTGTAATTTCACAGATGTATTTAGTGTAGTGAAAAAGCAAGTGCACAAATCCAGACTTTGCTACAGACTGGAAAGCTGCCTGTCCCATTGTAGTTCCTTGCTCAGCACTTTCTTTCACAGGAGTGTGATACTATAAAATGAAGTGTTTCTATGTCTGTTAGTGCATGTACAATGGCTTTCAATTTAAATGTGTTCCTGGGTATAATTTTCACCCATGAAAAACAAAAACAAACCAAAACCAAACAACAAAAAATAAACCCCACAATTTTTCTTAGTCTAATCCAGACTGGATAAGCAGTCTATCAATTTGGTCTTTGGGATGCAGGCCCTTACAGCATTTGGTTACTTTAGCATCAAGTAGTTTTCACTCTTTCCTGCTTTCATTGTGTCAAGTCACATGCAGGAATCTGAGAGACTTCAGAAAGTCTGAATTGGAGGTTGGGTTTTCAAAGAGGGTTTCTGTTCAGTTTTTTAGAAAGCAGGACAGCTTGCGCACTTACTTGGGTTGATTTACATTGCCAGTGTGAGAATCTATTAGCAAGAGTGAATCCATGGTAAGAAAATTTGGTTGCTAGCTGGTAGACTGAAATTTAGTAGAGGATGGGCAGAGCTCCTATGGATGTATGCGCAGGAATGAACTGTTATCAATAAAAGTTGTAACCTGATATATCACTCATGTACCTTCCATTAGAATCAATTACATTGTTTACATTATTTCTGTAATGCACCACTTTATCCTAATTGGGGTTGGCCCTGACACCACTCTAAAAGTGGAGATGCTTCCATTGATTTCCACAGTGCAAAACCAAAGCTGCCTTCGACACATCACACTCAGAGGGCATCTCAATAATTAAGTAAGGGAAGCATTTTCTCCTTTTAAGTAAACGGACAAGATGCTCATGTTTAAGGAGACGTTATGGTTGTGAGGAATGTGGAACCTCCCTATCTGAATACTATTCTTGAAATTTCCTTATGTAAGTGTCAAGTTGGTGTGCAAGCCTCGTGAAGCCTTTGTGTGCCTTTGCAGAATGTTGGATGGAGCCCCTTTCCTGACCTGTGGCTTCATAACACTTGATTGTCTATGGCTTCTTCTCTCCTGATACCTACAGTGTATCATATGCAAGGATAATTCCAGGTTGAAAAATGCTATGAAATCCTTGGATGGCTGAAGCTACATATCTTATGAAGCAGTGGATTATCTTGTTACTGGCAGAAAAATGCATGCGGTTTGGGTAGGCAACAGTGATTTATTCAGCTAACACTAAGTGCATTGTCTTCTGTAACTGTGTTGACCCCTTTATATCCATACAAAAATGAAGCAAAACCTAGACACTCATAGTCTTGAAGATTGTCCCTATTCTGTAATCTCCTATTAATCGAAACAGTCACAGTTTTCAAAGAACGCTGATAATCTAATGTGGCTGCCTGTATAAAATAGGTCATTGGGTTTAGCTGAACTAATTTTTTCTCAAATACCATAGCCATTGTACTGTTTTCACTGTCCCACATTTTATATATATCTATATATATATGAAATCTACCACATTTCACAGGAAATGTTACCAGTAGTGAAATGGTCTCCCTGTTGTAAATATGTGTCTTTGCACCTGAATTGATCTACTTTCATTTTATTTTCCTTTGTGTTTGGGCCCTCTGTTACCTACCTTAGTTCCCTGCTGCATAGTAGGTACTTTTGTGCTCTGACAGTTTTCCACCTCATTGTTAACGCAATCATTTTGAATCCTTTGTATTTTTCTCTGGACTGTATTTTCCAGTCTTTTGGTCACTCTTGCTGATCTTCTCTGCACCTTCTCTAACTTTTCTCATCCTTCATTGTCCTTATTTTTTTTCCAGTTTTATATCCTTCTTCTGTGCAGATTATATTATTAAATGTTAATGTTTAGTTTATAATCCACCAGGAGCATACAAGATTTTTCCAGAGGTATTTAGACTATTCAGCTTCTTTTTAAATTAGAAGGCTCCAATTTCTGTTCAGAATACATCTGTGTTTCTTGAAGAGTGACCTGATAAACACTAATATAAAAACAAGTAGAATTTGGGTACATTATGCAAGATTTTAACTACTGGCTTTTAAGTATGCACATTCAAAGTTCAGCTGTTTCATCTTTTCAGTTTTTTCCTGCATCTCCTAGGTCAATTAATGCACAGATCTCCACCTAATTATCCCTGATTTCCAGTCTGATGTAATTGCTACTAACTTCTGTTGACCTTAGTAGGAGCTATATCAAGATTTTACTGTGGAAAATCTTGGACTGATTCTTCAAAAAAAATCTCAAACTCAAAAAAACCCACCTCATCAGCTTGAGTGTAGCTATGATCAGACTATATTGAATGATGTATTTCTTTATAATGATTTTATGGTACTTTAAGGTCTTTCAGGCTAAGAGGAGTAACTAAAGTAATATAAATTAATAATATGAAAATATATGAGAATATGTGTTACTTGCTTCCTGAAATCAAATCCTGTGGGGCTTGTTATGTGGTCTTTAAAGTAGCCAAGAAATGAGGAAAGTAAAGGAAATGTTGCTTAAAACAGATAATTTGACATATATCTTCACTATCCCAGTAAAAGTGAGAAAAAGATCCATGAAACACCTGTGCTGAACGTACAGAAAATGTCCAGAAAGAGCAAGTGAGTTTCCTGTGAAAGTGTATGTGGAATCCATTAGTGGGTTCAGAGAAACTTAATAAGGTAATTTTTTTAATAGACATCGGTATAGATTAGTGTAACATAATTTATATGGGGGAAACGGAAATGGAACAAGTAAATGGGTTGCCATAATATTTAAAAAACACTTACAGTGCTAGGAAACTGCTGAATAATTTTCCTGTGAAGAAATATAAACAAAGCAAAACAAACATTAGGCATAATTCAAGTGGTGATGAAGAAATTCTGTCTCCTCTGAAGATACTCCATATAAAAGGATACTCATGGGAGATTTTTAACTACCTGCATCTCTGTTGAGTAGCACTTTCAGCAAATTAGCAAGGAAATTCATAAATTACAGAGTAGTCAGACTCACTGAGTGGAAAGTAGGGGATCCCAAAAGAGACATCCTGAGTCCATTTCTTGCTGACATAAAAGTGAGTAGAAATGGGGAAAATTGGAGGACTATATCATTAGTGACCAAAAAGTGAGTTCATGTCAGAAAGGAGTGCAATTTACTGATTAATTTAAGACTGTAATTTCAGGAGGAAGAGAAAATAACCACTGTTCATAAAGAACAGTGAAAAATTAGTTTTAAATCCAGGAGCATCAGTGTATTTTGCTAGAATGATTAAGAGCACAGTGTGTTTTTCTTCAGGTTTAAAAAGGAGTTTGAGATAGAAGTAAATGAACTTTTGGAATACCTCAGTTGTGCTGAAGGGATGTTATGTGAAAGGCCGATATTTAAAGCAGTTTTAATAGGGAAGATGAAATTCAGAACTAGATCATGTGTCAAGAATTGTAAGTCTCCAAAACTCGCTGTGTTTATAAGTACGTGAAACATGACAGTTATGAATGGGGCAGGAACACAAATATGTAATCTTTGGAACAGCTTTTACAGGGATGATTAGCAGATGCTTCAGAAGTTTGTACAAAGAAATATTAACCTGAATAAAAGGAATAGGGATATCCTGGATTAATGTCCCCAGTTCTGGTCAGCAAATTTCAAAAAATAATGTGGAAAGACTGGAGAGGGTCCCAAGAAGTGCCACAAAGATGAGCAGAAGAGTTGGATGATTTGCCCTATGAGGAGAGACGGAAGCAGTGTAGGGTCTTTTCTCCTTGATGAAGAGAAGACCTGGGGGAGCCTCATCACAGCGTTCCAGTACTTAAAGGGCAGCTACGAACAGGACAGAGGCTCTTTCTTCACAGGGATCAACTTGGAGAAGACAAGGAGCAATGGGTGCACATTGTGCCAGAAGAAGTTTTATACTGATATAAAGAATAAACTTGATAAAATGAGATCAATCACTGGAATAATCTCCCCAGGAACATGGTGGAGTCCCCATTGCTAGAAATTTTCATTATGCCATTGGACAGAGTGCTAGGTAATCTCAGGCTCCCTTTCCCATAAAACATTAGATCAGCTGATCTGAGATCCCTTCCAACCTAGACTTTCAATGGAAAGCAGATTGAAGAAAGTCTAGGAAAAAATCTTGATTATCACAAAGACGTTTAAATTTGTCAAGTAACTGTATCATTATAGACCATGGCTTCTGATGTGTGAAAAGTGCAGGATATATTTGGCTGAGTTTGGGCATCTAATGTGGTTAAGAGGCACTAGAGAAGAAAGGAGAGAGAGACAGACACAAAGACAATTTTCCTTTCCTAAAGCATCTGGTTTGAAGCATTTGAAATGAGAATGGAAAGATTACCATCCAAGGAATTTTGATTATCCATTGTCTTTTTTTATTAGTATGTCTATTAATAATCATTTGTGCTTGGGACCAAGTATCCAAAATGATTATATATGAGGGTTGGGGTTTTTTTCCCCTGGGAAATATCTAACTGCTTGCTTTCCTTAATTGGAATATTTGTTTTCATAAATCTTTTTTGGTGGTGTAACACCAAAGTGAACATTTGGTCACAGAAAACTGTGTGATGGAGAAAGGAATTTTCTGGGCTCTTCTTGTCCAGCAACAGCAAATATTAATTTCCCTGACAGTTATTTGGAATCTGTAAAGCAATACAGCACTCCAAGGAAGACCAACAGCATTCAGACACAGAAACTGATATGCTGAGGGAAAAGGTCTGTTTTTTTCCTGAACAATAACTATAAATATTTGAAGAGTATAAATGCTAAAGCACAGAATCACAAGGGGAGTAATGTGATGGGATTACTAAAGTGAAAATTTAGATTGGATGAGTTTTAGGAAAAAATGATTGACAGTGAGAATAGATTACGTAGTGGAGCACTTTCCCGAAGGTATTGGTAAAAGCCCTGTTATCAGTCTTCACTGAGATACTTCAGAGTAGATTGTATAAAGAAGCAAAAGCTATTCTGCAGGGAAACATGCTGTTCTTGGAGAGCTATGCTGGTGGACTTAATAGATTTGCTACAAGTCATTTCTGTGAATCATTTAGAGATGTGTTACGGATTTTTTCTCATTGAAAGTATTCTGTAACATTTCCCACTCACCCTACTCCGTGGATCATAGTGAGTTTGTGTTCATCACACACTTAGTAAATCAATATCCCATAACAGTATTTTATATACATTATTCATTACACTTTTGTGAAATAAAATGTTTTAAAGAGGAGGAGGAAATCGGGAAGTGTGAAAGATGTAGGATGTTTATGTTCTGGCACAGGGAGTGTGTGAGGAGGGAGTTCTGGAAGCTTACAGACCCAGTGATGTGATTTCACTGTGACCTGAGTTTCATCCTTTATTCCTAGTATTTTTCTTCCTACTGTAAGTTTCTGGGTATTAATATTGTCTTAAAAGTGTGCAGCTTGGAAGGATACAAAGGAAATGATCACAGGAGGTGTTAGGAGTATACTTCCTTAAAAGACATGACCTTCAAAAAGAGCACTTTGTCTCCCAGATGTGACAATATTTCTTCAAGAACTTGTGGATGCTTTGTATAGGCACAAACTGGACAAAATCATTGGAGACTGGGGAGTGCAGAGGCCCAGAGAAGTGGGTCATCACAGGGAGTTTTTCAAGTATTTCAAGAATTAATTCCTCTTCAATGGATATAATGTCCTGAATACTTACCTTTGAAACTCCAGTGGGAAGGACACTCATTGATACTGAATAGCGCTTGGTGTTCACAAACTTTCGATGTAGGTCTCCTGCTGTGGAGGCTGGAAGTGGTATGTATTGAGTTATCAGTGTTTTATTATTCCTTTCCATTTTCAAGAAATATCTAAGAGGAAGAAATTAAAAGTACTCATGGAGGCCTTTTGGAACCCTGATATGGACTTGAACAACATCACTGGTCAGTTGTGTCCATGTCCTTTTCCTTGCTCTTTTTTCCTCTGCCCATGACAGACTTGGAAATAACTGAGTTTCCTGAGCCTCTAGATGGGGTGCTTAAAATAATTACCATAAGGAACAACACGTTCCTTTTCATTAATGCCATTCTTATGGAGAGAGGTTATTTTGTGCTCCAAAGATGGAAAAAGAAATTTTAGTCTTCCTCCCTTCTCGTTCCATTTGCCCACTGTGTGCATATGTTTTTCAGATGATACAAGGTGCAGGTCAGCTACTGCTTTGTTCATAAATATTCATACCTGTATAGATGGGGAGAAAAAAATAAGTGACAGGTTAGCATAAATTAAATATTCAGCACAACTCAGCAACATCAGGATTAAAATGGAAATATGCAAGATACAGGAAAAGCTGTTCCAAGAAAATGTTTGAAAAGAAAATACTTCTCTATATTTCATCTGTCACTATATTTGGGGGGAAAAGCCAGAATATTTTGCTCTGTATGAGATAAGGCAAATTAAAAAGATTGCAAAATGCAGATTGGGTTTCAAGAGCCAGCCAATAAACTGACAAAAGTAGCTGGAACCTGGCAGGAAGATTTTGATGAATCTTGTTCCTCCACAATAATAGAACAGAAATTCTCAAAATGTCATTTTCCTAGACACTGTAAGGCTGCAAACCTTGTTTGAGAGTGATGTAGATGTAGGGTGTAGATGTTTGTTGCCCATATTCTCCACTTCTTTAGTCAAGATTTTCTTTCTCTTACTGGAAAGACTCATCTTTTTAAGGTCATTTAATCCAAAACTATACAAAGTAAATGGACTCTGTTCCTGTGATTTTTTGCACATTGACTAGGGATACATTATATTAGCAACAGCCATTTGATGATGTATTATACTGACAGATAAGATCATAAAGTTCTGTGAGAACATATAACTGTAATGCATCATTAGAGTCTAGAACTGGATGGTAAAATCAACAAGCATGAGCACCTAGATGTCAGCTTCCTGGTCCTTCCAAACTTTGCTCACACGATACACTCATTTACCGCTGCTATTATGATACTTGTTTCTGTTGGAGAGACGTCTGTTAAATCTGTCAGGAGTTGACAGATTTGTTCTGTGCTTTTTCAGCTGAGACTCTGCTTTTAGGAACACTCACAAACATAACTGAGTATGAGAAAATGGCATGAAACTGAGTCAGAGGAGGTTTAGGTTGGATATCAGGAAAAGGTTTTTCACCCAGAGGGTGGTTGGACACTGGAACAGGCTCCCCAAGGCAGTGGTCACAGCACCAAGCCTGAGAGAGTTCAAGAAGCATTCGGACAACGCTCTCAGGCACATGGTGTGACCCTTGGGGTGTTCTGTGCAAGGCCAGGAGCTGGACTTGATGAACCTGGTGGGTCCCTTCCAACTCACCATATTCTGTGATAATTCCTAATAAGACAGGAATTAGATCATTTGATTTGGTTTGTTCTGTTAGTTTTGGGGCTTTTTTATAAAAAATCAATGCTGTTGCAGTGGAAAAAGACCCCACAAAACAAATGTTCTCTTTCCGTGACTTATTCCAAGCAATTTCCTATGTGTAAAAGCTACTGAGGACTGAGATGCTTCTTTGCCATTTACACAGTGCATATTTTCCAAGTTTTAACTGGACATCTGGAGAGCAATAATGAGACAAGAATTATTTTTTTACTTCCAGAGAGTAAAGTTGAAATATATGCTTTAAAGCATTTTGATGAACAAGATTTGTAGAAATACAAAAATCCGTATGTGCTTATTGACTCAGTCCCAGCATCATCAAACTGAAAATACAGTTATTTAACTTTTTTACAGTTGTTTCAATATGTTTAGCTGGAAGCTAGGTTGATATTTCCCCCAATTTTTCATAAAACATATTTAGCATACACTTAATAAGAATCAAAATGGTGTTAAAAAAAAATCTGAACCAATTACTAAGTCAATTACCTAAATATTTGAGTGTTCTAGTATGCTCAAAAGAGCATATTCTGTCATTCAAAAGTCCATGGTCAATTTTTCAGATATTTGCATCTCTAGATATGTATCTGGTCTAAAAAAGTGCTTATTTTTATGTCAAATAAATATAAATTTTTATATCAACTGAGAATTGTAGCTTGTACAAATTTGTTATTTCTTTGGTTATACGTACAGCTCAGATATCTGCAAACTTGAAAATCATAAGGTTGTGCCTAGGAAGAAAACTATAAAATAAATTGAAAATTCAGTGAGATGACTTACGTGGTTAAAAGCTTCAGTAGTTTGGCTCAACTGTGAACATGCAAACAAAATGACCAGCACATCTGACATCTTAAAATTTTGCAGAAATCCTTCTTTTGTACCTGTGTTTGGGGGTTCCATTATTAAGAGTTTCAAGAACTGAAATGCTGGTATAATCAAGATGGAACCTCTGATATTATTTCATCTAAATAAATATAACAGAGATGAGCAGGAGCACATTTTTTCTTCTTCTTTTTTTTTTTTTTTTCTCTGACCAAAGAAATAAATGAGAAATGCTGAGTACATTAAAATGTATTGGAAATTGGTCCCGGTTTAGTGGTAGTAACCTATTTTGCGGTTTGTTGTGCCAATGATAGAGAAGAAAATGGTAGTGTTTTGCAATCTCCGATTCAGTTATGAAGTAAATGCCAATGCCTAAGTAATGAATAAGAGCAGATACTCCAAGTCAAAATAAATCACATTAATCAGTATGCCAACCTCTCCTTTTGTACAGGCTCCGAGGAAGTTGTTAGAAAGCATAAGACTTGTCAAGTTCATCATTCCTGTGAGACAGATGTAGAAATAACTTGAATTGCAGAAACAATCACGCCATGAGAGCACCATATCTGTTGAGTCAGATTATTAATACCAAAGGCTGCTAGGAATTTGAGTTACCAAGCTTGTATTTGGAAAGTGTATTGCCACACTCAGCTTGGGGCAAGGTTTCACAAGATCAAATTATTAACATTACGGTTTCTGAGAGCAACATTCCTCCTGTCAGCTTCTTGGTGTTTTTAATCTTCATGAAGCACTTGCTTGAAAGCCAAACATTTCCAAAGACTGGATGATGCCATGGGTCTGACTCCAGTCCAAGCAGATGGAGTGAGGCTTCCTGGTTTCTTCTGACATCACACAGGTACACACAGCAGATTTAGTCACATGCCCAGATGTTATTAATTGCTATATATTAGGATTAATACCTTATATAGGTATTTTTTCACAGTATTTTTTTTTGTGCTTACTAAATATTGTATTCAAATCCATTTTTCAGCCAGAATGAGGCTGTTCATTTATTTTCTGTTGGAAGGTAAATGATTTCATTCTTTGTGAGTACAGTAGTCATGGGGCCCACATTGTATTGAGTTTTGCCTTCATACCTCCTCCTGAATTAGTGTTTTTGTTAGTCATCATCGACTGCTTGCTAAATAACCCTGAATTAGCCTTTATACAGGAGGCTTTCTCACAATTTTTAGCCAGTACAAGTCACTTTAGCAGGACTAAGGCCCCACTACAGAGAGCAGAATCTGGAAAGCAATTTTGTCAGATTTTTCCAAAGAAAATGAATGCTACAATTCTTTGCATGATCTTGTACTGTTTTGTGAAATGGAGTTGTAGTGAGATGAACACAAGCAATAGTTACTAGCATAGATGTGGCCACTTAAATTTTTTATATAGATTTCATGTATACCCTTTATGATTTTTTTATATGTAGTTCAGCAAATGCCATGTGTAGTCTCAAGAAAATATTTTAATGAAAATAAAAAATAATTTTTGCCTGACACTTTTGTCCAAGGGAAAGCCTATTTTCCTCCCACTTTCCTGAAGTGGTATTTGAGAACATTTCAAAATATGTTTTATATTTAAAATAGCTTCAAGTTGAAGTGTTTATTTGAAATGGAAAAAAAAAAAAATCCAAAAAAATCTAACTATGAGAACATTGCTGAGATGCTCAGTTTATGTACCCAAAGACATGGGGAAGTGATAAACGCTTAATTGCACAGTCTACACTTTACTCAGAATTACTTCTCTTCACAGTTATTTAAATAACCACAAAACACTATGAGGAGTATTTATTGTGACAGACACTCTCACATAATCAAAAATATTTTGCAGAACAGTATACTTTTAAAAGTTTCCTATGCATTAAATTGCAATAAGCTGCAATAACTTGTGTAAAGGTACTTGTTGGCAGTTCATTTTGTATGGCAAGCTGCTCTTCTGAAATGTTTTTAGATGAACACTGTTGTAGTATTGGATGTTTTTTTCTGATCATCTCTCAGAAGAATTGATTTTACTTGAGGCTGAGGACCTCTCAGTACCAAACCGAAGGTAAATGGTATTGTCTGACATTCCTTTAACATTAAGCTGACACCAAAGTCTCAGGCTTGGAGGTCATCAAGCAGTTTCAGACCCCTTAAACACCAAACTTAAGTGTGCTCTGTTGCATTCTCTCACTGTAATGAGATGGCATGTCTTGAAAAGCAAATAACACATCCCTCTTCCTTATCATCAGAGTGGTAATTTGTTTTAATTACTTCAACCAGTCTATTTTGTAGAACAGCTATAACTTCAATTAAATTTATTAAAATGAAGCTGGCCCACAGGTAGTCTGTGGTTAGAGATGCCTTTAAATATAAAAGAGATGCCTTAGAAGTATCCCATTAATGAATTGTTTTCTTGAAAATATCTGTATGCTTTTAGCCACACACGTTGTGAACTATACAGAGCAGTTTTTTGATGCTGGAAGAGCCCTGCTTTTCCTCTTGCTTCTCTACATGAGTACTGTTTCTTCGTTTGTCATTTCAGAAAATACAGGCTGTTTAGAAAAGGAACTGAGTGCAAAGGAACACAGTGGCAACAGCCTCGAGCTGCACCTTTCTGTCATTGAACAATGGTGAGGGAAAAGCTGCCTCTGAATAACACGTGGTGGTTTGATACCTTGTGTTGCAATTATAGTAATAACCTTGAATGCAAAAGTACCACAGAAAACTTATCTTCCAATTGTGATAGGTATCTGAGAAGGCAAAGATTGTTTCAAAACACTGATATGAAGAGTTGCTCATGTTGCAGTCCTGGAAAGCTAAAAGGATACGTTAAAAGGATTATGAGGATTCAAAAGAAATTGCAGGTGGAGGTAGGGAAGGATTTTCCTGGGTGTCTTCCAGGAATGTGCCTGGTATAGTTAATGGGTGGGAATTTGACTTTCATTTTTATTTTTAAACTATTTACTTGTCTTGGTAGAGCAGAATTTAGCCAACAACCTCATAAATTATTGCTATATTAATATCACAGAAAATCAGAGAGCTGTTAAGCTAAGGGGGAGCTGTGCTGGCTCTCAGAATGGGAGAAGCAAAGTTTCTGCAGCTTGTCAAGAAGTAGCCAACTTCACTGAGCCAATAGTCAGCCAACAGAGCTGAGAGGGAATGAAGTTTCTATGTGGAGGCTAGCCAAAAGTTCATAAAAGAGGGCCATTTTCCCCTCTGTGGAACAGAAGGTTCTTTCAAACCAGGAATTGGGGAAACGGAGATGAATCCAAACAAGAGAGCAGCTAAAAACACCCAGAACCCAGAGCCAGCTATTCAGCTAGAGGCTGGAGTAACCTATACAGGTGAGAGAGAAGGGGAAGAAAAAGCCAGTTGAGTGCTTATTGTTTTGGAGAAATAATTAATAAGTTAAGAGTCATAGGTTGGCAGTTACTAATAAACTTACTGGAGAGGCTGAAGGAAGGAAGGAAATCTAGTGAGGAGTGGAGTAAACCTCCCTCATTTCGCCAAAGGATATGTAGAATTGACATTCTGCATTTCATTTGAAGCCTATGGTTCTTTTCCTATGTTTTCAGTCATGTTTAATATGGAAAAAATGTTTGTTCAATTATTTCAGATTTTCAGGGTTAGGTGTGTTAGTAACTAATTTTTTTTTACAAGTTTCTGTTAGTTTGTCTTCAGATCTCTGACCTCCCCTACCGGGATTGTGTTGAGCTCATTTTAGCTTCTCTTTTTAATCTGAGATTCATTATTTTTCTCTTTTTTTGACAACTTCTATTTTAACTCATATGACTCCTACCCTAATGAAAGGTAACTCGGATTTTAAGTATATCTGTCATGTTGCCTTCAAAGGCACTTGAGCTGAGATGTTCCTTAGAAGCATTAATTTTTGCATATATATTATCTTTTCCTTTTTTCATTATTTGCTTCTGTATTTTCTGACCTTGAATTTAAAGTTTTAAGTGGTAAAGATAGGGTGTTTTTAGCATATAATGAATATTTCGCTAAAGAAATAAGCCTTGAACTCTACAATGGTAATGATTGTGTTCTGCTTTACAGTCCCTCTTTCTTGTAGTCCTTAAAGAGTTCTTGTGCTTGATCTTGGCCAGGAATGGTTCATGGAGAAAGAGGAAAAGCAGCACATTTCTGACTTTGCTGCAGAATTAGTCTTTGGTAACTCTTACTGCACTGTGAAAGAAAGAAGAGGAAAAAGCTGAAATCCAGCACAACAATTGAGTCTCTTGTAGCTCTTTCCTTTCCCAAGCAGTTATTGGGGGTAGCATATAATTTGTTTTCTTTCTTAGACTGTATACAATATATTAATGCTAAGAGGCTTTTGCCTTAAATAATACATTTTGTTTTCCTTTTGGTGGTTCCTTTTTGTCTTGGTTTTGTTTCATGACTTATGCCTTGGTAAAGGCTTTCTCTTTACTAGAGAGCCAATAGAGCTTTTGTGGAACCAACTTGTCCCTAAACTCTGCAATTTAGCTGTTGCCAAAAAATTTCTATGAGTCCTTGCCATGGGAAGTAAAAAAAAAAAAAGGAAAGGAAACTTGAACCCATTTCTTAAAAACAGAAAGCATTGCAACCACAGTCAGAAACATTTAGCAGTCTGGCAGCAGACAGCAGGACATACAAAGAATAACAGAATAGTCTATTGAAGAGGGGAAAAAGATCTTCAAAAGACTTGTGTCCACAGCAGGGTGAAAAACATAAAAATCCCATTATCAACGTTGTTAGAAAAAAAAATGTTGATTTTCCTAAGTTCTGCCAATATATCATGTTAAACGATATTCCAGTAACTCAGAACATAAAGAGGCATTTTCTGGCATCCCCTTAAATTGTCTCTATTCAGGCTGTCAAAGTAGGAGAGAAAAGAAACAAACAGTTCTGGGATCCACATTCAAAACTCCAGCAGAAAAGACTAGTTGGCCTAGAAGCTGAGCTGTCATGACTGTATTAATTCTGCAAATAGGTGACATACACTAAACTGAAGTGACTTTCCCCATACTGCACAGGGAATCTAAATTCACACTCACAATAGACCTATAACTTCATTTCTGTCAGTACTGGTTTTGTTCCTACAGTTGTATGTATCTGTTAACAATTTTTTTATTGCCTTAGAATAATTAATATATCTGCTTTGTGCCGAATTGTGAGTTATTTTTAATTCTGGGGGTTCTTTTGGGGTTGTGTTTTTCTGGTTTGGTTTGATTTTTTCCTCCCCCCCCATTCTTTTTACATCATTATTTGGGGATAGGAGAGTGATGATTTTCAGACAATCTGCAGTGGAAGTTCAGGTGTGCTATTGAAATCATAGTGAAATTCCCTATGGTTATGGTAATTTTAGCTTTTTTTTTTGTACTCATTTTCCTTCCTAGAATTTGCAGGGATATGATAATTAGCAGTTTAAATAGAGCATAAATTTGTGTGCATTAAGTATGCCTGCTCTGTGTAAACAGAAGTTTTCCAAATGCCTGATGAGCAATATATCCTGTTATATTAAGGCAGGGGAGTGCAGAAAACGTCCATGTTGCTTAGTTACAGAAACAATAAATATCACAAATTTGTTGTCTTTAGTTAGCCATGTAGTGTGGCATTAAAGCACTTGGCCATGCACATTATCAGGGCATAAAATGCTATGCTTTTTTGTTCACCCTGAGACATGGATTGTTCAAGTTCGGCTTTTATTGTGTGCAGCTTTTGAAGAGATTGGGTGCATTTTGGTTTTTTTTATCTGAATGATCAGCATGCTTTGTACTCTGTAGTTGAAGACTAGAAAGTCAGAACTATATCATACCCATTTTCCTTTAAAAGAAAATGGGGGGTTGTCACCCTATAGGAAATGTGTGTGTAAATATGTCTGATTTCAGATCAAGCTTTACTAGATTTTGTGCTGGTAATTCAAACTTCAAGCAAGTTTCTGCCCTGTGAGGAGATGATGTATCCAATTTATGGAGAAGCAAGGAGAAATTAAGTTCTCTGTGATGCATTTAGGTGCAGGTTAAACCCAAATCCCTGGATTACAGGTCCTGACTTCCTAACACAAGAGTCATTATAATGGTTTTCTTCTTTCTACCTTAGGCCAAAGTAGTCTGTGGAGAGAACAGCTGATTTAAAAAATATAGTTGTTATATATAAAGCTATAAACAGCACAACAAAAAGCAGAACAAAGCACATAATCAAACTGTATGAACAATATGTTTACCTTGGAAAACCTATTTAATATTTTTCAAAAGTTTGAGTGTGATCTGTTTGCACTCCACTGTTTTGGATACTCAGACTGGACAGGAAGAAGAAGCAGCAGAATGTCAAATTCCCAGATATATACTCCAAGGAATTTGTTGCACTGTAGGGTTTTTTTCGGGGGTGGGGGGGGTGGGTGTTTTTTTTTTTTTCTTAACTCAGTTAAGTCAAGCGTTTTTTGAACTGAATCTTGCAGAGCAGTTTCCCAGACCATAATAATTAATCTAAAATGATGCAACAAAATGTACATGCTATTGTTTTCTCCAGGTGTTTGTGTATCCATACCATGGAGCCCTATCTTGTTGTCCTTAGGCTTACCTCCCACTTCGTGGGACTCTAGAGATACCTGGGTTTTATTTTGGTGTTTAATGACCCCCTTTCTAAAAGCCCCACACTACCATCACCGCCACATTTGCACAAATACCAACCTCAGGAGAACGGGAACCATTTCACTTGAGGATGAATAAGTTGTTCCCTTGCAGCATTCAATATACCCCTTGATTTCTTCTCTATGTTCAGAAAACAAATAATATAATGTTGAGTGACCCTAGAAGCTTGAATAGCTGTTTTCTTTCGTGTTGTGTGCTTTCATGTTGTGTTCAAAAATGCACCCCATTGCAAACATTTGAACTTGGGCTCCTTAACTTTTGTGTAAATAGTCTGTAGTTTATCGTGTTCCTTGATACATTCATCTTGGAGCTTGAAAATGCATAGAGGCATGTTAGCAAAATGACAAGCCTCCTGTGAGAAGCTGACATTCCCAAATTACTTCAAAACCATACAGCTAGTGCTAAAAAAAATGCATGATAACTCTTAGTGGTCAGTTTTGCAGTTAGATTTCTGGGGAATGTGTTGCTGTGTGCACCAGGTAGTTCTCAATGAGCATGGAAGTTCTAGTGGCTGGTAAAGCAAGATGATAAATTTGCCTCAGGCTTCCCTTACTTTAAGTCCCATTGTTAGAGTTTCTGACATCAGCAAGCCCCGTCCTGCTGATGGCACTGGTCAGGGGAAACCTGTATGTGAGCAGCACCTACCTGAGCCATTTTGGGTGATATTAATCTACATTTTGAGGAACTGACTGTCAATGTATGCACCATTGTGTGTGATCCAGGTTTCATAGAAATTTGAAAGTACTGTTTTATGGTAACGAAGATTTATATAATCAATTTTTTAACACATTTTGATACTAGATTCATCCATTTATTCAAATTGAAGTTGGAAAGGTATTTTACCTTACCTTTCAGTTAAGTAAATAGACAAACTCTTCGGAGCAAGGTCGTAGTGGTAGGTGCTCTGAAATCCTGTTTTCTCTCTGATTCTCAAGGAATCTAGAGGCTGCAAATCAGGTGATGTGATCAGCTCCTTGAGGATCATCTTTGGTTTTAAGAATGCAAAGTCATTTGAAATAAATGGAGGATCATCTTTGGTTTTAAGAATGCAAAGTCATTTGAAATAAATGGAGGATCATCTTTGGTTTTAAGAATGCAAAGTCATTTGAAATAAATGCTTCATAATAATTTAGAGGATTTTTAATCATAGTGATTGAAAAGCTATTGCTGGCAGAGGTGGTCAGTATTTTGAAATATTTAAGGGTAATGCTCTTTCTTCATTCATAATGTTTGATGTGGAAAGGGCTGCACTTTGAATTGAAAATAGTGTTGCAATCTGGATTCTTTCACACCTTTCATGGTTTTAAATCTCATGGGATAGGGTCAGTAGAAAGAACTGATAGAGTTCTGTTTATTTTTAATTTTTTTAAAAATTTTCTTGACTTATAAATTTGCTAATTAAACAGTTACAGATTTAGGACACATCCCTGGTATGAATTCCTTCTCTTTTCTTTCACCTTTTCTTAGGGTCATTCATAGATTTAAATTTCTTTACACTTCTGGATTTCATTGCATAGTAGAGCCCCAGCTTGCAGAAAAACCTATACATAATATATTTTTGGGAAGCATGAATTAATTTAGGTTGTGCTCCAAAATGACTTCAGACCACATTAAAGAGAGTGCTGAGCTTAAGGTAATAATTGCTGTCTCAAAGCTGGACTTATTTGTTAAGACACAGCACTGTGATATTGAAGTTACCTGCCATGTGATTGGCCTAGATGGTAGCTAAGGAAGCCCTGTATCTCGATTGCAAAATGTTCTGCCCTGTCTCCTTTAGAAAATAATTTTTTCCTCACTTTGGATAGCTTGGTTGCAAATTATGTGGGGAATTGTTAACTGCTCCGTTTTTCTTGGGAGCTTAGGTGACCTTTTGCAGCTTCCAAGAATGAGGTAATTATATATTTTAAAGACTGAGGTCTTGAAACTTACTTGATACTAACAGGAAAGAACAGAGTGAATACAAGACAAATTCAAGGTGCTCTTAATGGTGTGATACAATTCCCTGAGGGCTGGACATTTCATGTGCAGGAAACTTAGATTGTTGCTCAAGTATGAAAGTGAGTGCAAGAGCAAGATAAAAACCAGGGCCAACCCAATGGATGCGAGGATACTGACTGGGGGGTTGTGTGGGAGTAAAGGGGAATGTGACTCCAATATTTCTCTGTTGCAAATTACCTTCACTTGACTAATTGTGGATCCATGTCTCTATTGGAGGGAGAATGTTGGCGTTATATGCTGTGTGCCTCAGACGGAAATAGCAGATAATATAAGCCCTATTAAAGGCATGTTTGTCCTTACGTACCCAGAAGCAAAAGAAAAAATTAAAAGGTAATATCAATGGATAAATCAGTAAGTTATTTGTACCCTAGAGGCTGTTGTTTCTGAAGCATGTACCTTCATGAGATATTAGTCTCAGAATTATTCCTTACTGTTCAGTGGTTTTCCCAAAATTTAATGACAACTAATTTCTGAGAACATACTGCTTTTCTCCTTTTTGCTGTGCTTCACTGATGGCTGAGTACATTTTTCATGGATAGGGAGAGGGGTAAGAATGTCAGCATAACACCAGGAAACAGGCTCCCAAATGCAAGCTGTGTTCAGTTAATAGTTTACAGTTCTTTTCTGCTATGGTTCATATATTGCTGTTTTATTGCTAATTATCCATGATAATTCAGTTCCAAATTTTCCATTTAGTAAGAGTAAATGAACATAAGCACATTCTAAAACTTAGAACATAAGCACTCTAAAACTTAGATATAGGCTTTGTTCAGTTTCCCCACAATGTATGTAATAAGATGCAGTCATTTGCTTCTCAGTAGCTACGAAGTTTCAGTCGTAGAATACGGAAGCAAGAAATTGTCACTTGCAATATTTAGTGATCCCAAGAATGTTTTAATATTGGTGGCATAAAATTGATGATATTTGTCACTGTTACTAAAGTGTTCTAGCAACGTTTCCCTCATACATTATATATTAAGTTAATTAAAGAGCTGGTGACAAGTTATTGAGAAAACCATTTCACTTTATCCATTATGTTCTTAAACCCATATTTATTAGAAATTATTATTTCTGAGTTGGCAAATGACTTCAATCATAGAAAGCTGTTTCACATGTCAAGGAAAACCTAGCTCTCCTTTATTCTGCTCAGTTTTTTTAACATAGCTTTAACTCCCAATTGTAATATTCAGTCAACCATCTTTCACTAAGGTCGAACAGTTTGATTTGTCTATAAACAATAAATTCTCTTTGTACATTTATTTACCTTGCCCTGGAACCTGGTCTTGTTCAGCAGGCAATTTAAGATGATCTTCTCATGTTTTTTGTTGATGTATTTACTTTCATTGTCACTAAGCATGATTTAGTTCTAATAAGAGCCCATTTGTTCCTTTTTTATTTATTGCATCCTCTGGCACTGTTTAATGCTTTTCAGTCTAATCTAGAAAAGTTGGCCCCTGTAACTTCTTCAAACGAAGTGGGAGCTATCCAAAATCCCTCTTGCTGTAGAAAGTTGTCAATGCTTCATGAGGGAGAGATATCTCTAAGTAACTTCCCAGGCTCCTGGCTTCTTGCTGCATTCCTCTTCACTCTAAAGACAGAAAGCCGCCCCAAAGGGAGGTCACTTGCATGCGCTTGTTCTCCAGTACCATTCTAAACTCCTTTGCACAATCTGTAACATCTCAGGTGCTATGGATGCATTTGGTAAATGGAAATATGGATCCTTACTATCTAATATTACAGTTTAGTCCAATTCACTTCTGATGTCTGCAGTCAAAGAACACAACACATTATCTATGTCTCTGTGGCAGAGTACCATTTCTGCTGTCAGCAATCCACAGTGAGGTTTATCTGTTGTCTTTGGAGACACAGCTCTCAAGGGAACAGCACTACTTGTATTCAATTCTGAAATAAAATGAAGAAATAGGCTTATTTATTAAATTTTAGGATACATTTTAATATAGTAGAATAATTCTGACAAGTCTTATGATGAAATTTGCATTGTGGATAATGATATAATTGGAATGAACACAATTCTTACCGAAAAGAAAATGTCACTCTATCAATCATTTCCTTTTCTTTTATCTTTAAACATCGTTTTTCAACAGCAACTATCACTCGTGGGTATGTCATCTTAGATTGTGTAAGTGCTAGTGCTTTGATTTCTATCAGTAGCACAGCTCTGAAGTCCATCTGCTGTGTTTTCCCCTTACTGGATGTCAGAGTGGGTTTCACTTGTGTTCAGACTAGAGCTCAGAGGAAATTAATCCAGAAGCTCTATCTTAAGTATTCAGTAAGCACTTTCTAACCTCTAATAGGGATGTAAAGTCTAAACCAGTGATGGGTCCCCTGTAGCTCCAAACTAAACTGGATAGTTGGAACACTGGATCAGGGCCAGACGTGATCTAGGCCTGAATGGTGCAGATCTGTAGATGAAGAAGCCTCAGCACAAAGTGCTTGGTTTTGCTGAGCTGTTGCTTTTTTCTCCAAATTGCTTTTTAATGTAGGGCTTAACCTTAGAGAAGAAAGTTTTAGCTTCTGTCGCTATGGTTTTGGATTCAGCCCTTCAGTGGTATCATTTGAGTGTATCATTTATCAAACAATTAAAAATATTGACAAAACACTTGTGCATGCCTTTGGTATTGGGGAGCTCATTTCAGCAGCTCTTGTATTATGGATAACTCAGAAAAAGCAGCAATTTGAGAAAATTATTAATAAAGATTGGAACCCTGGGAAATGGTTGCATCATGACAGGCTTCTTGGACCAAGTTAAAATGTGATATGAAGCAAGAATATTTGCTGCAGAGGTCAATTGGATTTAAAACTAATATTGTCTTTCATTTTTATCAGAAAAGTCTTCAGTCAGGGCAAATGCGTAAGTTGGGGGGCTTTTTATCCAATTGAATGGACTCAAAGATTTTCCTGGTTTTGTCTGTTTTGATCTGTTATGATATTAGTTTCCCTGTCTTATATAGTTTCATTAATTCCATGAATGCTTCTACTCCTCAGCCCCAAGGACAAACAGAAAGGATGTTAAATTATGAAGTGTCTGACCTTGGTATATTTTCTGTACATGAACAGAAGAGTTAAGACAGTGACAAAGGATTTAGAGGAAGAAGACATCTAGTACTTCTTTATAATAGCAGAATGGCTGTGGAGAGAAGGCTTTTAAGTAATCAAGGCCACACAAGCTAATTTGCAACTCATAGTGTAAATTATGTGTAGATTCTTTCAGATTGTTAGAATTAACTCCAGGGATATTTTTAGAGCAACTTTGTTTGGTTTAATGAAAACAATTATTAAATCATTAGTCAATGAAAATAGTAATTTCAACTTGTTTGTATGTAAATTATCATATTCATATTTCATCACCATTATCCTTTAAATAATGTACCTATTCCAGATTATGTCTCTGCTGAAAATGGTCAGGTTTCTCTGAGTAACTTCTCTGCTTTGCTTGCAGGTTGTATATAAAAATAACGATGTCAGGTTGGAGCTGTCTCGACTTGCCAAGCAAGGGGATGCTAAAATGAAGATTCATGGGGTTGTAGCATTTAAATGTGAGAATGTTGCAACCTTAGATCCAATCACATTTGAAACACCGGAGTCTTTCATCTCTCTGCCAAAGTGGAATGCCAAGAAAACAGGCTCAATATCATTTGACTTTCGTACAACTGAGCCAAATGGCCTGATTCTTTTCAGTCATGGGAAACCAAGGCACCAAAAAGATGCCAAACATCCACAGATGGTGAAGGTTGATTTTTTTGCCATTGAGATGCTTGATGGCCACCTCTACCTGCTGTTAGACATGGGATCAGGTACTATAAAAATAAAAGCCTTGCAGAAGAAGGTGAATGATGGTGAATGGTACCATGTGGATTTTCAGCGGGATGGGCGGTCAGGTAAGTTCCTTTCGTTAGCATTCAGAATGTTTTATCTGCTGTATCTGAGAGAATGCTGGGTACATATTGATGTTGCCACAATTAGAGTTGAACATCATCTGAAAAATAAGGAAAATATAAGAAGTCATTACTATCAGGTACCAGAATACAATAATTTGCTGAGTAACGTATCTTATGTTAACATTATTGGATAATCAAGTACTTAATCTTGCAAGTAAGTGTGTTGTGTGCTTGAAAAACCAGCAGTAATCTCCCTCTGTGCTTGCTTACACCAAATAGCTGAAGTGGCAAGTTTCAAGAATGAAAATAAAGCAAAAAAAGAATTACTGAAAATAATCTCCAACACGGGGAATAGCTGCCCCACAGAAACAACACATGAGCTTCCAATCATGTCAGCAGATCTCAGTGTACTTAAATGATATGCTAATGAATAGCTAACAACACATGTCAGCAGAAATGGAAATAATTGACTTGCCACATTCTATCAGTATGATTCATATTGTGGAGTGGTTTACTCAAAAAAAGATCTCACTGAAAAGTGGTAAAAATAAAGAATTCATAAACTCTTCCTAATGCTACTGAAATCTACTTTGGCTTAAAATGCATTTATCCAGTGAAATTGTCAATGTATCAGCTCGTCTCATCTTGAGTATATATCTTGGCTTAAGCAAATAATCAATACACATCAATTTAAGGACAGCTCTCTTCTATGGTGCCTTTTCTGTAGTTCATGCCAAGATTTGGGGAGGAAGGGGACAGGGAATGTACTGAGTCTGTAATTCAGTCCTGAAGAATTTTCTGATTAATATTAGTATTCAATCTGAAATTTATATATGCTCTAAAACTGGGTGTTGAAAAAGGTAAACTTAACTTCTTTTGGATTTTGTGGGATTTCCCCCACTTCCTTCCTTCTGGTGACTCCTTTTCCATAGCTTGCATTTATAATTTCTTTATGAAACTTAACCCCCCAAAAGTTATCATTTTATGACTTAACTTCTTACTGCACACAAATCAGATTTCAGATCAAGCAAATCTTAGGTACAGGTTTAAATTGAAGATTTCAGTCAAATCCATGCTGAAAATCAGACCAAATTCAATTGATCTGCACTATGATTATGAAAAATAATTATTTTATTCCTGGGCTGTGCAGCTTCAAATTCTAATGGCAGAGCCTTTGATTTCCTTATTATAATATGTCAGTTGCTCATTTACATTTCTTGAGGTTAAATAAACCTATGAAACAGGAACACACAAAACCCAAACAAACAAACAAAGAAGAAAAAAAAAAACCCTAACCAAACAACAAAACACAACTTCTCAAAATCCTCAATTGGATTGAATATCCAGCAGTTATATTATTTATACTACAATTTTTATTTCAGACTTTCTTCTTAAGTGCTGTTTCAGTGATTCATATGAGGCAGTAAATCCTGTAATAATCATGCCTGTGGGACTGCTGAAAGCAAAGTTTATTCTTACATCCAAAGCCAACAGATCTATAAAGGAACAAAATAAATGCATAGCAATTGTTTGCATTTGAAGATACGTTCTGCCCTTTCATTGCTTCACAAAAAACGTGACTCACAAGTGCCATTAAGAGAGTTTAGGGCATACTTTAATCCTTTAAAACTGTTGATGGACATCGGCAAGAATGTAGAGTAATTTAAGGAAGCAGAATCCACCTGGTGATCAAGATTGCATTTTTTTTTTTTTGAAGTAGAATTATAAATAATCAACCTAATCCATCTGATGACTTGCCTGTGATCAAGATGGGTGAGATTTATGTAACCCCTCTATCACTGTCGAAAGCTAATCATAATACCTATTAACTCTAAGATGTTGAACTGTTACCAGGAATGCTGAATAAAATATGCAGGGTTATGGATTGGCAAACTGAATTTTTAGCTGCAATCTGAAACAGAATCAAAGTTTTTATATTATTCTACAATATAATATGCAATAATAGTTTATGGTAGGGGAAATACCAGTAACACTGGCAATGTTTTTGTTTGTGTTAATGATAGTAAGATCTGGTTATTACAGTTATTAGTGAGATGCCTCTGCCTGAATTGAGGTGCAAACAAGACCATGTGCCAAAGTAAAAAATGCAGATTTTAGGTAACAGTAAGTGTGATACAGAGAGAAATAGAAAGAAATAGTTGAAAAGGGGGGAACACACTCAATTCTAATTGGGCCCTGGCTTCCCTAACTTTATCCCTAGCACCTTGCACAATTTTACTCTATTCCTCTCAAATCACCTGTCCTCATTTCCACCTTCTGAAAGCTTCTTTTTTTGCTCTGAGTTTGCTCAGCAGCTCCTTATCCATCCATAGAGGCCTACTGGCATTTTTGCCCGAGTGCCTCCTTGTCGGGATGCATCGTGTCTGAGCTTGGAGAAAGTGATACTTGAGTACCAGCCAGCATCCTTGGGCCCCTCTGCCCTCCAGGGCTCTTTCCCACTGGACTCTACTGAGTAGTGCCTTGAAGAGGCCAAAGTCTGATCTCCTGAAGTCCAGGGCAGTGATTTTGCTGTGTGCCCTCCTCGCTGTCCTGAGGATCTCAGCCCCCAGCCGCCTCGTGGTCGCGTTATGAATGTTGGTGTGTTTTACCCATGAAGAATAAAATTCACTTTACTCTTTCAGGATGCTTTTTGGTTTCTTTTCTCTAGTCCAAACCAAACATACTGGAAGTCACATGAATTTGATTATTTTTCACTAGCTTACCCTCAGAATTTTTATATAACTGAATGAATATACCGTGTACAGAAAAAAAATTGTTTTTCTGAGGCTTTCTTGTTGCCATTGACTGCATATTTCCCTAGCTATGAAGCAAAAAGGAAGAGATTCTTCTGTTAATGAATAGGTAGCTCAAATAAACTGTGAATTTTTTTTATTCTTTAAATTAGGTTTGGTGTCTTGCAACCTTTTGCTCCTAGCCTTCAAATCCAATGCAGAGTGGTTCCCTCTGATAGTAGAATGCTGTGACATTTCTCAAGGAGCTTTGCTAATTTCCTTGACTTTCATATTAGCTGGATCAGCAAGTACGAGATTTATTTCTCATTCTTTGCTCTCTTCCAGACTCTCAGTCACAGTGAGCATCCACTCTAAACTACTGACTTTGCCTTTGCTTGTCTGGGACTGTGGTGGAGGGGAGAGGGAGATGTAAGGAATGAGAACACATTTTTAAATTGTAATCCTCCAGGCCTCATTCACTAGTAATTCTGCCAATCCACTCAGATTGTGAGAGATACAAGGAAGAGGGAGGAGACAGTGCCTTTTAATTTCCTTGTACTAAAAGACCCTTTGACATTTTATTCTTGCTTTCACCCTAGAATCCCATTCTGTTGCCTGTAAGACTTACTCTGAGTGCTTTCTTACCCCAAAAGCAGGTATTTGGTAGGATGGAGCTCCTGAGACCATATTTAGTTAAATTCACATTTAAGGGTTAGGTAAAGAAAGATATTCGTAAGATATTCTCCTCTGGTCCATCTTTCTTGCTAGGTGTGCAGCAGTGCTACCAACTGCTGTGTCCTGAGTTTCATCTCAGTACTCCTGAATTATACATCCTGAATTCCTGGGAAGGACTGGAGCTTCATAGCTGTTTCGTAGGTGTCCTCTCTCGGCCGTGGGCTGCCTGCTGTGGTCACAGTCCTCATCACAGCTATTATATTGTGTTTTAGAACACAAGATGTATTTAGAATTAATACCTTGTTCTGGTTTTCCAACGTTTTTTAATAAGCAAATGCTTCTCATGGGCACAAAAAGCAACTAAATAGGCCACATCAGGAAAGCCGAGAGATCAGAACAGTTGTAGTGGCTGCACTTAAAATCTTCATATTTAACTGATCAGGAGAGAGAAATATGATTTAGTTCCTTATACACAGTCTTAGGAAAAAGTAAATTGCTGAGATAATGAATATGATTGGAGAGGCTCATTAAGTCATACCTAAGGGAAATGTTTGTCTGTTCTGCTCTTAACAGTACTGCCAACTCTGCAGAAAAAAAGAATTAGAAAAAAAAGCACAAACCCGAACTAAATAAAAAAAAAGCCATGAGGCAGCTGTAAAGGTCCTTGCTCAGAGTGTTTCTTGTAACACAGTAGGGATGGGTTTAATAACTGTTTTCTGAAACTTAAGTATTCTCTAAATTTTTTAAAAACTGTTTGCTATATGCAAGGATAACCATGCAAATGTTTTCTTTTGCTGAACCACCATTCATCCTTTGGAAATTACCATTACATAGTGAAATCAGGGAGGAAGCTTACTCTTCTTGTCAACCTTCAATTGTGTAGGGCAGTGTAAAGCAGAATGTATCAGAGTCTATTCATAGGTAGGTAGCATTTAAGGGCTGAGTCACTGAAATTTTGAACTAAAGTTAGAGTTTCAGCTTGAATACCAGAAATTATTTCTAGAGTATATAATTAGAGCTTAACCATAATCAGTATGTCCCTTTAAGTAGTGCTTTGTTGATATCCATTACATGTATTGTTGCAGGTTCTTTCTTTTCACATGTACACTTCTACGTATTACTGCCCACGTCTTTTTAACCTTTTAAGAACAGCCAGATTTACATGTTCCAATTTCAGCAAATGTTAACAGTTTTCATATTTGGGAGGATGGGTTTATATTGCATTTTAAGGAAAATTCTTTCAATGATCTGCAGCTTCCTTGGTGTATCTGCATCTTTCTCAGAGTCCAAACTTACCAACACTTAGCCAAGTGGTACAAGAGGCTTCTCTGTAATCCCCAGCATGTTTCCCATTTTGCTCATATGTGCGTTACTGATGACTTATGTTGTTGACTTGTGCTTTGAAGGACTGCTCACTAATCAGTTATCCTTTAAGTCAATAATTCTTGCTGAAAACCATAATTTCATTAGTTTTTCTCAAACTGCTTTTCCAATACAGAAAGAAGATTCTGAATGTCAAATTGCGCTGTATTCTCGTGTGAAATGCTGCAGAATCAAAGCAGCTATGGGTCATAACATGACCCTCAAATTTATGTCCCAGTTTCTGGAGATAAGAGATGTTACTTGTTTGTAGACTGTGAAGCTAGATCATGAATTCCCAGACTAAATAAGTCACCCCACACCTTCGTGTCTTTCAGTCATTCCCTTTTTCTCCTTTCAGGCTGGGCAAACCACATGCTATCAGCGTTCTTCTATTTTCTTTTTATTGTGATAGAAATAGAGATAGTATTTCCAACTTTGAGTCTTAAAAATCTTTGCATGGAAGCTGCTTGTTTCCTGGCAGGCATTATGACTCTCTTCAAAGAAATGGTATCACTACAGATCTGGTTCTGGGTGTTGTTAGGCAAAGATGGAACTTTAAGGATGGCTGTTACTCCAGAGATTATACAATTTAAAGTTATCGTTTTCTCTCTCTCTTGAGCATCCAGTGCTCTTCTGAATCTGCTGCTTCCTCATCATATCTGTTGTCTCTAGGTTATTTTGTTAAACAAGATATGTCCCACTCTTTCCTCTTGTGAAATTTGACAATTCTGTCTTGAGAATGATTGATGTTATAGTATCTTCAAAGGGAAATTTATTAACCCTTTTTGTACTGGCCACATAAGATATTTGCATGCTCCATTAGCTTCCCTTCCTTCCTCTATGGAAAGTGATGTCCCTTCACATTCATAAGCAGAAACATCCGAATGGATTGGAGCACACTGGTGATTTGACAAAACTATTCCTTTTAATCTACCTATAATTCCCAGGGAAAGTAGAATTGAAGTCTATCAAAGGAGGTGTGCACCACAGTCCCCAATTTCTGTGGTAGCTTCTGCCATTGTCATGAGGTCCAACTTGAGACATTTTCAGTAGAACTCAGAAAGTTTCCCTCAAGAAAGATAACAGGCTATTAAAAAAACCCACACAAACAAAAAACCAAGCACCAACAAACCACAGGAAAACAAACAAACCCAAATCCCTGCAATAAACCTCACCAAGATGAAAAAAGAGCAAAGAAATCCCCCCCACAAAACCTCACCAAGATGAAATAGAACAGGGTACCTCTGTCCCAGCTCTGGGCACACTGTGAATGGAAAGGTGTTTTTAGAACTATTGTTTAGTTTCTGTAAGCCTATGTTCTATGAACTTGAGTTCTGCATTTTGTTGTAGGATACTTAAAAGGCTATGATATTTCTGCTGTATTTTGGAATAATTTTGTATTCCATTATTTTACTTGGATTTTTTTCATCTGTGTTTACAAAGCAATTAGTGAATAAAGTTTGCATTATCTGTCAGAGATCCATAAAAGGTAATCTGGATATCACCAACAGGGATGGCTAGGTGGTTGCCTGTCATGTTTTTCTACCCATAGTCATTAGATGCTATGGTTGCACTGAGGTTTCAGAGGACTTCTCACACGGAGTATTTTATGGGGTTTCATTCCTTGGGAAGGTAAAAAGTTCATTTCTTTAAGAAGCTGTTGACATCTATTCAAAATAATACTTAAGCTCCCCTCAGGGTAATCCTTTATGACATAGAGAAGGAAAATTTCCTGCTTCAATCTATCACATCACTATAAATCACAGTCACCAGTCCCCCTTATCATTCACCTTCCTAAGCCTTCTGTGCTTGCAAAGCTTCCACTTGGAACACAGAGTTGCAGCTATACTGGCAGAGATTTATCTCTCTTTTTCTGTGAGCTGAAAGTAATCAAGATGTAGATTTTTATTTTTTAATAGAAAAGGAGTTCCAGGATTCTTCATTAATGTCTTGAAAATATAAATGTTTTTGTCCAGCAGAAAGCAGCACTGTTCACATGTTGGAGCTTGCTGTTGGAGGCTGCAGCTGAGTTAACTTGTGTGGGTGCACAAGTGGGTGCTGCCTGAACATGGGTTTAGAGAGTTTGGTCCTAAATTAGCCTGTACATCAACAGATGGGAAAAAGCAACAATAGCAGTAAGAAACACTGTGAGGACAAGTATGATTTATGTTTACAGCATCTCTGATGTTTTTAAAGAAGAACAAAGATCTGCTCCCTGTTAGCCATACTTCCTGACATCCTAGGATGCTCCCTTGGTTTGAGAGGTCGTTTACAGGTGTCCTTGTTTGACGCAGCTGATTAATCAAATCAAACCTCAAAATGTTTATGCTTGCATGCCTAAGGTCAAATCTATAGCAAGTGTTCCATATGAGTGCCAAGTTCTGCTTCTAGAAGCTGAGAAGCAACAACAAATTTTTAGAGTTAGCAAAACATAATCGTCTTATCAGTTTCAAACAGATGGAAGTTTGGAAGAAAAAGTATCTTGTTTCAGCATGCCTATTTCTTACTTGCTTTCTTGGAAGTTCACTTTTACATCTATGTGATTATTCAACTGAGACAGAAAATATATGATATATTTCTTATAATATATAAAAGAAAAAACTGACCACATCTTCATTCTTTAAACGTGCTTGTAAAGATGCAAAAGTGTTATGCAAACCTTTGTTTTATCTTGTTAGTTCTCTTCTGATAGTAGGGAGACTGTTTGTGGTATCCAGCCCTTCTAAAATCCATATGTCTCCAGTCTCACATGGGAGTTGGACCTCCTGAGACCTTTATCCCAAAGAGCTTTTACTAACGATCCAAATTCTTTAGATGTTCATTCTGTCCCTGTTGTTGAAGTTAACCTATTGAACCAACAAAAGAGCAGAAAAAATATAGCTTCCACAGGGGTCTATTGCTAAAAGAGAAGCCTAAATTTTAGGCTGTACACAAGTAAGAGAATGATCTTTTTCTGACCTGCCTTTGTTTGCTTAAAACTCACATTTTAGTATGTATGCTGTGTAAAGTGTGAATTTCTTCTTATGCACAACTCCTACCATGGTGGAAGCATTTTTGGTAATCAGTGTTATCTTCTGGGATCTGTTTCAGGCTAACAGTGAAGATGGTGAATCATGTTCACTTTGTATATATATATATATATGTATGATAAATTCATTGTGGTAAATGGGATTCTTCAGTGTCTTGTCACCATTAATACACTTTCAATGTTAAGTCCAGCAGATAAGTGTTACATGATGATGACTGGTATATTATAATAATTTGGTGAGCTATATAATATTTTGATTTGTTTGCTTTTGTACCCACGTAGAGTGATAAGGAATCACTTCTGTGAAGATCTACATGAAGATTTTTTTTCCAAGTGATTTTACTTAGAAATAAAATTAGAATTGGTTGACATAAGTATGCTCTGTGACTGTATGTACTAAATTTGTTTTTCTGCTTATTCAAATTATAAGTGTTGCATACCTCATTATTTTAAACAAAGTACCACCAAAAAAGGATCTTTGCAGTTGAATGCAGATTCTTTGTTCAGACACTTCATAGAAAGAGAACTCTAGTTTCATTTCAATTTTGTTTATTTAATTTTTAGACTTAAATGGAAAAGATATTTCTGATTTCCTGAAGGTCTATGTACATCTCTCTCTCTCATGGTAACATGCACACATTTTGAGATAAGTTTCAGAGGCATTGATTTTCCCTCTAGGAGCACATCACTTCCTTCTTAATGATTGCCTGCCTGGCAGCTGTTGAGCATTTTCCTTCTACGCTTAAAGGAAAAAAATCTTATCCAAAGCCAACTGAAAGTGGTGAGAGTCTTTTAAAATACTGTGTCTTTGGGCCCAAACCAAAGACTCAGATTTGCCTCCCAGGTTGCAACCTATCAATGCAACCCCGGCCTTAATGCTTTGAAACACATATGAGGGAGTGAAGATTTTGTTGTTGTTGTTGTTGCACAATGAGGATATTTCTGAAAATGACTGTGAGCTGCATTCCTGCTGCACCCATGAGATTGGTAAGGTGATTTTGACTGGGGTTTTTCATATTGTGATCATGCAGTGTTGTGCGTAAAGGTTTTTACATTATTAACTTCCTGACTACATTGCAATTAAAATAGTGAAGTTTTTCTATGATTCTATAACTACACAAATAAAACACCTCTGCTCCACTTATAGCTGTTTGCCAGGAGCTAATGTGACATGTATGTGAATGAGTAAAAAAGTAGTACCAAAATCAAATTTCTTGAAAATCACACGTTTTATTGTCTTTGCAGGGACGATATCTGTGAACACGTTACGTACTCCATATACTGCACCAGGGGAAAGTGAAATCCTTGACTTGGATGATGACTTGTATCTTGGAGGCTTACCAGAAAATAAAGCAGGCCTGGTCTTCCCAACAGAGGTGTGGACAGCACTCCTCAATTATGGATATGTCGGCTGCATTAGAGACTTATTTATTGATGGTCAAAGCAAAGATATTCGACAGATGGCTGAAATTCAAAGCACAGCTGGAGTAAAACCCTCATGCTCAAGAGAAACTGCAAAACCTTGCCTTAGCAACCCCTGTAAAAACAATGGTGTGTGCAGGGATGGGTGGAACAGATATGTGTGTGATTGCTCTGGCACAGGGTACCTTGGCAGATCGTGCGAAAGAGGTAGGTTCCATGAGATGACTACACTTCTATTTTTATATTTAAAAAAAAAGCACAGCCATAAAATAAGTAAAATCCCGTACAATGATTAAAAACAGTAAACTATCATTAATTGTCATGAGGCAAAAAAAGCATCTTTGATTTCACTTGATGTGAGGTGGAGCCCTGCTTTAGATTTAAAGAAGTAACTTTTAGAGGAAAGATCTTAGGGGAGACTCTAAAGTGCATGAAGAAGTATTAGACGGCTATGACAGAGAGTCAGTAATGCTGAATATGTCTTAGAAAATGCCTCCTTTTGTGTCTCATCATACATTGCTGAGTTCTGAAAAGCTTTATGAAAGCAATTTTAAATATTATTGCATTGCTAAATGGTCACATTCCAGTTCCAAACTGAGGTCTTGTTCTCTGCCTACTTATGTCAATATCAGTATATCATTAAATTTACTTTTGAATTCCATAGTGTCACTTAAATCCATGGCCAGAACTTCATCCATGTGTCAAAGCAGAAGAGTAATTAATATTTTTACTTATCTCTTTTTGAAAAGATCCTAGTTCCCAAGAAAACTGTCTGTAGTTATCTAAAATCTCTGAGTATTTCTCTCACCTAGAAAAGGTAACAGTGAAGTTGAGAAACTCCATTTATTTAATTGAAAAGGTGGATAGTGGTATGAAAGGCAGATGTTGAGGTTAGTTAATAAATAAAAACCCTGTAATTTATTTAAAATTGCAGAGTGTGCTAATAAAAGATTTTAATGTAAGTAGGTAAACGATAAAAAAAAAATTTGTACTTAATATTTTAGACTTTTATTTTTAATCTTATGGGAATAAAAAGTGTTTCAATGCCAAGAATTGTATTTTTTTCATCTCACATTTGACGCAGTATTTTCTTCAGATTGTCTTCAACCTGAAATCTAAACCTAAAGTTTATTGACTGAAAATGTAAGTTCTTTTCATCTAGTTTGATTAATTTTCCAGTTAGTCAGATGAAAGGAAAATATATGCTTTAGAAATAAAACCCCCAGTGAATGTTTTAAGTTGTATGTCAGTAGATGTGCACATTTATGTAGTATAGATACTTCCATATTATCAGCATTTGCAAGTAGATTCTCAGATCCTTCTGTGGAGGTTTTCTGTCTTATTTTTTGATTATTTATGCCTTTGGCTCATGCCCAGCTGTTCTGAGCTCTCCAGACTGTTGTTCCTGGTGGAGTGGAGCTGGCAGAGGGATAACGGAGCTGCCTGATGCATCCCTGCAGCCCTCGGTTAAACATGGCTAGTGTACCACCCTGTGGCCAAACTGTCCTATTACAGAGGGGCTCAAGCAAAAACCGGATTTGCTTTTTTTTTTTTTTTTTTTCCTCCACTTAAAAGCCAGGAAACATGTGCCTTAGAGACATAAACACATGCAGATCTGCGAAGAACTGAAAGCAGGCTTCAGCATAGCAATTTCCCATACATATATTGGACAGGTCGTGATGTTTTATAAAGAAACCTTTGCCTTTTTTATTTCCCATGCCTTGTTTTCAAGCATCGTCCAACTTAAGGCTTCCTTTTCCCGGTGCATTCCCCTGGTGGGAATGGTGGTACTGGAGTGGTGGTGTTGGCTCCTCTACAACAACATTTGGTTCTTGTCCAACAGAAATATATGTGGCGCTTCGGCAGTATGAGATCATTTCCTGCTCTTGGGTTTCCCTCTCCAGAGGGAACTCCACTGAAAGGAGATGTCTTCTCAGTAATATTCATATCCCAAGTGGTCATGCATTAATAAGATTATAGCTTTTGGGATTCTGAAAGCGCCGTGTTGGCATCCCACCACACAAAGTTATTATAACTACTACCCGTGTGTAGGAACTGATAAACTTTTGTATTCAGTGATATAAGCAGCACATTTATAATTGTTCAAACTAATTTAAATAAAAGGGGAACATGCTCATTTCAGAAAAAAATACAGTTTCACAAAGAAAAGGAAGCTTTAAAATAGAATACTGGAGATTAAACAACTAGAATATTTAACATTAAGTAATTAAGGTGTCTTCAGTAAACAAAAGTTTGCAGCTACTTTTTATTGTCATTTAATTTTTTGTTTTTTTCATATTCTTTCCCCTGAAATAAGAGTGTTAACATCCAGGCATGGATGTTTAGTATACAATACAGAACCTGAAATAAATGCAGCTTATTAGTGCACAAAACCCCTGGAACACTACTGTGGTCTATTTTAATTTGTGTATACTTAAAATTATATATATATATACATATGTATTTTTATGCACATCCATTTTATCCCGTTGCAAGTTATTCTTGATTTTATTCTTGATATTCAGTAAGGTTAAACATCAGCATAATCTGTAGATTGGCTTTAGTAGATTATGAAAACTCGCAGATGGGTGGACAGATGTCACAGCAATATAATTTGGCATCCCCTCTTTCTTTGTGGATCACAGTGACTGCCTGCCTCTTGGCAAAGCCTTTTGCAGGTGTATTCTTTTGACTGGATGGCCAGGAGCAATAGTAAAATCATCAAAGAGTGACAAGCAAAAGTAAGCATGCAAACAAAGGTTTATTAAGGTGACATTTCTGAGGAGAAAATATGTTTAAAGTAGAGTGTGTGTAGATGTCCATATTGTGTGTGCACAGACCCCTACGTACATACATACACATTTAAGAAATGTAACTTTCATTCTTTGTGTTGTACCTGGATGTTGTATCCTGTGAAGTAACCCCGAACCTGCAGCACCCCCCCTAGTTCTGGCCGGGCATTGGACCGGCCCCGGTTCTCTATCCCCCCCGGCATGTTCCGTCCTTGGACCTGTCCCGTTGGACCTGCCCCTGCCATTGGATCCTACCCCGTGACCCCGCCCATAGCCCTACCTGGGCCCCGCCCCCTGCCTGCGCCCGGGAGAACACCTTGTATTTAAGGGGGGACACGTGGGGGGGTCGGGGTTCCGCCATCTTGCACCCGTTCTGCTAGCTTGTGGTGCGTGCCCCGCGCTGCCAATAAAGACAAGCAGGACATGCCAAGGTGCGGTTCCTCCTGCCTCCTTCATCGTTTGACGCTGCTGGATGCGTGAGCGTGCCCGTGTGCCGACAGCACCGGGCTGGGTGAGTGGCCACTCTCTCGTCTGGCCGTAGAGCTGAGGTAATTCCCCCAGGAGGGAGACCTCTGTGAGAGTGGTGGCTATATCCCACCATAGCCACGATCCGGACAGCATTACCTGGATGCTTTAAAATTTTAAATTAAGAAAATTAGAGGTGGTATGAGGATAGAAGGCATGAAGAATCTGGTGTTCGAAATATTATATTAATTCCATCACTGTCTTAAATTAACTGATTGGTCCTGTGTGTTAAAGGTATAACAAATTTACAGTGTGGCTTAGGACCTCAGTCCTGAAATAATGCCAGTGTAGGAATTGGGAGGAATAATTTCAACTTCTATTCACATATTATCTAGTAAATAATCACATACAGAGAATTGTTTCTATCAGATTGATGGAAATGTTCCCTATAAATCTCCAAGGCTGCAGCTTTGTGCTCAGGTGGACACAGATGCCATGGAGAAAACCCAAAATGCCTGGGAAGAGAACAAAAAGTTCAAATTTGACTCAGTAGCAGCCAATATATTTGAATACTCACACAATTTCTAGGAGTAAAATCATATATATCAGGGAACATTTTCAGGGCAGGATACTGTTGCTCCACTTGTACTGGTAAATAAAACAGGATCAGAGGGCAAACCTGAATAGCTGATTACTGACAATCCAGATTGCTCATATACATCCTGGCATGACTCTGGACTGTATAGTCTGTCATTTCTGGGCAAAGTTTGTGTGGGATTTTAGTGACAGCAGACACAGAGGGTGATTTCATGCTTTAAAAATGGCTCTGTGGGTTGCAATACAGTCCTCATATTATTGCAGACACTTTGAAACTGAAAAATTCTGTCTTTGGGACTTCACAGGCACCACAAGGGGTCCAGAGCACACAAGATCCTGTTTTATTTATTAAAATATGTGCGATGGGCATTCGTACTCACCAAGCATCATGTTTTTAAAATAACACAAACTTGACTGCAAAACTTATGAGAAAGATCACTGAAATTCAAATGCCTAGTCCATACTTCTTTCACTTTAATTTAAATAAGCTGTGAATTGAAGAATAGCATCTATTCAGGAAATTCTGCTTTATTCCAAAAATATCCAGTCATCATTTCTGAGGGTAGGAGCAGATGTATGCAAGTTTCCAGAATTGGTACCTCAGTCTCTTGAGCAATTTAGGTAATTCCAGCTCAAGTGGAAATTAAGGTCCTGAATTTTCTCTCATGTCACTACTGGTCTGTGCATCCTTGGGTTTAGACACAGAGATAATTAAGGTGGTGTGTGTGTATATATGTAGGAAAGAAGACTATCTATCTGTGTAGATTTTAATAAGAAACAAATTGAAGAAAAAATTGAGAGGGGAACTGAACCCTTCAGTGGGGTTTTTCTGGAGTTTGGTTCATTTGTGTGTTTTGGTTGGCTGTTTTTTACCACAGGAGCAGGAAAAGTTTTAAATGTCAGGTTTATAAAACTGTCAAAGAACAAATGTATAAAACATTTTTACATAAATATCTGTATTATATAATACCATTTATTTCCTCTCAATAACTCTACTGTATGCATTTATTTGCTGCCACAAAAAAACTTGTCAGTGATTTTTTTATAAAGATTTTCTGCTGTTTTTCTTTTCAGTGCTATGGTTCCAACAGTGAAGTGGTAGTAAAACTATTACTCTTTTTCTTCTTTTTTTAAATGAATATCACATTCTGAGCTAAACTTACAGTCTATTATCATTTGATCTAATAATTAAGAGAAAGCTGAACAAGAGAGAAAAGACATTCTGCCAACACTTATGTGAGAACATTTAGCAGTGTAGATTTCATGTAAAGATGAGACACCTCCTTGGAATTAGTTGGTACAAAGCAAAAAAAACCACACAAGAGGCAAAAATTTAATACATATTTTTAGCTAAATTGTTCCCTCAAGGTTTGTGTACCTGCTGCCTCTTGTTATTCAGATCACTATCTTACTAACCAGGCCTTGTAAATTAGCAATCCATTCCTGCCAGTTTTGTGCTTGGTTCTACTTTGTTTGTTGGGGGGGTTGGGGGTTGTTTTTTTGTTTGTTTTTGTTTTGTTTGTTGTTTTTCATTTGCTTTTGGGTTTTTTGTTTGTATTGGTTTTGTTTGGGGTTGTTTTGTTGGTAGTTTGGGCGGTTTTTGTTTTGGTTTTGTTGTTTTTTTTTTCCTTTTTCTTTCCCCTATGATACCTTTGTGCTTAGAAAGCCTGTGCCTTAGAAAGGAGATATTGACATATTAAAAGGATCTAGTTGACATGAGGGGGCTTCCCGATTGCCCAGAGCTTTTAAGTCATTTGATCTTCTGTTCACTATCTTTGGTCCGTTCTTGGAACATCTGTTCCCAAAATACTGGCACAGTATGGTGTAGGAGGATTAAGTATCTAATCACATCAGGTCTGCTCACCATGGTGTTACTCACAGGCCATCTCCAATCAAATTAAGTCTCCAATTAAGTTCCTTCTCTCTTTTTTCTGCAATTTTCAGAAAAATTTGAATAATTGCAGGAAAGTTGGCAAACAGTACCAGTGCTGATTCTGACAGCTCTCTTTTACATTATCCTAAGAAAATTTGTTGATGAATGTTAGGTTTGCTCTGTATATGAAAACCCTGAGTACTATTAATGTGGTGGATTTTTACAGGCAATACAAAATAACTTATATTTTCTGTTATATTAGCATGTAACTTTAGAGTTGTTTCCTGCAATTCTTTGCCTAAGTCATGTTTACCTTGATAAAGATCTTGGGAGATTTTTATGCGCAGACTTGACAGCTAGATATGGGAAGGAATTGTAAGCCCCTGTTCATGACTTCCCATCAAAAACTAATAAACAAACAATGAAGCCCACAAAAAACCTGACCCCCAAACTAACAACTAAAAACCCCAATCAATCAAAAAGCCAGTCAGCTTCCACTGAAAACTCTTTGACTTGAAATTACTTTTCAGGTTGTTGCAAGTTAAGTATTTAATCTGCTTCACAAAAAAATTTTAGATTTACAATATGCTGGAAACATGATTATCTGCATAGTTAGAAATCATCAAACCTGTAAATGCATTCTTATAACCTTTTACATCTAAGGACTTTCACAGCAGTCTCAGTAACCAGTTTTTTCCAACATGAGACTGTTTTCTCCGAATTTGTATTGGGGGAATTTAAAATTCTTTACACAAGAGAAGGTTGCCCAGAGAAGCTGTGGATGCCCCACCCCTGGAAGTGTTCAAGGCCAGGCTGGATGGGGCTCTGAGCAACCTGGTCTTGTGGAAGGTGTCCCTGCCCATGGCAGGGGAGTTGGAAGTGGGTGATCTTTAGGGTTCCTTCTAACCCAAGACATTCTATGATTGTACTAGTGAAAATAGAATCTATCACTTTTGCCTCTCACAGAATTTATGGGACATTTTGTCCTTCCATGGATCGTGTAGGCTGGAAGTCTTGAAGAGCTTGTCTTTAACAGCATACAAGATATGTTATTGGAACAATTTTGGCAAATGTAGCTGTGAGACTTACTACACATAGCATCAATAGTATTAGTCCCTGAAAATATTATTGCACATTGACACCACAGTAAACTTTTAGATAAGTGTCTCCATCACGCTGAAGCAAATTGAAACACAGACAAGCTTCCCATAGTTGCTTTCTGCCCACAGTGTTCAATTGTCCTGCCAAAAAGGACTGTCTAATATGTTTCAGAAATGCATTTCCTTTGCTTTCTAGGAACTGCAGTGCCTCCCTGTGAGCAATCTCTTTGCTACCTTTCTTGTTACCAGCCTGGAAGCTGGGAAAAGAAGGCTTGTGACTGGTTGCTCTGGGGTCTAACAGACTGTGACTGCTCTGTGCCAGAGCCTCTGGCCAAGAGGGTTTCCTGGAATGTTTGAAAGTGACAGTTCTTCGCTCATCTTGGGGGTTTTAAGATGTTACCCTCAATATGCCAAGTCCAGTCTCAATCTTCTTGCTAAGGCTGTCGTACTGTTCATATAAGCATTTTTGAGTCCATACCGTGGTTTTTGTAGTCATGAAACAACCTACGCCCCATCCAAACCGTGCTTGAGGCAGTCACCCATTTCAGGAGGATTTTTGCTCGCTGGATGACAACTGTAACTCATGGTTGTAGCAATGCCAATAGGCTTCAACATGAAGGATCCTAAGGTGGTTATCTNACTAATAAACAAACAATGAAGCCCACAAAAAACCTGACCCCCAAACTAACAACTAAAAACCCCAATCAATCAAAAAGCCAGTCAGCTTCCACTGAAAACTCTTTGACTTGAAATTACTTTTCAGGTTGTTGCAAGTTAAGTATTTAATCTGCTTCACAAAAAAATTTTAGATTTACAATATGCTGGAAACATGATTATCTGCATAGTTAGAAATCATCAAACCTGTAAATGCATTCTTATAACCTTTTACATCTAAGGACTTCCACAGCAGTCTCAGTAACCAGTTTTTTCCAACATGAGACTGTTTTCTCCGAATTTGTATTGGGGGAATTTAAAATTCTTTACACAAGAGAAGGTTGCCCAGAGAAGCTGTGGATGCCCCACCCCTGGAAGTGTTCAAGGCCAGGCTGGATGGGGCTCTGAGCAACCTGGTCTTGTGGAAGGTGTCCCTGCCCATGGCAGGGGAGTTGGAAGTGGGTGATCTTTAGGGTTCCTTCTAACCCAAGACGTTCTATGATTGTACTAGTGAAAATAGAATCTATCACTTTTGCCTCTCACAGAATTTATGGGACATTTTGTCCTTCCATGGATCGTGTAGGCTGGAAGTCTTGAAGAGCTTGTCTTTAACAGCATACAAGATATGTTATTGGAACAATTTTGGCAAATGTAGCTGTGAGACTTACTACACATAGCATCAATAGTATTAGTCCCTGAAAATATTATTGCACATTGACACCACAGTAAACTTTTAGATAAGTGTCTCCATCACGCTGAAGCAAATTGAAACACAGACAAGCTTCCCATAGTTGCTTTCTGCCCACAGTGTTCAATTGTCCTGCCAAAAAGGACTGTCTAATATGTTTCAGAAATGCATTTCCTTTGCTTTCTAGGAACTGCAGTGCCTCCCTGTGAGCAATCTCTTTGCTACCTTTCTTGTTACCAGCCTGGAAGCTGGGAAAAGAAGGCTTGTGACTGGTTGCTCTGGGGTCTAACAGACTGTGACTGCTCTGTGCCAGAGCCTCTGGCCAAGAGGGTTTCCTGGAATGTTTGAAAGTGACAGTTCTTCGCTCATCTTGGGGGTTTTAAGATGTTACCCTCAATATGCCAAGTCCAGTCTCAATCTTCTTGCTAAGGCTGTCGTACTGTTCATATAAGCATTTTTGAGTCCATACCGTGGTTTTTGTAGTCATGAAACAACCTACGCCCCATCCAAACCGTGCTTGAGGCAGTCACCCATTTCAGGAGGATTTTTGCTCGCTGGATGACAACTGTAACTCATGGTTGTAGCAATGCCAATAGGCTTCAACATGAAGGATCCTAAGGTGGTTATCTAGGGGAATGACAATCAGGCACAACCTTTTGTTAGGGTGTAAGGCTTACATGAATATCTTTTACTGATTTAACCTATTTTGAGTAGTACAGGCCTACTCTTTCAAGCATTGCCTTACAGGTGATTTTACCAATCTCATTGAAGATGCACACATGACTGGCAAGGTCATTAAAGAGCAATTTAGTTTCTTTAAAATGCACAAAGATATGCCACTTAAAAAAAAAAACAAATCAAAACAAACCCTAACAAAAACCCAAACCCGACTTGCCTTGTGTTTCCCAGTAATAATAATGAATTTTAATATGTAATTTTTCTGCGTCATGCTGACTGAATATACATTTACCATCATAGCTTTAAGGAGTTTCAGAAGACAAAGTATAAATCTTTAACAACTGATTTTCTCCTTTTTCTGTTTCCAGAGGCAACAATTTTAAGCTATGATGGAAGTATGTTTATGAAAATACAGCTTCCTGTTGTGATGCACACAGAGGCCGAAGACGTTTCTTTAAGGTTCAGGTCTCAACGAGCTTATGGCATTTTAATGGCAACAACTTCCAGGGAATCTGCAGATACCCTTCGGTTAGAGCTGGATGCAGGACGAGTTAAGCTAACGGTCAACCTAGGTAACAACCTCTTCCTCCAAGAAATTAACATTTTCTTTACATTTTTCTTTTTGCTTGCAAACATTTATGAAACAGCCTGTTTTAACATTAAAAGTAAACTGAAATGATATATAAACACAGTGCGGCATTTGCATATGTACATACACAAATACATGGCCATTATTACAATTTATTTTGTTTTCTTTTGCATTTTTGTATTCTTTATTTAGTCTTAACATTACCCATCACAATATTTTTGTACTGTTGTGTATTCTAAAAAAAGAAGACAAGTTCATCAGTGGCATTTTTTGGCTAAATTGTTTTTTTTTTTGATTGTGGAATATTGGTCTCCCTCCACAATTTCTTCAGAATAGCAATTCCATAGTTTCAATGTGCAAGCAGAAACGTCATATATGTAGGTCAGCACAGTTTTACCTCCACCAATTAATCTACAAGGTGCAAATATATCAAAGACTTTCTGGTTTTAACACTGAAAATATTGCAGTTAGTTACTCCCACTGATGGATTTCTTGGTCTCCTTTTTTTAGGTGTCAAATCTATATTAAATCCATCTCCTCTTTTTTAAACAACTCTGTAGTGATATTTTTGTAGTATCGAACGATAACACAACCCTTCAATGCCCAAAGACTGCGGCCCTCAGCAAACAGCCTTGTGAACACAGGAGGCACAAGCCCTTTTACAGAAAAAAAAAAAAAAAATTGGTTTCCTTGTTTAAAATATGATGGACAAAATGTCAGGTTATGGTTTTCTCTAGTTTAAAAAAAAAGTAAAGAAATAAAAGTGCTTCTGCCATGCTTATGAATAAGCCCAAGTCAGGACCTGAAAGACAGCAGGAGTTCAGGAAAATGCACATTCCACGCAGCTCTTCTCGTTCAGGGGGATGCTATTTTTAATGGGAACGAAGTATTTTATTGCTTTAGTCACAGATTTCCAGAAAGCACCAGGGTGGGGGGGGGTAAGAAAATAACCACCTAACCCTCCACTTCATCAAAGTGTCACCCACTGAAACGCTGCCCTGGTGTTTAGGGACGAGGAGGGAGGAGGAGGAGCAAAGGGTGTCGCAGGTGACCCTTCCCTGCTGGTCCCCTCCGCAGCGGAGGCCACGGCAGGAGGCTCCGAGAGCTTTCTGTAAAGGGGGTGTGCACGTGCTGCTCCTCGGCTGTTTGCAACCACTTTTCTGATGCGGTTGACGACACATGACAAACTCAGCTATATGGAAACAAAATCTAGGTTTGATGGTATATATGTTCCTCAAAGGTGTAAACCAGGAGTAGCCGAACAAACCAAGTAGCATGGTGTAGGGTTTGGAGTTTGGTTTTTGGTTGGTTTTTTTTTGGTTTTTTTTTCAGTAATAAATAAATGCAGGTAGCCCAGCAGAGGATTTGCACAGATCAGGTTATTCACTTTACATGCAAACCACCTCCCTCTGCCTACTTCTATAGTTCATGAAAGTCAATAAACAGTAAATAAATCCATGCCCTAGCAATATTGTTCCTTCCTCCAAGACCCCCTTTTATTTCCTTTCTCTTTTTTATTTATTTTTTTAGTCAGGCAAAATAATAATCTTAAAATAGAGAGGATTCTCTTCATTCTCTATTGAGTATTTATAAATATGTGATTTTTTTTTTCTCTGTATTATTATAAGTTTAAAGTAGTCACTGTTCATTTCTAAAATCTAGACATCAAGGGAATGTAAATCCACAACCCCTTATTTCTGGGCCTGGTTGATGAGCTCTGTATGTCAATCCTTAGCTTTTGAAGATGAGCCTTTGAGGTTATACTATCCACAAGTTGTCCAAGGTGTCTGATTGTGGCCTGGCCTGCTCTATGACCCATTGTGACGGAGCACTTTCTAATTGCACTGAGAGAAATTACCTGTTCTTTCACAGATGGGGAGAAAGCTGCAGCCTGCCTCAGTTAAGCATCTTTGACTTTTAATCCTGACTTTTCACTTAGATTTGTCACCATGTAGCTTTGTTTGAAATTGGCCATTTTTTACCCTATTTGTCGTTTCTATTGGTAAAGACTTCTCGCAGTATATCTGGGTTATAACAGTATGTAAAGACTGATGATATGGAGTGGCCATATTTGCATGTGTCTGTCCCCGGAAGGGTGGACTGTGATTTTATTGGATGTCTGCAGCTATTACCTTGAAGGATAAATTTTCATTTTTCATCTATTCTTCCCCATCTAGACTGTATCAGGATTAACTGTAATTCCAGTAAGTGCCTATTCAAACTTTTTAAAATGTTATTCCACCATTATAAAATATGCAAACTAGAATGACAAAGATTGTGGACAGCTTGCAAGCACTTGATAATTTATTAATGAAATGTGATGATTAATTATCATTGTGTAAAAAGTCATCATATACTTTAGCACTTGTTTTTTGTCCTTCCCATAGGACATAACATTAACTAGAATATTAAAAAGAGAGCATTCTACAGGTTGTAAACAAGGCTAGAGAAAATGGTGCCTGTAGTACTCTATTATTCTAGATGGGCTATTTTATTTACAGTAGCCATAGAATTTTTGAACCAGCATTTCTAATAAGCTGTCACACAATTTTCCCCCATGTCCTCCTTCTAATTTTCCTAACATTTTATCTTCAACTTGCGGTTAGATTGTTGGAACATAATAGTTTTTACTACAAAAATTTCTATTTTGCAATCTTCCTGGACAATTAACTATATTTACTGGCTCATTATAGCACAATTGGGTTTTGCTAAATCTTTGATTTATGGAAATGTCATACATTGCAATAAGGACATTATTAAGTCTGAGAATGACTGTATTTCTATGATGATTTTTTACACTCTAATTATGTAAAAAAACCTTGAATTGAACAATTTTTCTCTGTGATATGCATGTTTATGAAACAGAGGGAAACATTTGCCAGATGAATGGACTAAATTTTAACTTCTCTGATATTATTTGGATTAAGAGGCTATATTCTGAAAGGAGAAAAAGGACTGTGATTTTATTTTGAGTCTATGGAATTCCTGAATGGTGTCAACAAAATTATTGATAGTAAGTATGGTAGATTTGAGTTTTGGGTTGTTTTTTTGTTTCCCTTCCTAACAGGTTTTGCGGGCCAGAGGACTGGCTTTATGCAAATAGAAAAAAGCTAAACAACAAACTGCACAGGTTTAATTTGTAGTTGGTAAGAGTTAAAAGATATTAACATAAAATTCCTTAATAGTTTTATAACCCATAAAGAAAAACAAGGATCTGAAGTTATTCTTAATGTGTTATTTGCTAATAGATTTTTTTCAATTAATAATTTTACAATACAAAAATACAGCATTTGTATTAAAAACCAGAAATTTCTTGGGGCAAGTGTTTAATTTAAACTATTCTTAAATTCAGAGAGACTTTTCAATATAATAAAGAAAATGCTTGTAGTTACAAAGACATAAAGATATTTTCCTCATATTAAAAAAGAAAATAATAAAAAAAGAAAAAAAAATTATCACTTATAAACACAAATATTTCCTGTTTCCACTTCCTAAAATATATAAAATCATGAAAAATCTCAGAAACATTTTCTTGGTCTGTCACAGAACACTATTATTTTCAACTAATGAAATCTCAATTAGAAAAAAAACTTCCAAGTGCAAGACAAGCAGCTTTTTGAGCAGAACTGTAATGAAATTGCCTGCTGCTGGTAAATTCCTTTTTTTCCTAGGAAAAGCAATATTGTTTTTTTCTGAACTTTCTTAATAAAATCAGAAAATCCCTCTGAAAACAGAGTTACTAACATAAGGAAACCTGCAAGGAATAAAGCCACAATATAACAGGTGTTTTCATTTTTTAATCTGTTTTGGACTAAATGATGTGTCGAAGATAAATTTAAATGGTTTCTAGGTTTCATTTTTAAGCAAGTTTTGGATCAAAAGAGAATCTGCAAACACAAAGTAATAAGCCTCCAATTAGAGGATTGCAAAGAGGAGCAATGTATCTACTGGATTGGATAAGCAGTTATAAGTTCTTGGTCTCATACAGAAGCAACATAACCTCTCTACAAAATATCCTTGGTATAAAATACTCATAAGTTATTTTTCTTTACAGTTTGTTTGTAGTGGTTTTGTTGTTAGAAATTTACTTGGGTGATGAGTTCCATCTCCCTGTGGTGCTTGTGTGTATTGAGCAGGGTTTTGTGAGCTTTCAGTACGGTAAGTACTGCACTGTTTTCTTATCTGCACTGGAGTTTTTCAGCAACCAGATGTTTCATGAGCAATTTCTATATTTTAATATTTAGATTACGGAGATTTATTGCTCTAAGCAGTCCTTAAAAATACTTATTGGGCTGTATAATGGGGTTTAGTGGGACACAATTTGTTTCAAAGCAACAGCATCCAGAACTGTAGTATTAATTTGCTAAACACTGTGATAGTTGAGTGCCTCTCTTCTTGTTTCTGCTTAGAGCTGGATGTGTATCAATCCTGATTTTATGTTGATAAAAGTAAATCTGGTCTTCATGTTCGATTTTTTTTTCCATTTCCTATTTCTGTTACTTAGAAATTAGTCCTGTTAAAATAACCTCAGTGTTGGGACTGACAGTTATAACTAGCCTAGTAACAGAGTTAAGATCAGGATGAAGGTACCTGGTTTGAATTTGGAGAGACAGCTTTAAAACAGCTCCAAAGACTTAAACTAAACATAAACAAGCTTGAGAGAAGAAAAAGGAAAATGTGAATGTAAGCACCTTCTCCTGCTGTGAATTACAAACCTAGGGAGTAAAATACTGCACCCCTTCCTCTTCTCATTTTCCCCTGAAGCCTGTCTTCTGCTCAATGCAGATCAAATGAATAAGTGTTGACTGACAGAGCTAAGATTTTGGTAGCAACTTTTTCTACACATGGTCATGCCTTCACCTTTAGCTGATGTCCTGTCTTGCAGAAGAGGTGGCATTTTGGTGGTCTTCCTTGTTTGAAGGACAGAATTTTTTAAAATTTTAAAATGTTAATCAGATATCAGGTCACTACTGAGCTTGTGTCTCATTAACAATATTATGGAGGCTGTTCATGCTAATTTTATGGAACTGTCTGGAAAGCTAAATATTTTGTGCTAGGTTAGAAGATTGATATACCCATAAAACCACACATCACTAGATATTCTGTCTCATGTCAGTCAGAAAATACTGTTGCTGAAATGTTGGGTTAGTACATCCTTAAATAACTTCATTGTGTTCTTCAGAGCTACAAGTTTACAAAATTAAATTGTCTGTCAGGCAGTGAATTAAATGGGCCTTTTAAATTGCAGGTACATGTAGGTCAATGTTGGGGCTGACACCAGGAGAAAGGGAAAAACTTAGTTTATTAACAGAAATAGCTGCTATGGTTTCCGTATTAGTGTTCATAGGGTGAGGAACTCATTCAAAAATAAGACTGCAGTGAATTCTGTTGTTTTAAATAACATGAATATAACAGCATTTTTTTTTCATTAATCATTCTGTAAAAAATAAGTTCATAGCTGTAGAGCTCTTCTACATTATATATAGGATTGATAAACTAATCCTTAAAACTTGTATAAGAATAATTTATATTAAAAAAAAAACCAAAATATTTCTCCCTTTCAAAGAAGGAAGTAATTTTTACCCTTTAATTGCAAACTGTAAAGCATAAATTATAAATAGCAGTGAATCCTATTGAACTGAATGGGATTTTTCCCTAGTATTTCTGAGACAGAACCTCATCCCAATAAAATTTACATTGCAGTTCAATAACAGCTTCTGAATGGCTTTTGAACAAAAGCAGGAGTGCTATATTTTCATATTTTTCACTGCTATAACCTTAAAGGCTACTGTGTTGACTTAATTGAAATTCTTTTTTTTTTTTCCAGTTTTAATGATTCCAAAACATTAGCATCTGAAAAAGTCCAGGTAGCTGTAAAGGCTGCTGGTTTTAATATTCAATATGCTTTTGTCACAGACATGTCCAGTCTCACAAGTTATTTCATCTTCTGGGTTGTGAGGGTTTTTATTATTATTATTGTATTTCTAGAATGTCTGGAAATAAATTTTCTATCTTTTTTTATGAGTCAGCAGAGTAGGACTGTAGGGTTTTTTTCTTAATTGATCCATTATACCACTAATAACTGTAATTGTTAAATAGCTGGCTCTTATTTCCCAGTCTGATACTTTTGTTCAACATGAAAAGATACAGGACACGTTTTAGAATGGTGCTGTGAAAGATTTCTCAGCTTGTGGCACACAGTGCAGGAGAGATTTAGGTTAGTTTTCTAGCACACAGCTTTGCTTCTGTAGGCAATAACTCATAGAGCAATGGCACTGAATTCAATTATTCTCAAATGTAGGACTGTCAGAAGAAATGACTGTGAATTGCAGGATGTTAGGGAGCAGAGAGTACCGTGGTAGTAAACGTGTACACAATTCCCCAGGGAATGTGTGAACGGGGTTTGCAAGCTACGTGTCCACCTTTACAAATTAGGAAGAGTTTCCTGGGCTTTGAGGGTTTTCTATTTGTTCTTCCAGCTAAGTGCCCATTCAGTGGTTGTATTTACATGCTTCCCTCGTTCTTGTGTCTATCTAGTTATTCACCCATTCTCCATATCATTTATTGTTCCTCTCACTCTATTTTCTCATGCCATTTCAATTCTCTGTTCTTCTCTATAGCCCTTAATCTTTTTTCCTTGTTTTGTATGCTCATCCTTTTAAAACTTTTCTATTCTGCAGATGTGCACATTACAGATTATTAAGTTATTCTGTTTGGAAACATCTGTTCTGAAGCATTTCTTTCTTGTCAAAATATCCTACAAATCCAGGGCATGACAAGGATCTCTGTCAGATTATTGGTAAATAAGAGGAGAATTGAATATTTTAAAGAACCAGCAACGGTATTGAATTACATTATATTTTCAATGTGCACATGAATTTTAAGCAGCAGAAAATTTTACATGAAGACTATACATCCTTTTGAAAGCTACTGCTTGTAAAACTGAATTTTATTGCAAAATCCAGAATCTTCATCTGTGCTCCTATGGATATTCCAAAATCTACTGTGAAAAGTAAATCATTAATATATTTCCATGTATTAACTTCCTACTATCTGGTGAAAATAATTATTAGAATGTATTATTTGCTCCCTCTTTTGCTGTTGTGGGCAACAGAAAATCATTATAATGATTCAATTTTGTAGCTCCACCCAAAATGTAAGATTTTGTACTTGCCCTGTTTTCTTACACAGTGCTTATGAATTGCATGAGTTTTGATCTTTTCCTCATTAAGTGTGGCTGACAGCCTGGCAAAAATATGTAAAAGAGCTTTACCATAGAGGACATGCAGCAAATCAGCAGGGTACTTTCTCTGCAAGTTCAGTCAGGAACTTCCCTCTGTGGCATAAAGCTTGAAACAATTATAAATAATTCTTTTAAAACTTTGCCTATATTTTGCAGATTTAGAACAGGAAGTCATTGGATACCTTCTCATTCGGCAATATCAGTTTAAAGGCCCCCTTTTCACATAGTTGCCTGAAAAACAGGATCTGCTGCTGTGCAACAAAACTGAAAACATCCCTGGCTCCTTTCAATCAAATTTTGATTACAATCTCATAGTTGCTAATAGACAGCATGCAAAAAAAAAAAAGGAAAACTGCTGCTTTACTCAGAGACTCCCACTGGAGTCCTCAGTACTCAGTCCTGAAGCTGCACTAAGACCATCCTCTGTCTTGTTCCAGGCACTATGTTTTGAACAAAGGTTGAAAACAGCTCACCTTGGGAAAAAAGTTCATGTTTGAAAGCAAAAGAGCCTGCCTGTATAAATATAATCAGGAAGGCTGAAGTCATTAAGGGACAGCACATTATTTATTCTGTACAGCCACAGAAGCCAGTTACAAGAGATGCTTCTAATTTCTCTTTCTCTGTTAAATATAGAGTGGAAAGAGGTGGTGCTGCATGGGTTATATGAGCCCAGCACATTCATTGGCTCACTGGTTATTCACCTCTTCCTGCAGTCTTCGTGCCCACTTGCTCTGGAGAAAAGTAGAAGCTGTTTCTTTGAATGGTTGGAGTGACTTAGGTGGGAGTGTAAAGGGAACCAGCAGGGCCACTGCTGATCATTTTTGAAAAGTTTGCATACCATTCTTTGGTTTTTGTGTTGCAGAATTTCATCTGTCTCTAAAAAATTTGTCATTTATTTTAAAAACTGTGTTCTTCTAACTCTCTTCCTGTCTGCTGGTCCTGCTCTTACATTGCCCATTGCTTTGCTGCCAGCACAAAAGGTTCAAGTGTCTATGTGATGAATTTGACTAAAGTGACCCATTAACAAAATTGTTAATTTTAATTTGCTGCAGTTTTCTGACACTTGTTGTAGAATAAAACAGGATGAGGGGGAGGCAGGAATGGTGCAGGGACAGTAGAAAAACAACCTCTAGTAGAGAGAGTGTGTTGCTTTTTTCAGCAACACAGATTTATGCTATCCCAAAATGAATTCATCTGGCCTACATCTAAGCAACAACATCCTGGGAAAGTACATGTTATGTACAGAAAGGCATAAACATCACTTCTTGAGATGTGGAATGCTTAATCTATATCAATTAAGGAAGCAATATTTCAGACAACTGAAGGGAAATGTTGGAACAGTTTCTGGGTAAACATGTGCACCTTCAGCTATGTGCATCACAACTATTCTCTCCTGAATTTCGCTTATAAAACAAGCTGGATGTTGAACCTAGGAAATATCTGATGCCCAGTTTTAGGGAGTTTCAAGCATGAGGAAAAAGCCATTGAATATCACGAAGAGGATGCATATTAGGAGATGCCAGCTAAGGGGATGCTGTGCTTTTGGGCCATTCACATAAGATAATAAAGCTCTGCAATATGTTTTTTGTTGTGGCTTTTTAGGAAATTTCACATGGATATAGTTTGGCTTGAGAGAGGACTCTGAGAAGGTAACAGTGAAAGCACATTGGACTTCCACGTGTGAGCTCACTCACTTAGTGAAGGGTTGAGAAAATCAGTCTTGTGATGTACTGATTTCTCATCTCAAGCCTATGTTTTGGTTAGCACAGGAATTTCACAGGGAAATGCTCAAGTTATCTAAAAAGGTATCTTGAGAAGTGTCTTGCACATATAATTTTTTCAAAGCCAGTGGCAAGGCCCCCGCAAGTTTCTCTCTAGCTCGGGCCTGAATCTGCTTATCTGGGGCATGGGAGACAATTACCATATTAACAGCAAACAAAAGCTCAAACCTTCATTAAAGTGAAAATAAAAGCTTTATATATGCTGGCTGACCATTTAAGGCTCTACAATATTTACTTTCTCCCTGACAAAGTTTTCAGAGTTGGCTGCTGGAGACTGAGGGCTGTGCTTTCGCTGGCACTGTCTATCAGTGCTTTCAGCATGAAGGACAGCAATAAAGTTTATTTCTGTGCCTGCATTCTACTTGTTCCATATAAAACCTCATCTGTGTTTGCACTTCCTTAGCTAACAGAGGGGAAAATTGCCATTAGCCTCCTGGCAGGCTGTCAGTAAAATATTATTTCAATTTCTCTTACTAGAAAACAGATGTTTTCCTTTTTTGTGTGTTGCATCTTTCCTGTCTTTTCACTCTTTTCATCCATCTTATTTTTATCTTTTTAAGTCACACATTCTGCTCATGGTACTGTAAAGATATAGATGATTTAACAGGAGCCTCACTAATCAAACGTACAACAGTAATATATTTGGGGCTTTCTCAAGGCACAGTGGTGTGCTCTGCAATAGGAAAAAGGCAACAGTAAAAGCTTAAACACAAGGTTATTTATGTAAATATGAAAATTAGTTGCCCTAATTGGTGGTGAAAAATCATTAGTTTAACATTCAGGTAAAGACTTTTTCAGTAGTACCACTTAAATGTTTTCAGACACTTCTTTAAGATTGCTGAAAATAATAGACTTTCCATTTGTGATATTTCAGTGTATACTTTAATTATTGTCATGCCAGGTATAGATAGTTGTCAATTTAGTGAATATATGGGGTTATCTGAGTCAGGGCCACAGTGTAGTTATATATCAAGGGGCTCTGAGTGCTGGAATGCTGCCAAAGTTTCACAAGCAAAGCCCAAGGGAACAGCCTGAAGCAGACTGAAGTTGTTCCCTCTTGATCCTTCAGCCTGAACTGTTAAAGGGGAGCAGGAAGCGGGAGATCCTCTAAAACACTGAATATGACAAGAGGACTCTTGGAGGGTAGGAAAGCAGAGATTGCTGCAAGCATGTAGCCTCCCATTTTACCAACAGGGACAAAGCAGCCTCCAGGATGTGCTGGATCTGTAAGAATAGACTGTCTTGAATTAATAAATCCTGATTTATATGCAAGGGAGCTATGCGTGTCTAGCTCATACTGGTCCTAGCAAATCTTTCATAAAAGGACTTTTCAGAAGAAGTAGACTAGGCCTTTTAAATATTTTAATGGGAAGAAACACTTGAAAGTAAGTTTTTCATGTATAGCAGGTCCTAAATTTCCCTTATTTTACTTTTATGTTTTCTTCCTTTAGCTTTTGAGAGGCAAGATGACTTAATCATATTTCAGGACTGATGATTTAAATTATCCTCACTTTTTTTTTTCCATGACAGAAAGTGGGTGTTGCAGTCAAATCTTGCAGGGATAATAAGGAATCCAGTTCTAATCAGTAATAGCAAAGGAATTGAATAATATTTTCTTCTGGAGAAGAACATATAAAAGCTAATGTAATGTCATTCATATTAGCAAACTGGGCTGCCATGGCAGTCATTCCAAAGTAAAGCTCTGCTCCCAACTGCTCCCACAGGAATCTCTACTAACATATTCATAAGTGATTGAGAGACAAAGATGAACACTGAGATGATATTATTTGCAAATGCAATGGGATTATTTAGGAAAATCAAATGAAATGCTGCATTTGAGAATTTTCTGAGGGGCTCCAAAATGCTGAATGACTGCACAGTAAAGTGGTAGGTGGAATTAAATAGCGATATGCACAAAGTAATTCATGCTAGAAAAAGGTAACCTTAATTATGCGAGCGCAGAAATGGAGTGTGGTGGCACTGAGCTGAAGAAATTGTGCAGTCGTTGTAAATAGCTCTCGTAAAACAGTTCAGTGCTCAGAAGTGACCAGAAATCCCAATGGATGGGAGTAGCTGTAGGGAGAGGAGGTAAGACCAGAAGAGAAAGCAGCATTATGCTGTTATGCAGTCATGGTTTATCCGCTTCCTGAATGGTCCATGTGTGTTCAGTTCCCTTTCCTCATGATTAACTCAAATGAGGAAAATACAGGTCACTGCAACTGGGAGGATTACAAGTATGGATTAACTTTCCTACATGGAGCAGCTAGGCATGCTAGGAAAAAAAAGTACCTGGGAGAATATGAATGTATTTTTATAAATATATGATTATACAGCCATAAGAAGCAAAAGGAGGTTAATAAATTGATTTTTTAAATGAAATGGAAATACATCAAGGACTTTCTGAGATAAGGCTGTTTCTGCAGCTCCAGAAGTCCCAAACATGTCCATCACTGCAAGCTGTGACTGTGTTAGAGTAGTAATTACTACACAGCAGTCCTGCTTTTCTGTGCTGCTCTTGAAAGCACAGTGCTGAACTAGCTGGTCTTATGTGCCATTTCCCAGCTTAATTTGCAACTTCTTTCCCTAATTATTTCATCACTGGTTTATACCCTGTGTTCAGATCAACAGGAAATTGCTAGTGAAAGTAATCATAGAATCACAGAAACATTAGGCTGAAAAAAAAAAAATATAACTCTATCATCAGTTGGGTTGTATACAGTCATTCTAAACTTTGTAATCAGATTCCATGAAAATTAGAGTGTTAACACACAGATGGCAGCAGATGACACAAGCCAATATTTCAACAAATTCTCAAAAAAACCTCTTGATTAACTGACAAATCCAGTCAAATTAGGGTAAGCCATTAATTAAGATGGCTCTTTTGTATTCACTAAGCATTGTGAATATTTTTTTTTACTTATTAATGAGAGTTTTCTGGCCAGAAATTTTCGTCTGTAGCTCTTTAAAAAAGAAATTCATTGTTGGCATTCAGTATTAAGAAAAAATAACAGTAACTCAGCATTGGTGAGCTGATGATGTTTCTAAATTCATACACAGATTAAAAGTACTATCAGACTTCATGTAAAAACACCTTTCTTTGCTTTTTCTGCCTTTGTTTCTTAGGACTCTGTTTCTAAGATATAATGCTCTTGAGGGGAACATTTTTTAATATGTTTGCAGAAAATATTTAGAAGTCCTTATAAATGAATATTCTATGGAGAAATACTCCAGTCTTTCTATTGTAATGCTACAGTTTGAAGAGTTATTTTCAGGGAATAGAAAAATAGTAGGGGTTCTTTTCCCAAAAACTCTGTATAAGATACTAAAATCATTAATAGTTTAGTTCAGAAAGCATTTAAATCCATTAAGTGAATAGGACTTTTCCTAAAAACAAAGCCTTACTAATTCACTGGTGCCGTGTTTATCTCAAGAACTTTTCAGTGAAAACCAACCAAATTGCCATCTCTCTGCAGGTAGATACTGCTTTTCTGATCAGCACATCACATGCTCACAGCCATCATTGTGTCCTAATACACACTTGTAAGGAACTCATAGAATAAATGTGTTTTGTTTGTTTTTAGTAGAATGGACGTGCATTTGGTAGGAAATAAGGGAAAGGGGAAACAGAATCAAAGAGAGTGAAATTGGAATGGGATGTCCGGTTCTCACTAGCACAGCCAATGAGCATTGCAGTAGGTCTGGCATATGGTGAGGGGAATTGCCAGGTTTCTGTCTGTCCCTCTCATGTTAACAGATACTACTTCTAAATGATCAAAAAAAAGCAACTAATTTCAGTGAGAGTCAGAGCTGATCCTATATCTCAGTTTTGTGTGACAAGGAGACCCAAGCTGCTTAGGAAATGTTTGGCTCCCTCTTCTTCACTCAAAGAAAGAAAGGAAAAATGACAAGGCTGCCAAACTAAAATATTGCATAAATCAAAATTATTTTGATACATTTCTATATTTATTCTGCTGGAAGTCTGGAATAAACCCCTGGTAGGGAATTATCTTACTCTTTCAGTGCTAAGACCAGTGAAATCTGATTATAGACAGTAGAGAACTATAACTCCACATGGACATAGAGGTTGTGTCCTTTCCATATGTAGTACAGAAGTTGAGTTGTCCACCTATTTGCATAGATACAAGTTCACAGAACCTGGTTTCTGAGCCGTCTGTGGCATTTTGATGGCCCCTCCTTTACTGCATCTGCAATAAACCTTTGTGTAAGTATGTATTAGTTTTAGGTCCATGACTGTTTCAGAATGGTGGCTCTCTTATCCTTGCTCTACTTCTCTGCAGGAAGGCATCGTTTCATAAGTTCAGTCTTGATGAAGGAGCCTAGCAAGCTCTCAGCTACAACATTATTCTTCATTAATGTTATAAGAACAGTAATTCATTTTTCAATGTGCTTTTTTTGAAGAGCTGATAACATTAAAAACATCTACCCAGTGCATGTCACTGATGAGCAGTTACTTATATTAAAAGCACTTACTCTGTATCTAGCACATTTTGCATTTATGTCTATTAAAATGCATGAAACATCTATCATAACATTTTAAGCACTCAGTAGCTTATTACTGGAACCACATAACTGCTTCCTTATTATCTCTTCTTGACAATAACTTTAATGAATTATATTCAGGTAGCTGTTGAAATTTCCATCCAAGCACATTATTTTTTGGATGACATGTCAAGAGGTTAACTTATGCTCCCTTCCAGCTGATTTCTAGGCTTCAATCCATCAGACAAGTCACTTCAGAGGAGATGTTGCTCTGTTGAGCTGAGACATCAAGATAAAGTTGGCTTTCTGAGATGCAGTCCCCTTTGGGAAGTGCAAGGAATTCTTCAGCAGTTATTTGTCTAGGCAGTCTTGAAGCAACAAGACACAAGATGAAGACCAAGACATGGAATGAGAAAAAGCAATTAAAGAAAAAAGGGAGCTGTGGTTCATGTAGCTTATACTAATTCTTTGGTATTATTTCTCATTCATTTTATATTCTGTGAGATTTTCCTCCAGAGAGTGAAATGCATGTATGTAGAAATAAAATTTCATTAGTTAAAAGTTCCTCTCTGTCTCTGCACATTAAGGTTTTTCTCACTAGTAGTAAAATCTGTCTGGAAAAGAAAGCTCAAATAGGTAAGTGAACAATTCCATCTTTCACTAACATGCCATGAACTGTTTACATGTGACTTGTGGAAATTGGATCAGAAGTGAAAAATAACAGTCATAACAATCATGCTCACTGCCATTTATAGAATTATAGTTTTACCAAAATTTAAGCACTGTAATTGTTGAATATTGGTGAAAATTACCTGGTGAACTTTTGCTGTGGTTACTGGTATACTTTGAGCTGTCTCTGCAGTTTTTGCTGTGTAACATTTCAGCAGCTTGAAAGCAAGTCTGCAGTTTCCTAGGAGGAAAAGACCACGCACACCATTTGCTCTGGGGGGAAGAAGTATTTTCACATCTCCAGCTAACACGAGACAGCTGACACCATCACTGACATGATACAAGACACCTAGGAACTCAGCTGACAAGCTAATTGGCTGTGAATAAGAGCAGCACTACCTCTGAAAGTCAGCACCATGGATTCTTGATTCCCTAAAATTGCATAAATCAAGATACAGAGCACACCTTAAGAAAGTCCAAGTAGGCACTTCTGCCAAGAAGCTTACTTGTTTTGTTAAGTAAAAAAAATTGTCACTCACCGACGCTGAGCACAATCCTAAAGAGATGATAAATGGCACAAGAGCATTGGAGAGATTCTCTCAATGTTAAAAACAACTTCATATACTAAATTTTAAAAGCTATGCTTTTCTACTCAGGCATGCAAGAGTATACCCGTCCAAGACAGTGAAGGCTGGTCGTAGAACAGAGATCAACCTTTGTATTCATCCATTTGTAATTTCTGAAAACAATCTGAAGTGTCTATTTTAGTCCTACTTGCTTGACTCCTGTCTGCCTAGAAGTATCCAAGAATAAGCAGTGTCAAGAAATTGTGCTTTTTGATCCACGATGATGATAAAAATATTTTAAAACATTTACATAATCAGTAATAATAAACCTTTAAATATTATTCTCATTATTCTTAATTAGGCAAAATGTTATAATTCAGCATTTAAATTACAAAAAAACCCCAAACAAATAAAGGATATGAGTGTGAGATTTAGTTGTAACTATTTTGTAACAACTGTTTTTTGGGATGAAGACACCTGTAAATTAAGAGGAGCTTATTCTTAAAATAAAGTCACAGTCCAAATTCTCTTCCTTTCTATGCCAGCTAGTTTCCAATCTGCTTATTCTTAAGAACACTGTGCAAGATATAAGGGTAAAAGGAAATATTTAAATGGGGGTTTTTTTCTGTTAATTTAACTAAACCTATAAAGGTGGGTTTTTAATAAAAAGGTGAATAATGGATAAGCATACTTTAATTGTGCTTACTTATATTTTAAAATGTAATGAGTTTTGACAGACATGGTTTTGATATAAATGGGCACAGTCAATATGAATGTCAGAAAGGCTAATATGTGGTCAAAGCTGTTTCTGCTTTTCTTCCCTGTCGTCACTTATAATCTAGCCAATGTACGAAAAATATTCCCATTTTCTCTGTGAAAAAAAATGAAATAATCAAATGTGTGCCTACTTTTCCCACAAAGATTGCTGTAAGTTAGATTATTTTATTTCACTGGGTTTAAGTGGAAAGCAGTAGCACAGGTTCTTTGGGCTCCTAAGGGTACACTTGGAGATCAGCTGCATCTGTTGCCTGCAGCACATTTGTTTCTCTTTTTTGTTTATTAGCTGAATGACAGTGATTAAGGTCCAGATCATAGCAGTTATTGAGATAGCCGTCTTATTGCAAAATCCTCCTTCCAAATCAGAATTCCTCTAGATCTCTTGGGCTCCGAGGAGACAGCAAAATTCCTTTGGAAGCTGAGGGCACTGTATTTGAACAATAACTTGTAGAGATGATGTCTAAGGAAATTATATCAGGTGTACGACACTTTCTTTAAAAACTTAGAGGAATGTTTTTGCTGCTCCTAGAAATCCAGGGCAGGGAAATGTATGTTTCTGCTTCTGTGTTTTTTAAGGTTTGGGACTTTTGGTTTGGTAGTCAAGACCAGAATAATGAGTCTGCTGAGGTAAAAATCAAACCCCTCTTGAGAAAAGAGAAACTTAACTTGAATTTATCTTAGGATTACTGGTTTCCCTTACTTTAAGTCACATCTCACAAATCAGTAGTATTGATAAAACTCTGAATTTATGCAGAATTAATGAATATTAGAGATTCTGGCTGCCATTAAAGTCATATCTTTGAACAATGAATATTTAATTTAGAAAAATCAAATTTCAATATTGCTTAAAATTGGGAATTAATGTTAATTTTAGCATTATTTTACATAGGAATTCCCAAGTTCTCACATCAGTTCTCATGATTTTTCAATCCTATTCTTTTTATGGAAGCAGAAAAAGTAAACCCTAGTAACTCCAGATGAATTAGCCATTCTTTTCTTTACCAGTTTTACGAAGTTTTTGTTAAATAGAAGCTAAAAAGATTTTTTAATTTAAGCAAGCTTTCAGAATTAGAAACCTCAGTGTAATGCAAAAATCCTGCATGGGAGAATTTCAGTCTTTTAAAGGAATTAAAATTTCCTATTTTCTTTTTCATGTAATACACAAGCTTATGGTGGATGATATTTGAAAAAAAAAAAAAAATTCAGTGATCAAATGGGATAGAAGGCTTGTGAAATAGCTGTTTTCCTAATGTACAGCAGTAGCTTAGGTAGAATGAAGTCAAAGATGTTGACTTGAAAGTGTTTGTGTTAAGTTTGACTTAAAACAAAATGCTCAAACGTATTCAGCTTAAAATTTGTGGAATTTTTCATCATAGCAGCCATGTCAAGCTAATGTGAAAACAAATTAAGATGTACTAAAGCCACACAAGTAGTTTGTGGAAGTGAATCTGCTGAATGCCAACTCACACTCTTAAGTCCTGAGTGTACTTTAAACAATTTAGCCTGATTCAAGGCAGGATGTGACATTAGTGTGATTGTAAAGCTGCACGATCCTTGCAAGTGCACATTTCTTTACCTGCAGTAAATACAAAGTAAATAATCTTGCATTCAAGTTTTCTTTAAATTATCATAGAATTGCCGTGTATTGAAAGTTCACGCTCACCTCACCTACAGAAAAGTCAATTGTCAAGCTCGCCATAATTTCTGAAAATTTGTCTCAGAGCGTTCAGCAGTGAGCTGACAAAGCAACAACCATATTTTTTGAGCTCATTGACTTTGCTTTAGTTCAGGGCCTTGGGGCAGATTCTTACAACCTTTAGTACCTTTAGCACTTTTTCTGATAGTCATGATCCTCAGAGAGCGGTACAAAAGAGAAACTACGCTCATTAAAAATACAGGGATCTAGCTGCCTTCTGGTTTTAGCTGCTTTTAAAAGATACTTTTGTTTCATGATTTCCAAGAAGAAAGAAAATTACATGTCCTTAGGGCGGTTTGTGTTTCACTTGCTTATATAGATGACTTACAAATCTAAATTAAAATGCAGCAAATTTTAAGCCATAAATGTTTTGAGTAATGCATTGAGAAACATCTCTAAGATGGGTCAGACATTTCATAATGCAGTAACAAAACTGGTTTTATCCTCTCATGTGCTCTGAGTTCACAGAGAGTTGTAATTGTTACTTCAAAACCCTTTTTTTTTCAGGAAATGCAGTTCAAATTAATATAGACCCAATTATTGACCAGCAAGGCACAAATTTGAGAGCATATGTCTGTCTTCTACATATCCCTTGGTCTAGCAGGGAAGTGTAGAGGCCAAGACTTGCAACTCTAAAGTTTATTGCTTTCTGATGTTTTTCTTTCTTTCTCCATCTTGCTGAAATTGAGTATTTCTGGTCCTATTTGTAGAGAATAGGCTTTCACAAGACAGTGTTTCATCAGCAGCACCTTTCTTGGCAGAATCCTTAGATTTAATTTAGTCCAATAGATCTGTGTTCTGCTCTCCCACCTGGATCCACTGGCTCTGCTTAGACATCAGCTGTGTCACAGTGAATATATCACAGCTTAAAAGAAATAAAAGGATGATTATGTGTGATATTACACCCTAAATTAAACAGCTTCCAAGAGAAAGACAAAGCTGGGAGAGGGGAAATGCACAGCAACTCACACCATGGCCAGGGGAAGCAAATTTAAAGAAAAAAGAGAAAAAAACCAGACAAATGAAAACTCTGTGTCCTCAGAGCTGGATATGGTGCTTGATTCCTGGATTGGTTGTTTTTATATCCTTCCATGGATTTTTCTTCCCCAGTGAATTCACTGCATATGCTGTTTCTCCTTGCTAGTGAACTAGATCAATATTGAATGCAGTCTGTTTGTAGTTTGCTCATGTAGGGGAAGCCAGTAGAATTTTCAAAAGTATCTGTTTAGCTTTCTGCATTTCTATATGAGAAATATAGACGTGCCTCCATGGAAATATTTAATATTATATTCCTGTTATTCTAAAGAATATGGGCAAATCTATTCTATAGCTGAAATGAAGGCTAATGAATGATACCAGCAGCTCCAATCTCCATTTTAATTTCTGAAATGTCAAATTTTATTAAAAAAAAGGGATAAAAATACCCTTAACTGCCAATACTACTCAAATTGCCAAAAGCAATTTTGCCTATAATAAAACTATTGTGGGCTGAAGCATTTGGATCAAGCAGTGCAAGATTGATATGTTTTTCTTGATACAATTCGGTGAATGTGCTATTCTTGTGGAATTTTCCATATGAGTCTGCTGGGGAGAAAATACAGACAAAATTTCTTTGACTTGCAATTAGATTTTTTTCAAGTTATCTTATCAACTAGCTGTAAATGATAACCTGATACACACTTCTGATGTTTAAAAGGCAATGTAATTTTTCTGTTGGCAAGAAAGCTGTGTAGTAAGGGAATTTTGGGATGATACAGGCACAGTCATTTAAAATACAGTTGAGTCACTATATTAATTGACTTTTTAAGATCTAGTGTGCTAATGAGTATTATTTCTGCAGCCAGCCATAGAAAGGATAGTGAAGGTTCAGATGCCTTACCCTGTATGTCTTGTGTTTCTATATCTTGCTCTGGAGGAATCTTTCCTGAACTTTTTTGTGCTGCAGCCTGCTATGTAATGCAGATGCCTCGTGAGGTTTACACAGTGACTGTGAGTCTGGCTGAGTGCTGGAACAGAAGCCTAGATTAGAGGCATGCTAAATTTACTCTGGAAGGCAGGATAAATGAGATGACACAGGGCTCTCTTGTTCTGCACCAGGTATTTACCATAACACTCTTAGGTGCCTCTCAGAGCCACACAGCTGTCTATACATAGCAAACTGAATTGTAAAATATTTATTATTTTAGCTGAAATCTTGACAACCCTGACTTAAAGTAACATTCTCTATTAACTGAATTGATCTCAGGGTTTTGTCTTCTTGTCCAAGTGTCTTTTTGCCCAAATGCCACCTGATACTGATAGCTGTAGTATGCATAGTTTTTTGTTAGCAAACCAGTCTGAAACCACTGATCTTTCCTATGCTGACCAATAAATAAATAGTAGTGATTTGCCTGTATCTACCATAGGTTCCATAGGTTAGTATACCATTCACTGAACCACCCACTCTCCCTTGCTAGTCTCTGTGTACTATGCCTCTTTTTATATTTCATGTTTCATATCTACTTCTGATGGCAGCATTGAACACTCCAAGCATTTTAGTATATTTCGTGGTAGTGGTGAATGGCATTCACCCACCACTCATTCATTCAGCAAATTCCTGTGTTTGGTTCAGACAACTAATTTTGAACATGTTTTGGTACAATGCCAAAAGCTAGTATATTCTTTCAAAATCATCAGTTCTGTTCAAATAGTTGGTTAAAAGTAAAGTACTACAGGATAGATATCTATAAGAGGAAAAATTGTGCATATTAAAATTAATTGAGTGACTTGTTGGAATTCAGCAAATCTTCAGCACTTGAATTAGGCTGAATAAGCTCCTCACAAGGTAGTAAAGAGAATAGGAATCTCCAGAGAACATTTAGAATATTCAGTGCACTGGAAATTGTTTTTTTTTCTTTGAGAGGTTCATACTTTTTTCCTTTAACTTTGAAAAGGCTGTTAAGTTCCAGCTGAGGTGCTGACAACAAAGTAAGCTCACTTTAGATGCCAAAGTAAACATATAACTGGGAGTGTTTGGGGCTTTATATGTCCTAGTTCCTAATGAATTGCACCATCAAGATTTGTGCCTGTATCGACTGACTGCACGGTCTGCATTTTGCTTTGTAAAAAGGTGGTTGTACAAGCAATTATCTGCTTTTAAATGGATGTGGAAATTTTACTGGCGTGATGGACTCTGAGCAAATTGTGGTAGCCATAAAAGTGCCAGTACTTCTTTTATCTGGTACTATCCATTTTCTCTAGGGATGCATAAAATCTAGTAGTTATTTAAGCCTTTAAAGTAGGAAAAGAGCTGAACATAGACATTGATAATAAATTTCATACTTAAGCAAGAGGAGATACTTACTGGGGTTTTTTTCCAGTTTGTATCTGTTCTCAGAAAGGAAAGGTTTATGATTAAGGGTTTAGTATCTGAGAAAATCAGTAGCTCAGAAAGTGAGCTAGTGCTGGCTGGGTATGTGAAGCAAAGTAACTGTGTACTGTATAGAAAGAGACAGATGAGTTCCAGGGGAAGGACAGTGTGGGAAACAGGAGTGGAGAGACATAAGTTTGGAAAAGTAGTATCAGTCCATGAAAAACAAAAAAAAACCCCAAAAAATTATATGCATTTTTTCTTTTAACTGGGGCTCCTGCTTTTCTTCTTGTGGGAAATATTGAACATTTTTTTTTAAAAGCCCAGAACATCCCTCCCACCTTGCAAAAAAAAAAAAAAAAAAAAAAAAAAAAAAAAAAAAAAAAGGTGGCAGTATGCCAATTCTTATTTAAATACACTTATTTAAGAGTGCTTTCTGCTGATGTGATTTAAATGAAGTGGAGTCAGATAAGCGTAAAGTCAGAGTAAGACTGGAGAGCCAACAATTTAGTAGATATAAATTTCTAGTAGATTCACCATAAGACCTATAACTAGGGTAGAAGAAGACTCTGTACTGTTATGACCTCAATATGATGTTTAAATTAATTTCAGGTCAATATATTTGAAAGTCAGTGAGGAAAGTACTGATAATGAACTATGTTTCTGGTTGGCCAATGCCATTTGACAAGGTATGTTAAGAGTTTTCTTCTGCAGTTCTGGTAGTCTTGTGGTATCAAGGGATTCCTACATGATTTTATGTTTAAGCATTTAGACAATTTTCTCCTAAATGCTCTGCTCACAAACATATTTGCTGCTTTTCTGTGTGAAAGCATGTTCTTGTCAGGAAGCGGCCCAAGCACTGCATTAGCATGGGAATGGTGAGCATCCATCCTTCCTTATCTCCCTCTACAGCTGCCATGGAAAACTATTCCACTTAGCAGAGATGCAGCATGATGGGACAGGCAGATACGCAATCCCTGGGCGCTGGACCTTGCTGTTTTGTAGTTTCTTGTACTCTCTCTGACAAAGAGAAAGCCCTTCTTCTCTCTAAGGGATCAGCCCCAGTAAGAAAGGTCTCTTTTTCATGTAAGTACATACTTTCTCCAAGGCCAGGACTTTTTTCAGTGCACTGCTCCCATGGCGTGTCACACCAAGATTTGTCCTTCTTATAGCCCTTTTATCAGGGGTCCCCTTAATCCTCTTTTGGATTGCGTGCACTGGGAACAGGCAGGTTATGCAGAGTTCTGACCTGATTTTTCTTACTCAGAGTATTCTTGCAAGGAAAACAGACTGATGCATAGGAAAACACACATTTAATTTTGCAACAGGAAGAGTTTACAAGTCCCCAGCCATTAAAAGAGAATAGATAGATTTGCTTGTAAATGTGAGCAGCCAAGTTGGATTTTATATTAGTATACACTGAGGCAACTGTACACGAAAGGGACGCTACAGAAGGTTGTTAATGTGAGAGTAAATTAAAATTGCATATGCTTTTAGGTCTTTTAGAGATCTGAAGCAAGATAATGGAGACTAAGTGGTTCAACTACTTCAAAAATTAAAAAAAAAGGAGGAGTTGGACTAACAAATAAGTATGAATATGTTTACAATAATATTAAATGATGTATGCCTAGGCAGGCCAATTGACTCTCACTAAGATTTTGCTCTTGTCATTTCAGCATTTTACATAAATCCATCTCTTGTCTCCAACTCTAGGTAGAAATTGCTTCCATTGAAGTGCCTAAAAGAAATTGTTTAAAGTTTTACTCACTGCATCTATATCAGCACATTCAAAGAGAATATTATTCACTTAAGCTTTATGCAAAACTGGTCCTTCTCTTGTCAAAGAAAGCAAACATTTAAGGAACAGAATGATTCAGGTAATTGACCCCAATCATCTGCTTCTGCTGGGTTCAAACACCTTTCCTAGTTTGGTGTCAATACCGAGACACAGAGAAACAGTGTTACGAGAATCTCACTGCCTTTGCTTTGCATTTTCGTTCCTGGAGATCCCTTGGCATGCCCAAAACAGCAAAGGTTGCATATAAAAGCAGGGCAATAAACCAGCAGCAATTAAAAAAATGCTGACAGAAGATGGAAAACATCTGAGATGAAAACCGTCCAATATGCTGAACAGCTACATCAAGCTCTTAAGTGTCCTTTTCCCTCAGTTCAGTTCTGAAGTCAGGGAGGCTTTGATTTTAGGCTTAGATTTTATTATCAGACCTCACCCATCACAGTTAGCCTGTGCTGGTTGGAAAAGAATCCCAATAGAAATGTGGGAGAGTTTCAGAGCCAGTGGCATATTCCTTTCAAAACAAGACTGACACATGGGATACAGTCACCTGGAAGGACACAGTGGAGGTAATGGTCTGGCTCAGGGTAACCCTAATATTTCTGTGTCAAAAGTTATTTCATAACGTGTCTCTTTTACAGAATCACAGGGTGTATCAGGTAAGAAAGAACCACAGTGGGGCATTGTCCAACTTCCCTGCTTAAGCATTTTCATCCCAAAGCACATGGCACAAGAATGTGTTCAGATGGTTCTTGAATATCCCCAGGGAGAGGAGATATCCACAGCCTATCTGGGCAACTTGTTCCAGTGCTCTGTCACCTGCACAGTAAGGAAATTCTTCCTCATGTTCAGATGGAACTTCCTGTGCCTCAGTTCCTGCCCGTTGCCTCTTGTCCCATTACTTGGCACCACTGAGCAGAGCCTGGTCCATCCTCTGACCCCTCCCTGCAGACACTGACAGACATTGATGAGGTGTCTCTCAGTGTCTCTTCTCCAGGCTGAACAGGCCCAGCTCCCTCAGCCTTTCCTCATGAGAGAGATGCTCCAGTCCCTTCATCATCTTCATAGCCCCCTGCTGGACCCTATCCAGGAGCTCCATGTCTCTCTTGCACAGAGGAGTCCAGAATTTAATTGACAACTTTTAGTTATCATCAGCATTTGTTCTGCCACAGGAACTGAAAAACAGGCCAGAGAGGTCTCTATTTTACAAGAATATAATTAGTTAATTGTGGATTAGCTTTGCCTTTTGAACAGTTACTATGTAAGTTTTGATGGCTTGGTTCAGCACTTGGTCTATCATCTATTCATATCAGTGACAGTAGAAAGTCAGGATATTTCTTTCTCTCTTTCGCTTCTTGGTCAATAGTGCAGGAGACAATTTCCATAATCTTTTTCTTATGAGAAATCTTTTCCTGGGCATTAAAGATATCCTGTTTCCTAGGTTTGTGAATACTTTGGTTATCACCAGTACATTGTGCTATACACAGAATTTGCATTAAAACTGTTTGCTGTACTGCTGACAAAAATAGCAGGTTCAAAAAAAACATATCCATTAAATGAAAAAAGAAAGTATGAAGATCCACTAGTATCAGAAGGTACTGTGTCAGAATATTAGCAAGTCATCTAGATCAGGTAGTAGATGATATTCTGAGAAGTCCTAATAAATAGAGGCTAAATAAACAGAGAAGTAGACATAGATTAAGAAAAATATAACGCACATGCACACACACTTGCCACTTTTTATTTTCCACTAAATTATTTTTAATAAAGGAACAAAAATCCAGTCTTGCAAGTCCATACTTGAAGTTCTTTTAGCTCATTAATCCCATTTCTTAAAGGCCTGTGATTGAAAAATGAATAATTAAATCCATGTTGACTGTGCCTATTTATGAAAACCTGGTGCATATACAATGTATTTACATTGTTAAATAGACATTAGAAGTGTTTTAATGTTGTAGTTCTATAGTATACAGTATATAGTAGCTCTATATTTTGCTTATACTTGATAATTTTCTTGCTTGATATGACTTTTGGTGAGTTTTAACATTTGCCCAGCCAGTCTCTCTGTTTCTCTCTTTCTCTGTGAGGTTCACATGTAAACTGCTTTAAAGATTGCATAATGACTGTTTGGCATATCCTACAGGCAAAGGCCCAGAAACCCTTTTTGCTGGCTATAACCTCAATGATAATGAGTGGCACACAGTGCGTGTGGTGCGGCGAGGAAAAGGTTTAAAGTTAATGGTGGATGACCAGCAGGCCGTGACAGGTAGTGTGGCATTGTGATTCCATGATTCCATGTTTACTGGGGGGAAACAAGAAACAAAAAAAAAGAAAAATGACAGAAGTAAAATGGCTTTATCTGAAAGAAACAGAATTTTTTTTTTTCTTTCCTTGGGTAAGATTCAAAATCCATGTTACTCATCTTGGAATGCTGGTACAAGAAGTGTGTTATTACACTTGATGTTAATGTTGCTCTAAGGTTGCTATTGAAATTAATAGAAACCTTCGTGCTGGCTTAAATGACTGTTTTTATACAGTAATTGGAGAGAAGTGATTTGATACATCACTAATGAGAAGGCAAGTAAAATGCTTTTGGCAACACATTGTTAAGGCTAAACTCTAAGCCACTGCTGGAAGAAAGAATTTAATAAACATTTGAAGGATATTCTACTGTGGTTTGAATCTTGCATCAACTGTCCTCAATTATTATATATTAGGCAGCATGTTTTTCTCAAATACTAAAATAGCAGTTGGGATGGGAGGAAAAAACTGACATGCATGCTGGCAGATATTAGAACTGTATTTCTATATTTATATTATCAGAAAGGTTAATAGAGAATACATTGATTTTGTCCTGTACAAGACAATGCTTGTATGACATGCATGCTAGCAACACACATGTTATTAATAGCAACTGACCTGGCTTCTGGTCCTGATTTCTTGCACAGTACAATGTGCCTAATTTTTTGTTAGCTACTTAGAGTTATCCTTTAGTTTTGTGTAGCATTAAACAACTTTTATCATTGGTTCTAATATTTGTTAAAATGGTAACAAGTTGCATGTTGGGGTTTTTTCAAAGAGGAGTGTACCTTCTTTAATAATCCTTTTTCACCTCAGCAGAACACTGAGGGTCATGTGACTGGTAGAAAAATAATTCATATAGTTGCAAGAGTATATTTTCTCGAATCAGAAATTACCAATATATCTTCCAGAGCTGAAGTCTGTGTATGTTATGATGCCTAGGGTCATTCTCCCAAGAATGTAGATGGCCTAAATAATTTATTTTCTTTTTGATAATAAATTTATAGTATGGGTGGAAGTATACTGAAAAATATTGTAATCTTGCTGCTTCAACTACCACTCAAGGCAGATTCTAATATAGTGGAAATTGTTTAGATTAAAATCCAATGCAACATCCAAATGCACAATTCCTGGACTCCTCATAGCAGAGTTCTAATTACAAATACTACAGGTTACATAACCTGGGTCCAGCTTTCTAGTGCAACACTTGTTTTCTTTCCACAACCTAGTATCTACATCAAAAACTGGCCTGTTGGCTTGAATTCCCTCTCAGTTCTTCAAGATGGAAGTTCTCTGCATTTGCCTAATCCACAGATGTTTGATATTCTTCATCTAAAGGGAGAAATTCATCCCAGTATTTTGGAGGGAAAAAGACTTCCTAAGCTTCCTAAACTCCATGTAGAAATCTGCATGGCCAATCTGTGGCCTCCTCCACCAGTGAGGAGGGAACTGGCATAAAAGAAGGAACAGAGGGAACTTTAAGTATGGGTAATCTGCTGTTAGTCCCAGGAATATCACATTTCCAATCAAGAAAATCTTTTTTGTTGTGTAACTGATGAGATTTTTTGTTTGGTTCTTTTTTGGGGGGTGGGGTTTTTTGTTATGTTGAGTTTTTTTCAACACCGAGTGTTTTAAAAGCCTTTACAAATCTAAATTTCAAATTTATGTAATAGAATTTAATGTGTAGTAGCTTTGAATTTCTTGAAAGGGTAGGGAAAGAGTTGCCATATGAGAGTAAAGTGTGCTTGTTCTAAACTGCTTAGAACTTTGCTTCAGATGTCCCAACAATCAGAAATTTGGTTAAAATGTAACCCATTCATTTTTCCTGTGAAAGGTCATTAAAGTGCTATAAGGAGAATAAGGAAGAAAACTGACTTCCTTCTCTAAATTCCAGCTTTCTCCCGCCACACGTTGTGTTTTCCTTTTTTGATTCAATTTCCTATGTCATATAGGAAAGAAAACCCATCAGATCCAGAAAGCTTAAGCTGGAGGAAAAGTCATTAAATAATTTTAAAAGCCTGACTTTCTAGTTTTTACAGATTATAAAATACCACTTAGTCATTTGTGAATTGTGCTTGGTTCTCTTTGACAAATGCGTAATGTATGCATGGATAAATAATATAATTCAGAGTCATAACAAATTTTCATTGGAGGTCGTGCAGGTGGCTTTGAAGAAATTACTCATCATAGAAGAGTTTAAATACTTCCAGCCCTGATGCACCTTATTTTCTAAAAATGTAGAGAAAATAAAAGTGGATTGAAGGTCACTAAAGTTGGATAACAGAATAGCTTATGGTTATGAACAGAAATTTAATTGGCCTTTTGTATGATGGTTTTCCACAAACCTGATAAACTTAAAAAAACAAACAAAAAAACCCAAATGAAACAACAACAACAACAAAACACAAAAAAACCCAAACAAAATTTAAAAAAAACACCATCAAACCCTCAAACGCCCAACCTTGTAAGTACAAATTACACTCTCTCTCTTTTCCTTCATTGCTGAATTTACAAATCCTGTGGAGCATTATGTGAAGTCTCAAGTCCTATTTGCATGTTTGTAGAACTGAAGTGTTGCAGGGAGATTTGGGATTTGAGCCCAGACTCTTTTTTATTACTATGCTCAAAGAAAGAAACACAATTAATGTAGTGGGGATACTGTGCTCCAGGCCAAATCTCGGTGGATTTTTGCCATGACATTATTGCAATGCCATCTGAAGGGATACAAGACTGAAATACATAATGTTCCTCTCTAAAACTTGATCCTCAGCTCTTTGGCTGTGATCCAATATACAGTTCTTGTCCCAGCAAAAGTTATACATTTGGCATTTTTCAAGACAGCTCCCTGACTCCTTACTGAAAGGAAGAACCTACTTTTGCTTAATACATTCAGGGCAAGTGGTAACTTCAGAACTGATATTTAGAAACAAGTATATCATGAAGACTGTCCCTGGGGTTTAAGGTGCCTCTTGCAGTGCTCAGTCCTGTGAGTGCAGATCCCAGGTGGTGGTGGTGGTCAGTGACACCAGTAAGAGTGAGTTCTCATATAGAACTCATCCTGAAGCTAAGTAAGCTACTTGTAAATATTTATCATAAATTATTAGAGCAATTTTTGTGCCTGAATGGTATTAAAACTTAGAGCTATTTTCTCTGTAATTTCACTGATGCCTGTACTTGTATCTCAGTGCTGTGACTTAACCTACTCATGAATTCATCTCCTCGGGCAAATCCCAGATATCAACGTCTCTCTTTCCCTTGTCTTTTCCCTGTCACACACATGTCCATGAACACTTCCTTATGACACCTACAAAGGTACAGCTGTGTCAACCTCCTCCAGGGTTTGTGCACCACTTCTGACATGTCCAGCCTGGGGCAGTGTTCACACTCTCTCTTGGAATAGTATATCTGGGGATGGACAGAGGGCTTGTCAACAGCTTTGCCACTGTGGGAACTTGAATTAGAGCAGTTTTATGCCAGTATTTAGTTCAGCTTGGCTAGGTCTGCTCTTCACCTTCTCTGTAGTCCATGAGAGACGTGATACAGCTAAGGAATTGGGGAATCTAGGCCATGGTTTACAAAAGGTACATTAAGTCTTGAAATTCATTAGTAATAAGAAGCTGTTTTTCCACACAATATGACCATGAATCAGCCCTGTGAAAATACTGCCCTACTTCTTTAAAATAAGCATAGAAAAAAATTGGAAGTTCTGTCCGAAAAGGGAACACTTCAGTGAACACAATTTTGATGTGCTGGGTAAGGTATTTAATAACTAGCTTAAAAACTTACCTGACCTGTATGCAGTGTACTTTGGCAGTGCTGATCCGTTCTTCCAGATTAGCTCTACCGTCAGCAAATTTCAGGCTTCTTGCTCTGCAGTGGTCCTTGCATGACAGAGAGAACTCAAAGGCAGCTGTGGGGCTTGCTTTTGGCCACTTTCTGAGACAAAGTCCAAAAAAAGTCCAAAGTCCAACAAAAGCAAGTCCCTTGTTGTTTCCAGGATTACAGAACTCTGGCATGCACCCTTCCTGAAGGCTTTCTGCTCAGCCCATCTCTTGGGCTCTGCCCTTTCTCCCATGGTTTATCCCCATGGTACAAAGCCAGTTGCTTTCAAGCAGCTGTCCACCCTTGTCACACAGGGCTTTGCAGCAGGGCCAACATTAATGTACCTAAGACTGCTGAAACAGGAATCCTTCCTTCCTCTAAGTCAAATCATGCACATTGAAGCAAAACATATGGAATAATATCCCTCAAGCTGTTCTGTTTCTCTCTCATGAAGCTCTGATATTGTTGGTTTAGCTCTGAGATTGGCCTTTGTCATCCTCATGTTAAGTAATTGCACTTGCTTATAGTAAAACCCCACATCTGGTTAAGTGTAACTAAAGTGAAGGGTTTAGTTGGCAGTTTAATGCACTCTGGTAAACTGTTCCAGTTTAGAAATCTTGCTGTTGGCCTTATCCAAATGTACTGAATGCATTGGAAAGGCTTCTGGATTTACCAGTAATTACAATGAATTTAGAAGAATTCCCATCGGAGTAAAGAATTGGCCTTGCACATTCTGAAAAGTGTGAAATTGATGCAGATACTTAATCACATGATGTGCTTTTTGACCTCCCATTTCAGGCACTAACACGTGTTTTCTTGTTGCTGTTTAAAGGTCAAATGGCTGGCGATCACACACGACTGGAATTCCACAACATAGAAACAGGAATAATAACAGAACGGCGCTACCTGTCTTCTGTGCCTTCTAATTTTATTGGGCATCTACAGAGTCTCACATTTAATGGCATGGCATACATTGACTTATGTAAAAATGGAGACATCGATTATTGTGAGCTAAATGCAAGATTCGGGTTCAGGAACATCATAGCAGACCCTGTAACCTTTAAAACAAAAGCAAGTTATGTTGCACTGGCCACGCTACAAGCGTACACATCTATGCACCTTTTTTTCCAGTTCAAAACCACCTCCCTGGATGGATTGATACTTTTTAACAGTGGCGATGGAAATGATTTCATTGTGGTTGAATTAGTAAAAGGGTATGTATGGATTAGTGTAACGACAAAACCAGTCCGTTCAGAATGTGTGCACAAGAGGAAATACGCGGGAAAGTTTAGGATGCAAATATTTTTTTCTGACTGGATAGATGTGATTGATAATGTTTCTTCATGCTGAACTTCATGTGCTTTGTTGTGGCTCTTTTTTTCAGATGAAGCTAGATGCCTGAAATGTATGAAAGTAAATAATAGGTATAACTTCTCTCGTGTTTACCACAAAGAAGTGCTAGTTTGTAGCCTCCCTCTTGTTCTCTCTCTACGTATGTATGCATGTCTTGGTACATGGAGTGCTCGTTGCTTTCCAGAAACTTGGGACTGCACCTCAACTCATCCAAACGAGTGGCAATTTCTCGGAATGACAGTTGCTTCCCCATCTGGCATTCATTGTTGTCTTCTGGTTTTGCCAGCTCTGCTGAGGAGTACAAGCAAATAGAAAATATTAGACACATTAATTAGTGCCCCTTTGCTATGTAAAGAAAAAGGAAACTTTTCCAATTTTTTTTCTTTTCCCAGGTATTTACACTATGTGTTTGACTTGGGAAATGGTGCCAACCTCATCAAGGGAAGTTCTAATAAACCTCTGAATGACAACCAGTGGCATAATGTCATGATATCAAGAGATACCAACAACCTACACACTGTAAAGATTGACACTAAAATCACAACACAGAGCACAGCAGGAGCCAGAAATTTAGATCTCAAAAGTAAGTACAGTTATTCTTGTGTAATCTACAGTGAGGGCCATTACAGAATGATAAACAGAATAAATCATGGATATAAAGTATGATATAATTTTTCAATGTTGTATGAAACCTTTCATTTTACAATAATTAATATGATCACAAGAGATAACGTCATCTTAACCCGACAATGCCAATTTAGTATTATTTCTGCACAGGTCGGTACAACTTTAAACATGTGAAGATCCTATGGGGGAAAAAAAAAGTAGGAAATTGTAATAACAGAGAGTGGACCATATAAACCAAAAGATATTTGAGAGACTAAAGGAAGCCTACAATGTCTTTTACATGAACATAGGTTATATAAGTGGCATAATATACTCATCTAAATATGTAATGTATTGTAATTTCGATTGCAGGTGGGATAAACTTTGTTTTACAGCACTAAACCTACATGTTATAAATCCATCTAGATTCTAAAGATCCATTTTTTATAAATACATATATATTTTAAAATAAGTGATAGTAATGAGTTCTGTGGATGGGTTTCTGTAAAGCTAATTTGCATCTGAGGAAAATATCTTTTTGGAAGGATGTATAAGTATACTTTTAAAATAATGACTACTTAATCAGACATAAGAATATATGTTCTCATCATGTGGAAAAGTACTGTGTATTTTAACATTCTTTAAAAAGGCTCTTGGCAGGAAAACTGAAATTTCATAACAGTCAAAGAAATATGATATTTCAAAAGCCAGGATGTTCAAAGTAGATATTAATATTCCATCAAGAGCTTATTCCTTGCTGGATTTTCTTTTAACTGCCTCTGAGTCACAGATAATGAGCTGACCTTGATAATTATGCTGGATTTTGTGATATTTTACATGTTTGCCTCGCTTGAAAATGCTATTAAGATTGTAAGAAAGACTGTGAAAACAGTATCCTGATATGTCATAATCTTCAATATGAGATTCTTTCTTTTATAAACCTAGCATGTCTGATAAAGCTTTTTGGATGGCTCACACTCCATTCCTAAAGCAGCATTTGAAATTTGTGCCATGTTATTTCTGGGGTTTGCATTCTGTTAAACATCAACGATGTTTATTGAAACAGTAATGTTTCAACATTGTTTTTGATGCTGTAGAAAAAGCATCCACCTTGTTCCTCGACATTTTTAAGATGGCAAGTACTACTTATGCATATGTGTATGTCTTTAATAGGTTTGGCTTTTTTCCTAGTAGTTAAATCAGGCATGGGTAGGAAAAAAAAAAACCAGTCCTGTTGAGAGCTGATAATTAACACAGCCATTTTATTCGACATATTTTTCAAACCGATTGTGGCGTGTCTTTGGTGTGCCGCTTCATTTAAGGAAAGCAGATCAAGTTCGCTCCATGTGCTCGCTAAAGGCACTAGAGAGCGCTGTGGTCTCGCCAAACGCGCTGCCCAGACAAGGCTCATCAGCGAGGACAACCTGCAAAATCCAACATCCCTTTGTGTGCCGCACTTTGAAAATGCAACTTTCGCCTTACGCTTTTGAAATAAAACTGTATCCATAGCTGTCGCGTTTTCTAACCTTGAATTCCTTTGGAAAAAAAAAAAAAAAAAAGAAAGAAAAAGAAATGAGGAGCGTGAAAAAACATCCTGAGATTTGAAGTGAGGAAGGTGAATTGTGTTAGATGATTTTCTGTAATTCACCACCCAGGGAATGTGGATAATAAAAGAATAGCAAGCCTGATGTGTTCAGTGCAGAAATATATAGCAAGCTTCTCTCTAAAACTGGTCTGGCATACACAGATCCTCAACCTCTGTCTTCTCATAATAGTATGCCTCATTATATTTATTTTTTTTTAATGTATTATACTACATTTTGCTCAGTCAGCTTCCCTTAAATATGGCACAGTATATATAATGAGAATTGTGGTTGGATTTGGGAGGGGGTACAAGCTGATACTTTTTAGCCAAAAGGCTAAAAGAGAGAAAAAAATTGCCTTTCATTACTGTTTTTCCTTCCTTTCTATTTAGTAGAAATGGTCTCCTGTAGCTGCTTTTCTATTTTACATCAGCGTTTCTTACAATGACATATTTCTGTTGTGCTATAAACACTCCATACACTTTCCTGATATAAATAGTTACAATTAATTCATTGTTCTGTACTATTTTATTCAGCCTTAACAACAAAGCAAATGCAAAATTACACCTTCTGCTATTGGTATCAATAGTTCTGCTTAACCAGAGTAATCATTAGGTAAAATATAACTGTGTGCAGATAGTATGGAACCTGCAGCCATTCTGAGTAATTGCAGAGTTACCAGATTTCTGATTTTGAAATCCAAGCTGATCCTGGAAAAAGAAATCCTCTATATGTGGATTTTTACAAATACACAATGAATTCACCGCAAAGATAAGACACAGATTGTGTTGTCGTGCCTGCACAGCATGGAAGTTTTCTGGGAAAGCAGACAGCTGCCATAAAAGTATGGGAGAGAATTTCCAATATATGTTTCCTTTTGGGTGTAGGATTTGGCTATGTAACACAGAAGGTACATTATCACACACATTGGTTCCCTGCATAACCTCTGGTACAATTTCAGCAGCCACCTGTGGAAACACATATATTACATCCTGCAGCCTAATTATTGCTGTAATTAGATGAGTAAATTATAAATTGGAGACAAATAAATGAGTGAAAATAATTCTGTGTTTGGATTCCAAGAACTGTGTTATTTTTCCTCGCAGGGAAAATTAGCAAAGTGTGCTGAGGTGCAGTTCTAGCAGATAACCCGTAAAGATAAATGAGTCTGAACAGCAAAAGCAGTGGAGCTCAAGCCTGCCAACACGGTTACACAGCAAATTTCCTTTCATATATTTCATGAGCAGATTCCCTGTCCTGCTCTCAGGATAGCTCAGATGGTTGGCATGGCTGCAATTCAAGGCCTGAAAAAGTAGGGTTTAGGGGAACTCTTGCTTGTTGTACTTGATGCTGTGCTCTGATGTTCTGAAGGGTCTGAGTAGCCTCAAAGGGCACAGAAAAACAAGTGAAAATGGAATTCGACTTCTTGATGGAGTGCCTGCATCAGTGGACAAGGGAAAGAATCCAGATGTTTTTTTATCTGGACTTCTGTAAAGCCTTTGACATGGTCACCCATAACATCCTTCTCTCCAAATTAAAGAGAGGTGGATTTCATGAGTGGATTGTTAGAAGGATAAGACAGAGGTTGGACAGTTGCATCCAGTGGTGGTCAACAACTCAAAGTCCTGATGGACATCAGTGACAAGTGGTGTCTCTCAGGGGTCCTTATTGGGACCAGTGTTATTAGATGTCTTCATTTATGACACAGACAGAGGGATTGAGGGCACCCTCAGTGTATTTGCGGATGACACCAAGCTGAGTGGTGTGGTTGACACATCTGAAGGACAGGATGCCATCCAGAGGGACCTGGACAAGCTGGAGAAACGGGCCCATTGGACTCTCATGAGGATTAATAAGATCACGAGCAGGTGCTGCACCTGGGATGGGGCAACCCCCTGTGTCAACACAGGCTGGGAGATGAACAGATGGAGAGCAGCCCTGCCCAGAAGGACTTGGGGGTGCTGGTGGATAGGAGGCGGACATGACCCACCCACGTGTGCTGGCAGCCCAGGGAGCCAACTGTGTCTTGGGCTGCATCAAACCATTCTATGATTCTTGTTCCTCACTGTTGCCAAAGAAAAGGTGCCTTCCTTGCTCAGACTGTGACTTATGCAGTATCTATAATATCTCTTCCCCCTCCACAATTTTTTTTCCTGTGGTATGGGAAACTGTAGTTCTGTCAGATATTATTTTATTTTATAAGTTTTAAAGATGCATGATCTGCTTCCGAGGAGGAGGACATCCTCAAGCACACTTACCTTCTAGGGTTTAATCTTCCTCTTGCTTCTCTCCTACACACATAGGCAGTATTTTAATCCCTAAAGCTTTCACACACTTTTTTAAACGGCAAGCATAAAAAACCCCACAAAAATCCAATCAGATTTCTCTTGGAATACTCATCAAAAAATTAAAATATTGTAGCATTTTAATTGTTCACAAGTTGAAATGAGAAGCTGAGATATTGTACTCTTACCAAACAAGAAGCTGAAGAATGCCTCAGTTATTTTAGATCAAACAATAAGTAGTTACAAACTTTTGTGTGAGTTGGTAGTTTCAGCACTTCAGTATCCAATCAAATTTGAAAATTTCCAGATTACAGAATTTATTCACAGATATGCTGTATCCTCTAAGATGATCTACAGTCATCCTAATCTTGATACTGAGCTAACTACAGTTTTTTAAGAAGGAAATCACCATTCCAAAAAAAAAAAATCTACAGCTCAACATTTATGGGTTAGCTTTTGCTGCCTGTGCATCATTTCATGTGTCAAGACCTGCTTTTTTGAACTGACATTCATAATTTCAACTTGTCTCACTGTCACCATCTTTCATGTGGCCTTCCCAAATGTCAGCTTTAGAGCCCATTGTAAGTCATATGTTATTCCTGCGCTGTTATATCACTGCATCCTCAAAAAAATGTTATTCATATTAGAGCACACATCAGAATCAGCCTGCCTGGAATAAAACAACCTGTCTAGATCTCTTGTTGTCTGTTTTACTTTCATTTCTGTATCTCTTCACTGGCCCCTGGCTTCCTTTATTCTTTTGAGATAGGGCTCCTGCTTCTATCTACATTTGCTTTTCCGCTTGCTGTTTTGTCCCATACTGTGAAAACAGACTAGACTGAAGCACTTGAAAGAAAAGTAGTTATATTTATTTCTGGTATCACCTCAATGGTTTTAAAAATGCACCAAATTATGGTTCTTCAATGTGCATAAAGATTCATTTGGCAATTAATTCATCCTTGTAAACTTTGAATGCAATTAACTAAATTATCAGTAGATCTACTAGCCTGGCATATTCATTGATGATTTGTAATAGTCCTTTAATCTATTGATATTTCATTTGCCTGTCAAAGTAGGTTATTCATGCTGAGCTGAATTGGTCTTGATCATAATGAGGAATTCCTGTTTCAGCAATGGAAATTGAAATTGTTTCAATTTCATGTAATACGTCTCTCTGTTGTTTTATATTGAGGCAGTTATTATTGTTGCTTCATTATACGTTTTTCTCTACATTGCAAGGTCTCTATCAACAGCAGTGATCCTTTATATTTTTGTTACTAGAGAAACAAAGCTTTAAGAAGCACAGAAACATTGTACAAATGAGCAAGTATTAATGCTTAAATTTCTCAAATAATCATGCGTGAGCTAAATGTAATGACCTTGCCAGTGGGCTGTGAATTCTTCATGCAGAAAAAATGTTCTGTTCCAAATACAGAGTTCCAAATACTGTCAACTGCAAATAGATCTTCCCAGTGTGACCTATTGGAGTAGACAATGGCAAATGCAGCTGTTGTCTTCCTAAAAGTATAGGAAAGAAGACTGTACAGAGGAAAAACAAGGGACTTAAAACTGAGAACTCTTCTTTGAGACTTTCTATGTAACAAAGTTCTAAGAGTAGATAACAATAGGTCATTGACAACCTGGTCTAATGGGAATTCCTTTATCCTCCTGTCTTTGCTACTTTTCACATGTTGCTTCTAAGCAGCAGTGCTGTCTACCAGGCTGTGAAAATAATTTTGATAGTGCTAAGCCTTCAGAAATTGTATGCAAATTGCCAAAATTATGAGATGGGGGAAAAAATTGAAAATCTATTCCAGTAGTTCTAGATTAAATAAAGATATTCTAGAGCTTGCGCTGTGAAGTCAATAACAATGCAATAGTCTGTCAGATCAGTACATGGTGAGAAGGGTTTTTGTTTTCTGCTGCTTCTCCCCTGTTCTTCTCAGTCTTTCATACATATATGAGTGGACAGATTTGCCTACATTCCTACAGCTGTTTGACATGCAGGTTATTACTGCTGGTGATTGTGGAAATGCATTCAAGCCTTTCCGGAACACCAAGTAAAAGTTATGTTAAGGCTAATATAGGAAACATGTGTGCTCTTAAAACTTACCAAAACCTCTGTATATTTAGTATAAATACATTCCACTGCATCCTAGCCACGCCCCCCCAGATACACAGATTGAAGAAGCACATCCTAAATTTGCTTTAAAATGTGCTGCTGTGACCCCTCATTAACCTTGGTATTTTAACTGAGCAGTCCTTTTTGTAAAAGGGCAACTTCGTGGAATATCTTCAGAATCTGAACGTGATTGCCTTGATCAAAAGAAATGAAATATAAAAAGTTACTCTCTGCAAGCCTACATTCAAAATGAGAACGTTTAACATCTCAGCTGTTTAGTAGCTCTATGTGGAGAATTGTGCCTGAACCATTTGCCAAAGGAAGAGTTTTGTAGATGATGATCTCTGAGGTCTAGTGTGTCTGTTGGAAAGAGGAATCCCTCACTATTTCGAAAGCAGGCTCTGCTAAGAGCACGTGTTGGCTGTTAAAGCAGAGAGTTGAAAGCATTATAGCAGGAGGAAGGGAGATCTGAGTATGCTATGCCATGCAAATGCCAGCTTCGTTAGATTTTGTCCATTTTTCAGGTGTATACAATCTCCAAAAGTGGTCAGAACAGGAAAGAAATGAAGGACATTTGATGTGCTTGAATGCCTCACCTCTCCACCACAGCCATTCCCCTCACACAGAGTAATTGGCCTAGCATTGATTATGTGGGAGATGGATTGCCACACACATTTATATGGCAATTAGATTTTATTATTTACCATTTAACATGCATCACCAACTTCCCTCACAGTCCATTGCACAAGCAGACTGCTTTGGTTTTACATCTGTTTAATCTTTTTTAATGCCAGTGCTCTCCATCTAGTCTTTAATGGGGGCAAAAACAAGCAGAGAGAAATAAAGTGGCTGAGAATCTGAGGATTTTTATTGTCAGGAAAATGTTAAATGGTTTTGTGTAACTGTTTCTTGTTTGAGAAAAAGCTTTTTTTTGAGAACAGAATTCTTGGGGAAATGGTGGATTTTAACCTGGAGAAATCTTCAGATGTGAGCACTTACTTTTTGGAGTATCTCCTTTTGTCTATTCAAGACTTATTTCCTAAGGATGTTGTTGTGTTGTTGCTGTCTCTTAAACACCAGCACTTCCTATGACACAGCTTTACTTGCTTGTGAAACATAGGCATATTTGTGGAATCCTTGAGGAGTACTGAACTGAGTTAAAAATTGTAATAAGAATGAAATCTGAGCACCAAGAGGTACATGCAGAAGTGGACAGCACATCTAGCAGAGCATAATAAAAAGCTTCTTGGCAGAAGAATATTTGTGGAACTGTGAAAAGTCTTCAGTGTAGTTATGAGTAGTGTGATGGAATCAGGAGATTGGAGAAAAGCGGAGCAGCAGCTATATCTCCACTTTGGACTGCCGTGGAAATTGGTGGCAAGTGAAAACTGTAAGATGCTGTTCCTGGTGCACCCATCAACTGTAAATTCTTTCTGGTACCTCTTAATTCTCCTTACCTTTTTTTATTCTGTCAGCATGGTCTAAAGGGCAGTGCTACAACGAAATTGTAAAAAGAACAGTCAAGTATCAGTCAAGGGAAGGAATACCTTCAAAGTTCAATTCTCTTGACAAATAACTACAATATGTACTATGTGCCAATAAGGATGCCTGAAGAAAATCCACAAAGTCAGCATTTCAGTGCTGGTGATTTCTTTTTTTTTTTTTTTTTCTAACACGTTTAATGAGGTATTCAAGCAAGATACTGAAAGCAGTGTAGAATTGGAGTGAAAAGATCAGTTTCTATATTCCTTCCCAAAAGAGTGACTTGCTAACCTAGAAATTCTTCTTTTCTTTTTTAATTTTTTTTCCATTTGCCTGTAAACATTTTGCCTTGCTTGGTTATCAGTATAGGGAATGTGAAAAATGAAAGCCACCACCTGTCACATCATAAAACAGCCTCTTGCCTGAAGTATTTGAAAGGACAGATAACTCAGCAGAGCCTGGACAAGTAAATTAGCCACCCTTTCCCTTCTTAGGTGAGAGAGGGTCTAAAAGTGGTAGAATTCATCACTCCAACAGGACAAATATTTGAAAAGGCTATTTCTCTTAAAAAAAAAAAAATCACTTCCAAACAAAAAGACATCAACCACAAATCAATATTGAAGCTACAGAATGGACTCTTTGAAGTAAGTGGACATAAAATACTAAGTTTACATTTTCATGTCTTCCCTCAAGTGCCCTTGCAAGTGGTAGACAAAAATCCGTCATGCTTTGCTCTAGCATCAAGCAGGCCTGTGAATGCACAGCAAAGTGCATATTCCCTGCTGCAAAGGGGGTTTGAAAAGCCATATGCTGGAGCGTATGTGCTGCAGAAGCTGTGTGGATGCATCATTTAAGCCTTTGTCAACTGTTCTTCAGTTTATTAATGGGCTCTGATCACAGCAGGCTTCTTGGTTTATGAAAAAAGAGCAATTATGTCTCACCAACTTTTTTTTAAGGACCAAACACTTTTTTGGTATGGAACAAATAGCAAATGTTCACTCAGGACTGATGAAGGTGAGGAGAGACTCTAGAATGGCCGTTCACCCACTATTCAGGCTCAGTTGCTTTTCTAAAGTATGTGCTGAAATCCCCCATTTGAAAGAAAAGTCTCCACTGTGCTCTGCCTATTGCACAAAGTAAATGTGCAAAAGGTGGGTGCTCTTGTACACTGGGGAGGTGAGAAGGTCATCAGGGCCAAGTAGGCTCCCATATTTCAGTACATGTCGACGACATCTGAATGCCTTCCTGACATTTACATTTGAGACAACAGCCCTTGATTCGATACCAGGATGGTGTCTGTCCTTTCAGTCAGTGCATATTCAGCTTGTGTAGAGTAATTTATTTTCACAATTCAGTTGCCTCAAAAATACCAGGAGTTGGGATTGTGTGGGCTGTCTTAGGATGAGTTCCACCGTGTACTTTGTAGTGCAATTATTAAGATACTACAAAGCAATTTCTATTGATCTGGTAACAGCAGCTCATCTGTTTTAGGAGGGACTTGAATAAAGTGAGCACTTTTTTCTTTCGAGATTAGACTTTCCCTATGGCATTTCTCAGTCTTTGCAGTCCTCCATCCTCTTTGCCTGCCTGAGGGAAGAAGCTGTTTTATGCTTGATCATTTTGAAATAGCATATTTGGAGAAGTGTGCCTGACACCTTGGCTTCGCCACAGCCAGATGTTCCTTTGTTTTTTCATGTGTCATATAAAGGAATTGTGGAGATGCCTGCTGTGTTTTCAGAATCCACCACGGTATGCCAGGGCTATCCATCTCTTTCCTGAGGAGTAACACCACTCCAATGCGCCACAGAAGCACTCTCATTCCTAGCCATGGTGGTGTTTTATTGCAATGTGACATTAGAAACATGACAAAGCAACTTCTTCCAAAATGAAAGAGAAATTAGGAGAATAGATGAAAGTATATTTAAAACCAGCAGCACAACAAGAGACTGGGGGAGAGAATGTCTGCTTTTGGAAAGAATAATGGATTTGAAGATGCTTCTGTTCAGCCATATAAAAATGAGATATTGTCTTTATGGGTTATGAAAAAGTCAAGCCACAATTCCTTCCACTGTTTTATTTCCTCCTTATTTTGTTTTTAGTCGTACACTGAACCATATTTGAATGAATGGGTTTCATTTCTTGTCAACAAAGGGGTTCAAGAAATGAACACCACATAAGTACACAAAGCACACAGATCCAGGAGAGTAAAGAATATAACTATATCCTGGCTAAACTACTTGTTCCCTGATGCCACCAATCTCCTTTACCAAACTGCTGCTGGTCTGATTAAGGGGTCCAGGTGCACCAGTCACACCTGAGCAGTATTCTTATGTTGTTACCACTATAAACACATGGAAAGCAATTCTCTCCCTACTTATGTTTGAAGACAATGGTAGCTGTTAAATGAAGTTAATGGTTTTTGCCCACCAGCATGTATCATGTAAGTTCCCTCAGGAAAGGAGAGAGATCTATGAAGTGACCTGTCAGCGATGTCACTAGTGCCAGATAATAGCTCTTAACAACTTCTGTTAGTTTTTCAGAAAATAGAACAGCATCTTCAATCTTTGTTTTACATTTCTTTGGTTAAGCATTTGCAAAGTTCTTATTTTGAAGAAATGCAGAGGCTTGGGATAAAAAAAGATGAGCTATTACAGGAGGACTTGGCATTTGTTTTACCAACAGTTGTGTGTGACTCACTGTTGTGTGGTGTTCTGTGTGCTTTTGCATAAGTGTGATTCCAATAATGAATACATTGAGAACTGGGGTTAATTTATTAGCTAGCAATTTGTTTCTGTGTTAAATTTACTTGCTATTAAAGCACAAATCAGCTCTAAGTCAGAAAGGAGATAAATAGATGTAAATAGGAAAGATCCTGTTGGAATAACAGAGGATCTGCAGTCCCTGCAAAAGATGCAAATTAAACCCACTAAAATCTTCTCTTTATCAGTGCTTATGGCATAACTGAGCAGCGCCATCATTGCCATGAGCAGGTCTGGCCCTAAAAGTGCTGCTTTCCAGCTGATTCCTCTGGCCTGCCATGAACGTGCCAGTGAGAACATGCCTGCAGCACACTTTTTTATTTTGGCCTCAGAAAAACAAAGAGAGGAAACAATCCTCCCACTCCAACAAAAAGGAGATAAATCTGCGCACTGACTCCTAATACAAGAAAGAAGAGAGTTGTGAGATCTGCTCTCAAATAAACTGCTTTATTTGAAGCTTCTGCAGTGATCAGAAGGGAATCTTGCATCACTTTATTACATCACCCATTTCTTTACTACCTGCAACTTTGCCTATGACAGTTGACATATATTTTTTGTAAATTGGCTATTTTCCTTTATAAATTAAAGAAAATCAGGATTACTATGACAAAAATGAGACTTTTTCAGGAATACAGTTAACAACCAAACTGAACTTTAGAAGAGAGTATGTGCAAGAAAGGCAATAGCTAAACTTTAGTTCCAGAAACTATGGTTACACATTTTCAGTGGGTAGCAGTGGGTAGCATTAATGTTGCATTTAGGCTGCAGCCAGTTTACACAGTGTCATAATCTTGTACTATTGATCTGATGAACTGTGATACCTTACTTCATGAAGTAACTTGCATGTAATCCCCACCTGTAAGTAGCCAGACACACAACAAAGGATTTGTTCTGGAGTAAAATTTCCAGTAGTGAAGCCATACTTACATAAGAAGTGAGAAAGAGAAAACCTGGGAATTGGTATTGTACTATGGTGATTCCCCTGATCTCTTTTAGTAGGAACAAGGACAAACTTTTGTCTTTTCTGAATCTCTGCTATTGCTTGTTCAATATAAAATATTTTAATTAACAATATTTTCTGAAATCCTGCCTTGTCTGAAAGTCTAATGGATTGAGTTTTGTAGGAAACTACTTCATTGAGATGAACATGAAAATGGTACATGATTAATTAAAATAAAAATAGCAATGCAGAAATTTTGTGATGGCAGATAAGAAAAATTACCAAGCGAAAAAAAATTAACTGCCTTTCAAACAAAAATAAAAATCTGAATTTTAATTCCAGAGTTTATCCCTTAGCAAAATTTTGTGTCTGAGAGAAAGGTTTTTTTATGCCAACAGCAGCAAACTTAAGCCACATATGGTATTAAACATTTGATATTAAATCTGGGAAGATTTAGCTCATAGTCATAAAAATACTTTTATATACTTTATAAAAGATGAAGTCTAATAGTCAGTATGGCTGCTCAATACCTAAGATATCTATTTGTGTAGTGTATTTGCTAGTGAAAAAGCAGAACTCAAAGTTATTTTGAACATCAACAAAGCTGAAATATTAGCCAGAATATGTTTTTTTGTAAAAATTGTATCTTTAGTAGTATAAAATGATCAGTCTAATTATCAACCCTCTGTTGATAATTAGAGACACACAAAGGTACTGTAAGTAAACTGTACGGATACAGGTTATTTAGACTCAGAGTATTGTACTTCACTGCATATGATACCTAATTGGCAATATTCCAGTGTATATTTTCAGGAGAAAATATTCTGAGTTCCAGCTTCTGTGTTGGCACACTGACCTGGACTTCTGATAGACATCCGTCATAACTGGCACCTGCTGTATGACTGTACATAGCAATCTCAATAGGTTTCAGAGATGGATATCAGGAATTAGCTGGGGATCAATCTGAAAGGTTGTGTTTTTAAAGGTTTAACTAATCACAGAATAAAAAGGGTTACTTGGACAGTATATTTTTTAAAAGACTTTGCACTTGTCATGTGCAATAGATCAAGTTTAGCTTTTTTATCATATAAATGATTAATTCTTAATTCTTAAACCAATTCTCTGGATTGGTTTCCCTCTTTTAAGTCTATTGGGATCAGTTGAGATGAATTATCTCTCTATTCTGAGCTGGCAGTGACTGAAGGCACAGAACTTCAGGAAACCTGGAAAGGTTTTGCTTTCTAGATGTTCCGTCTGAGAAAAAGATGAAGAACATTTATCATGACTCAAGTGTTTTAACATTGTTTTCAGTTCAGCAGATTGTAAAATGCAGGAATCTTTCTGCTGTGAATGAAATAGATCCCATTTGTGGGAACAGATGGATCACCATATTTTAATCTGTTATGTTTAATCTCATGCTTGTGAGATTTACACTGTACCTCAGCACTCTAAAGGAAAGCAAGATCTTATTTTCCAAATTATCTACATAAAATGGATAAAGCTTGAGGTTTCCTAATCTATGATGCTACAAAGGTTGCTAAGACTTTTGCTTGGTTTGCTTATAGATTTAATAATATGCATGTTCCTAAGCTTTTTGTCTCTATTTCACTAATTCAAATGCAGTTGAATTTTAGGGCTGGTATGTAGTGACTAAAGATTTTTCTCAGTCTGATAGACATTTATTTGTTTCAGGCTATTTCCTTGCAGGCAAACTGTAAACCATTACAAACAGCACTAAATTTCTGTCTCTTTCAAACAAGAAGTATGCCAGAAGAACAAGTGAGAGGTGTATCTGTGATTTACATCAATAAGAGGGAGATTAAAATTAGCCACATGGGTAGTGGTAATAGTACATTCTGAGTTCTGTCGCTGTAAAACCTTCCTACAAAGCTCAGCAAACACTTAGGAAATTATTAATTTTGCGTTTGAGGTGATACAGAAACACTCTTTGGTACTAGAGCAGCTGGTCCTGTGGCCTAGGCTCCAAAATCAGTCAGACTGGGTGATATACTGGAAATCACAATGTAGACTAGAATGTATATTCAGATAACCTGCTGAAAATTTGTGTTAGCAAAAAAATATGTCATCAATGAGAATTAAATGCCTAGGTAGAGACTGTGCTGTGCCTGCTTCTCTTCTCTGGCCAAGCAGCAGCCAGGTTCTTCTCTGCAGCATGTCCTCAACAGCAGGCATGGAAAGCACCTGGTTAAACTTGCAGCCTGATATTTGAGGCACACTTAGGCAAGTTCTTATCGTTATGTTGGTTTGAAAGGTGACTGTTCTGTCCACCAGACACACCCAACATACGACAGAAAGGCAGAGCCTGAATTGTTTTAAAACAAAAAAGCATCCTCCCCTTGGTGTTGAAGAGGAGAGTTGTAGTTATATCCTTTCAAAGCAAGTCTGTCTCAGAGCTAAGAACTACTTGAAAGGAGAAAAGTGCTTCTTTTCAGTCCTGAGTAAGTTGCCTGAGGTTCATCAGAGCAAGCTGTTTGTAATAGGTGTCTGTCATTAGACTCATTTTTGGCAACAAAATTCTGTTTGCTCAGTGCTTGTATTGACATTTTAAAGGTATCTAAGTCCCCTTGTTCCCACATGACTGGCATGGAATATAAGTTTTGGTGGGAATAGTTGGTCATTTTGAGGTGTTTAACAATGGTATCCCTAAGCTTCTCTTCTCTTGTGTCCCTAAATCTTTTATTTTTTGTTCTACTTCTGAATGGATGATTCTGGATTCATGGACTTTGGGTGGATCTTGTTGCTTCACTAATTGCCTTTTATCTCTCTGTGCTGGGTCCATCACTGATATGGTCTGTGGTCAGGTTCCCTGAGTACGTGAACAATTGCATTAGTGCTAGATGGGTTTCTAGATGGGGATTCTGTGATTTAATCCTCCTCTCTGAAAGAGATGCATGTTCCTGAAAAAGATGCCCAGGTACTTCTAAGTAATCAGCCATACAAATTTGAAGTCTACATTTGCATTTGAAAAAATACAGTCCTGCAGTGCCATAATATCATACATGTCATCAGTGTTTGTTTTCTTCTACATTTATTTTGAATACTATTTTTTGAGGACATATCTGTCATTCAGCACAAAAGGACCAGAAGATCAAGTGGGTCAAAGATTCTGCTGGTCCTTTTTTGTAGCTAATATTTATTTCTCCTCAACAGGTGATTTGTATATTGGAGGAGTGGCCAAAGAAATGTTTAAATCCTTGCCCAAACTGGTGCACGCAAAGGAGGGATTCCAAGGCTGCCTTGCATCAGTTGACTTGAACGGACGGCTCCCCGATCTCATCTCAGATGCTCTCTTCTGCAATGGGCAAATAGAAAGAGGATGTGAAGGTATTAAATATGCTGATTTTATATATACATATATAGATGTATATATATCTCATATTGAAAGTACTGTGTGAACCTTGCAGCGTTTTGTTGATATTTACACTCCATACATCAAGAGACTATATTTTACCTGCTTCTAATTGATCTTGCTTGACCCTTTCTTACATAAAGGCTGCATTTTTTAGTACTATGGGGATAAGCATGTGCCAGCCCTAAAGCACAGAGATTGGTCTGAGAACATGAGTTAACTTCACAATGTTAAATGTAGGTTCCTTGCTTCTCCAGTGGCAAGATTTTTTTGCATGTGTTTTGTTTACTTCTGATGTATTTTAATTAATGGCAACAACAGTTACAATTAGCTTCAATGAAGTTCTTTATATCTTCATAATACTTAGGCATTAGTTAATGCTAAGACATTAGCTAAGTAATTCCAATTTTAAAGCATTTTGAGTTGCTTAATTCAAGGCTAATTTATGGAACTTTTTAATACCAATCTTCTATCTTCTATATTTTTGCTCACTCCTGGGATTAGTATTTACATAAGCCTTTCTATCTGAAATCAGTAACAGACAAATGAGTTTTATCTCACAATTTTATGTCTTTATTGACTCCCCTGGAATACCATGAAATTTAAGTGAGGACAGAATTAGAAGAGGTGTATTTCTAATTCAGGGGTGTCAATCTCTAGCTATTTTTCCAGCTGTCGTTTGATCCCACGTTATTTTTACTATGGTTTATGGAATAATTTCAATACATTTTCTGTCCCTCCATATCTAATTTATTCACATAATTCTGGATTTTGTGTTTATGTTCAATTTTATGTGTTCTCCCTTCTTTCAAGTGCCATTCTTCTCTGGACAGAAAAATGTGTAAATGACATTATAAAATCAATTTCAAATTGGAATCTTAATGATTTTGATATGCAGCTTGTTAAGTATGTAAATTGACATTGTAAAAATCCAAAGAGAGCTGGGGGGGTTCCTCAAGTTTCACGAGATAAAGCTTTCTGGTGGATAAATTCTGTCTCCTCTTTTGTTGTTCCTACAGTACATTAGGACAGGTGGAGCTTTTTTGTTCTTTACCTGCTACTTTTAGTTAGCAATTTAAAGTTCTATTGTTAGTACACGGAAAGAGACACTGAATCTACAGAAAAAATATAAGATGGTATTTAAGATTATATATAAGATATTTCTTATACATATATTATATATAAGATTATATATAATATAATTATTTAAGATTATTTAAGATTATATATAAGATATTTCTTTCAGGAGTGCAAATATATGTATAAATTAGTTTGCCACCGAGTTTAGAAAATTAGATTCTGCTTTCTGAATGGTTTTAGCAATTCCATCCCTGCACCATCCCTTCAGAGAGTCAAAGTATGCCTTAATTCCATTATGCATTTGATAGCTTCTTTTGAAATTATGGAACTTTCTAAATGAATTTTATGTACTTCAAAGAAATATTGCCACAGGCCTGGTGTGTGAGTTCGCCTTTTAAACCACTGGCACAACTCAGCTATCGGTGAATTTAATGAAGCGACCAACAATTTAATAAAGGCAATAAAACTATTGTCCTTTTTGGTAGAGAGTTTTTTCCAACACCAAAATCACCTGACACAACAAACTGGTCAAACCAGATGTGCTGCCTGGCTCCCAGAGAACTGCCTCCTCAAAAATCTTCTGCCCTCAGNTATGTAAATTGACATTGTAAAAATCCAAAGAGAGCTGGGGGGTTCCTCAAGTTTCACGAGATAAAGCTTTCTGGTGGATAAATTCTGTCTCCTCTTTTGTTGTTCCTACAGTACATTAGGACAGGTGGAGCTTTTTTGTTCTTTACCTGCTACTTTTAGTTAGCAATTTAAAGTTCTATTGTTAGTACATGGAAAGAGACACTGATCTACAGAAAAATATAAGATGGTATTTAAGATTATATATAAGATATTTCTTATACATATATTATATATAAGATTATATATAATATAATTATTTAAGATTATTTAAGATTATATATAAGATATTTCTTTCAGGAGTGCAAATATATGTATAAATTAGTTTGCCACCGAGTTTAGAAAATTAGATTCTGCTTTCTGAATGGTTTTAGCAATTCCATCCCTGCACCATCCCTTCAGAGAGTCAAAGTATGCCTTAATTCCATTATGCATTTGATAGCTTCTTTTGAAATTATGGAACTTCCTAAATGAATTTTATGTACTTCAAAGAAATATTGCCACAGGCCTGGTGTGTGAGTTCGCCTTTTAAACCACTGGCACAACTCAGCTATCGGTGAATTTAATGAAGCGACCAACAATTTAATAAAGGCAATAAAACTATTGTCCTTTTTGGTAGAGAGTTTTTTCCAACACCAAAATCACCTGACACAACAAACTGGTCAAACCAGATGTGCTGCCTGGCTCCCAGAGAACTGCCTCCTCAAAAATCTTCTGCCCTCAGAAGGAAATCTGACAGCACGGAATGAAATATCCCCTCCCAACCTTTCTGCTTAACCTTGCGAGTTATCTCTTCCATCTCACCTGTTTACTTCAAGTCCTTGTGTCTGACCCATCTGTCAGTCTTTTGTTTGCAGACCATGAATCAGATGTCCAAAAAAGTGTTCTGCCACCTAAAATATGATTTAGGTCACTTGTGAATTTAGGTGCCTCCTGGAAAACCCTTGGATGGCTCAAGTTGCTCCTACCTCTGCTGCTGTGTCCAGCCAGGACTGTCTCCATCAGAGAGCTGAGAGTTCTACATCAGTCTCACGCTGCAATGGGACATGTAAGCCCTGGAAGTCTCCTGAGATGTGAGGTCCAAAGAGCTCAGGACACAGTAGCAGAAGTAATTTCAGATGTGTTAGTCACCACCACTCTCAATCCCAAAGGCAGCTGGTGTATGTCCCGTGTTAAGACATCAGGTTGCTGGAAAATCTGTCCTGAGAAGTGAGGCACTTGGATTTGTCGTTTTTCAGAATTATGGGATTGAATTCTCCAACTTTCACGTATATATTGGAAAAAAAAAAAAAAAAAAAGAAAAGCCCTTTTCTCTCTCCTGTCAAACTGTGAAGCCATAATATACTGCTAATTAATTTTATCTGTTAGATTTTGTACTTAAAATATTTATATTTCTCAATAATTTGACTGCCCTGAGTGCATGAAACACTTTTGGCAAGCCCACCCATGGGATTGCTGTGGCAAGTTGGAAGGTTTGCATCTTGAAGCTTCAACAACAAGCAGAGAGATATCTCTATCATTGAACATGAAACATAATTTACACTTGGCTGAATCCACCTTGTTGACAAATTTTCAATGACTAGAACAGAGAGAAACTAACAGCTAGAAAGATAAATATGCTAACTAGCTCCTTGAATTGTTAATGGCAAACCCAAAGCCAGGTTGTGTCAACACTGTTTTCCTCTAGTCAAATTATACTTCCTTTTCCCACATAAAATAAAGTATGATACAAACATAGTTTTTATATAGTTAGAAGAAAAATGCACTGTATGTACATGAGCATATAAAATGTAATTTGTGCATTATATGAACTATATGAAAAAATTCAGAGTATTAACATACATGAAGATTCTTGGTGGTAAGATAACATATTTGTTTTTATAATATAATGTAAAACATCTATGTGTCAGTTTATAATGCTTTTTGTGATATATATTGCTTGTAAGCCCTCACATAGAACAAATGTAAAGGAGATCACAAAACCAGTCAATTAAAAAGTCTGCAGTGAAGACTGAATAAATTAGAATTTTTTAAAAACTGAATATGAAAAAAAGAAAAAGTGCTAGAGAAGGGTGTATTACAATATTTTTACTAAATACCTTAGTTCTGTAATACATAAATATATATATATAGGAAAAGATGAACTTGTTATGGTAAATATCATAGTACTTACCACCATTAAACAGTCTTCTTCTGTTCTTTCGGGAAAAAAAAATACTACTTTTGCTAAAATAAATGCTTGTATGCACGCTAGTCTTGATGGCAATTTTAGAATAATGACTAATATAGATAAGCCAAAAGTGCAAAGAATCAATTTGATACAAAGAAAAATACCTCACTTTTTTAACAAGATTGAATCTGTATTTTTTTCTAAATATGTGTTTTCACATACACTTCCTAATGTGCCTACAGGGTCCTGCCATTTATGCACTTTCAAGTCCTTGTGACTTTTGCTCTACTTTTGCAAAGATGAGGGAATTCAACATTGCATAACTAAAGTGTAAATAAATCCATGAATATATAACATTTAAACACCTACAGATATTTTCACTTCAGCTTTGTAAAGTTTCCGAGTAGCAGAATCTGGTGAGAAAAAATGTGTCTTGTCAGCTACGGGATTCTGTCATTATAATCCTCTGCTCAAGAAAGGGTGATGTAATGCCCAAATGTTTAAACTTCTGGGCTCAGAACTCCAAAGAAAAGGAAATCGCTATCTAATGTCTGCCTGCTGCAGTCAGTTATAGGTGGTGGTATTAATAGGCATTATTATTATTATTATTATTACAGGAGAATATAGAGGAGTTAATAATTTTGCCAAAACAGGGTTGCAGTGTACCATGCCCTCCCTCTCAGTCACTTTGATGACTGTTCCAGGCCCTGGTTCAGAGACTGAGCTGTGCCTCATTCAAAGGAAGAGGCCATTGAGCTGGCTTAAATCATATTGATATGGATTTTTTTTAAAGTACTGGCAAATCAAAAGAAAATCCCACACTGAGATATTTGAAGAAGGCCTAATGGAAAAAAAGAGTTAGGAGGATTTCTCTCTAGGGCGTGGTTTTTAATTTATTTATATAATCTTTAGACCAGCTTTGCCCTGTCATCAATGACTAGCAGTGGGAGTTTCAAATGGATATTGATGTGTCACCTCCAAACCAATCTGGGACAATTTTATAATCCCAGAACCAAATTTTTCCTTGTAGTGTCAAGAGTTAGTGTGAAATGTGTGTGTGAGCTCATAGTAAACTGTGGTTCACGGTCTGTATTTCAGTCTTCATTCACCAGCCACAGAGAAAGGCCCACAAAAAAAGACAGACCACAGAGGATGATGGTGCTAATTATTCTTGAATTCAGTGTATCTGAACATGACAAAGGACTAGTCAGGATTCAGCCATGCATTTACTCTGTTAATGCCTTCATAGCTATCCAAGGAAAAAAAAAAACAACCCACTTTTAATTTTCCTCCATTACATGTCATCAGCTCAATTAACCATTATATTTCTAGTACAATACTGGCAAATTACTGCTTTCTTATTTTGGCTTGCCTGAAGATTTATGGCTATTAGCATTAATTTGTTTGCATTATATGGCATTTCTTTCTCTCTTTAACAGCAGCATGCACTTTATTCTGAATGGTTTTTTTCTGTGTTTGCTGCCATTTCAATATTGCTTACTAACATTTACTATATTTTGCTTTTTTATTTTGCTGACAAAGTTGCATTGATGAAAGCTGATTTGCAAGGTAGATAGCCCTGTGTGTATTAAACAAGACTGAAACCCCCAATGCACAGTTGGATTTCTGCAATAAATGCTCTGTACATTTCAGAACTAAAGTGTGATATTTTGTTTATGATTTTGTCTTTCACACCTCTAAAACAATGGGCTAAATGAACCTTCATTTTTCCAGCATTGCTTGCATAAAGGCTTTCAGTCTTGAATATGTTTGTATAGTGATTGCTTTAGTGCTTTGATCATTCCTTTTTGAAATTTCTTTATATTTCAGTAGTCTAGTTATGATTCTCTAGAAATAGAGTAGCTTTGTTTTTCATGTGTATGTCACATTTTGGCATGCCAGTTCATTAGCAGTCTGATTTTCTGCATTTCCCCTTTAAAAAGGAACCTGCATGGGATCCCTAAAGCATGTGAATCAGTTCTTGTCAACATTCCTGCCAAAGAATCCCAAACTGCCCTGAATTTCAGACCTAAATCATTTAAAATAATAAGTGGGATTAAAATAATTGTAATAGCATAGCTTCATTTTATTATTTCTTAAAACTTGTTTCATTTTTCTATTTCATTATCCAACCTTTCATATCCCAGAGTTTTGATTCCTGTGACATCTGGCTTTCCTGTTTGAAATGTATTTACCAGAAGAAATAATGAAGATTTTAGACAACGTTTAGCCAGTTAATGGTCTGACACGAGATTAACAAATAACTGACAACAAAGTTAACATTCCCACTGTACTTGGAATAATTCTGCTTCAGTTTTGTGCATTCTTATGTGTTTGACATAGCAATCTTACAACTAAAGCAAAACCCCCCCTTTTAATGTTACATGCTGCTCCAAAACCAGCAAGTTTATGTGCGTTTGACTTGGTAACTCTTTGCTCATTTGATTTGAGATGTTGGCAACTACTCGATGTGACCCACTGAGAAGTACCTTTCTTTGGAAGACGAAGTGCAAGTCCTTTTTTGTGTGTTCTCATTAGGCCCCAGCACAACGTGCCAAGAGGATTCCTGTGCAAACCAGGGCGTGTGCTTACAGCAGTGGGATGGATTCAGTTGTGACTGTAGCATGACCTCCTTTAGTGGACCATTATGCAATGACCGTAAGTACATGAAAAAATGTCTCTCTGAACACCTGAGACCTCCAGGGCAACATTTGAAGCAAGTGCCTGAAGCTTTATGTGGTTTTAACATTAGATATTTAACTCGATTGGTACACCCTGTGAAAATCTGTAAGTCTTGTGGCAAGAACAAAAAATATATTTTATAAATTTTGGACAACATGCAGTATCAAACATGAGCAGAACTTGGTTTTGTTACACTTGATTCCAGGTCTAATATAGTGGTGGTTACCTGTTTGGTGCAGTCCCTTTTCTGCATAAATATTATGAACGGATTTTTTTTTCCTGATTGAAAACACCTTTTACATTTTGTTATCTTAATGTAGCACTATCACAAGGGCTATAATTACTGTGAAACAGTTGAGAAGGCTTATTATCTCCCTTTGTGGATTTCTTTAGGTGACACACTAAACATGCCAATAATAAAAGCATGCTGAGTATTTTAGTTCTTTTAGATTTCGTCTGAATAACACACAGCAACCATCTGGTCTTTCAGGAAAAGCTTAAATGTGTCAAAAATAAGGGTCCTGATTCACCAGCTTCATAATGTAGTTTTATTCCAATCTAACCTTATTGATCTAAATAGAATTATGCAGAAGTGATGGTGAAATAGTAATGGAAGAGCCCTAATGTTCCACCGTGAATGATGAAAGTGAGCTACTGAGTTCTGGTTTTAATTCATTACATTTGTATACCCAAATGTTGCATATTTTTATACCCATATGAAGATGGAATTTCCTTAAGATTAAGCATTTTTATTTCTATTTGTATACATTTATCTGAAAGAATGAGTGATGATAGAAAGTGTTGCATAATTTTCCAGTCAAGCATTTTGGATTTTTCTGTCTTGTTCTGGTTGTCCACTCTACAGCAAGGTGCGCCATCTTGGAGAAACCCTAGAACAGCAGAATATTTATCATCTGAAAAGCTTTTGGTTCAAAACGTGTTTATCACAAGGCTAGGAAATTGACTGTATGTAAAAGCTAATAATTTATTCCCATGAAAGTTCCATCGTTTGAAAACTAGGGATGGACGAAAGGGCTCATTCTGCTTCTCTGCAGTTGCTCTCATGGTAGAAATGAAATGTGGTATCGAAAAACTGTCAATGATTTGAGCAAAGATTTGGGTTTACTTTATGTATATGACTTTGCACTTTCCAGCAATATACATGATTAATCATATTGCTAAACATACATTTTTAAAAGTTTCATCCCCCTACCTGCTACAACAGAAGAATGTTTCTGTTTTTCTCTTAAGCTGTTATTTCTCTTTTGTAATCTTTTGAGTTGTTTCAAAAGTAACTAAAACCTATGAATAGGAAGCTGCAGATATAACATCTCACAAAGGAAACACTCTGGTTATAACTGTTTTAGTAGAAATTTTTGTGTGGACATGGAATAGTCTATGAATTATTTCTTCAAGTGACAGCTAATGCATAAATTTTGCAAATTGATGAGCTTACTTAAGAAAGATATTTACCAGTCTGTGAATGGTCATTTATATAGTAACATCATGGACTACATTGCACACAATTGAGGTATTTCACAATATGCTATTTCTGATGATGGTAAAGGAGTCCTTTTAGTAGATGGCTGCTAAAAATACTGACTTTATTCCCAGATAAATCTTTTCTACAATATTTTTCTTTTTATCACAAGCATGAAATATAAATTTATCCTTGATATGAATGTTTTGTAATAGAATGCAGGGTCTAGCAAATATAATACATTTGATTTCTGCTTTATCTTGGCTCCTTAGATTAGTTGAGATACCAAAAAATATCTGCAAAGCACATCTAACAAGGGAGAATTTTCATAATGGTAGATTTGCCAGAAAGGAGGAAAAATGATGTTGTCAATGTCACCTGCATGCTCCGAGCCTGCACTCTGCTGGTTTTGGGAAGAGCATAATGGGAAGAGAAATGATGAAAATGTTACTACCACTTTTGAAAAGTGGCAGAAGCTGCACACTACAGAATAAACTTCACAGTACTGAAACAAGACAAATTGCCTTCATGTGAGGAAAGATTATCTCAGTGACAGGTCTGGAATAGCACCTGCTTGTTGCAGAAAATGCATCCCCTTCAGGAAGGATGTAGGCACGTTCCTGAGCATGTTTCCATTGCAGACTGTGCGTGGAGCGACGCTGGTTGACAGAGGCTCAGGTTTAACCCAGTATTGCTACTCAGGCAGGCCCTTGGCTCACTTTACATGTGATTATACTGTTTTATATAAAATGGAATACTCAAAAGGTCAAAATCTCATAGAGATTTTTTAGTCTAATCTCAAAAACTGACCACTTAAAAACAAGTGTCAGCAGTAATAAGAGAAACATAAGTGCTTAGTCCCTCAGCCAAGCTGATGGTATCTCTATGAAACACTCTTAGAAAGTGTGCCATTCTTGCCAAAATGCTGGACAGACGAAGGAGGAGGGAACAAAACAAGTGAGAAATAGCAGAGGGAACAGTCAGAGAAGAGGGAGTGAGTGTTCAGATGGGTGATGTTTCACCCTCAGCCAGGATTTAACCTATCACACCTCACCTCTGTTTTGTTCCACCAGTTCTTAGGGGACATATCTGAGCAGAAATTGCAGTGATAAATGTGCCAGGGTGAGAGGCGATCTGTCCAACCTCTCTGTGGAGGGCAGAGTGAGATTGTACACGTTGTCTGGGTCATGCTCTCCAAAGATGAAGGCTCCATAACCACTCTGGGCAACCTGTGACAGTGCTCATTCACCCTCACAGTACAAATATTTTCCTAAAGTTTAAATGATATTTCATTTATTTCAGTTTGTGCCTATTACCTCTTGTTCTGTCACTGGGCACCACTAAGAAAAATCTGCCTTCTTTACCTCACACGTATCAGGTATTTTAACACATTGATGGATCCCCACTGAGCCTTCTCTTCTCCTGGCTGAACAATCCTTGCTCCCTCAGCCTGTCTTCATAGGAGAGAGCCCTTGATGGCCTTTGCGGCCCTTTGCTGGGCTTATTCCTCTATTCTCATGTTGTTCTTGCACTGGGGAGCCCGGCACGTGAGGACAGTGCTCCAGGTGCATTTCAGCAATACTGAGTAGAGTGGAAGGATCACGTCTCTCAGCCTCTCTGCAACGTTTTACCACCACCAAGTAGTGCTGGTCTTTTTTGCCACAAGAGCACATTGCTGACCCATGTGCAACTTGTTGACCATAAGGATGCCCAGATCCCTCTCTGCCAAGCTGCTTTCCAGCTGGTCAGGCCCCAGCTTCTCCTGATGTGAGGGCTTATTCCTCCCCANTCCTGGCTGAACAATCCTTGCTCCCTCAGCCTGTCTTCATAGGAGAGAGCCCTTGATGGCCTTTGCGGCCCTTTGCTGGGCTTATTCCTCTGTTCTCATGTTGTTCTTGCACTGGGGAGCCCAGCACGTGAGGACAGTGCTCCAGGTGCATTTCAGCAATACTGAGTAGAGTGGAAGGATCACGTCTCTCAGCCTCTCTGCAACGTTTTACCACCACCAAGTAGTGCTGGTCTTTTTTGCCACAAGAGCACATTGCTGACCCATGTGCAACTTGTTGACCATAAGGATGCCCAGATCCCTCTCTGCCAAGCTGCTTTCCAGCTGGTCAGGCCCCAGCTTCTCCTGATGTGAGGGCTTATTCCTCCCCAGGTGCAGGATTTGGCATTTTTTTAGGAGGTTCTTGTCAGTCCACTTCTCCAGCTTGTCAGCATCCCTCTGAACGGCAGCACACGCATCTGGTTGATCAACCACTCCTCCCAGCTTCATATCATCTGCAATTTGCATAAATGTGCGCAAATTACCTTGCTGCATTTGAGCTGATCCTGTCAATGCGTTTCCCATAGTAACCCCAGAGCATGAAGATCTGACACGCATCATTCCTGGCCTTTACAATGCAAATGTTTCACACGTATCATTTTTGTCTTAAATTTCCAAAACAGAAAGTGTGGAGGAAATAATGAAAGAAATAGTTTCTTGGAAATTGTTATAATGTGTTCCACTAATACGCTGTGCAAGATGTTTCTTTAATTTTTTGTGATAACAGCAAATTATTACTCCTGTGCCGTTCAGTGTCTTATTGGAGGTGGAAATGAAAATGAAGTTTGTTTTTTTTTAAAGTTCTCTCAAAATAAGCACCATGTGAGGCAGATTGTTTTCTTTCCAAGTCCAAGAGTGTCCTTCCTCTGTGTGTCAGCTAGGGAAGCAGGAGAAATTTAGGGAATTCAATCCTATGGAAATAGACCTGGGCCATCTAAGTGTAAGGCTACAGTTTTACAGCTGTAGTCAGAAACAACTATCACACAACTTTTTCTTGGTTGCAAATCTCAGTAGTCCCCTCCAGTGAGTATGAAGTGCCTGCAGACCCTAAGCCCTCATGGTGGCAGAAGTGGGAACTTTCAGTGTGCTGCAGTGTCCTGTCTGCTGGAAGATAAACAAAGCAGAGAAGTTTTGACCCCAAGATGTTATCCAGTTTATAATTTTTTTATTTTGATGTGATATGACACTTAGAGATTCGGGGCACCAATGCTCTTTAGATGTGATAGACAGAAGTGTTACACTGATTAGTGTAAAGCAGACCAGTAGTGGTTTTCCTACAAATGGTATAATAATAAGACTGTACTAAAAGGACACTTCTTACAAATGGATGCATCTCCTCTGAGAAAATACATCATGAACATAGCAACCATATCTAGCAGCAGGTTATATAGTGAAAGCTATCCTCCCAGGGAATTCTTTTTTTTTTTTTTTTTTTTGTAAGAATAGGGTTGAAAAGCACTCTGGCACAGCAAAACAAATCTATAAAAGATTACCTGCTTTCTCTAAGTTTGCATTGGTTTTTATTCGGGCAGTCTTTAAGTAGAGCCATATTAGTGAATGTAATGGCACGTTTGTGGAAACAAATACTGCTATTATGGCATGGAAAATAGCAGACATAATAATATTGTCACATTGCATTAGTATAGAAATGTTCTGTGCCAAATTACAGGGCAGCTTCAACACTGTCTGTTACCATAAAGGAATAATGTATTGGCGTTGTACTCGTGGTGGTATAACTAACACTGTGTCAACACTTCCACTAAAATCCAGTTCTGAAGGGTTAGTGCTTCACCATGCAGTCTCTCCTGGCTAGGAATTCAACACTCTCAACTACTGTGAGTATAAAATGCTTTTAAAGGTTCTTCTATTTTATTTTTACTCTTTATCAAGAGAAATCAAAAGTCCAAATTTAAATGGAGAACTATGTCAGTATTACAAACATGGCTTCACATAAAATATGTTTGATTTTTTGGATATTTGTTTGCATTGCATAGATACTGCCTTTCAGCTAAGACTTTACCTGTCTGCCAGATTAAATTCCAAGTGGGTCTTGGCTTTCCTAATCCCCTTGCTGCAGTGGAGGCTGAAACACGTATGTTTACAGAAAAACAAAACTTGATTATTTCACACTGAACACACTGAACAGTGGATATTTCTGACCGTTGCTGAAGATATTAGAAATAAGGCACTGTAAAAATACATTAGTTAAAGTTTATGAGAGATTTGGATATTAGAGTATTTGACGTGATAAAAAATTCAGACGGAGCTGAATTCTCTCTTCGCTGTAGTGTTTCAAGAGTGTATTAAGTAATACTGAGGTACAATTTGAACCACAAAAGCCTAAATATTGGGTCAGCATTCAGCATCACATCAGTGGTTTTATAAACACCAGCCACCTTCCCTGCAGAATTCAGATCAAAACAGGCACATTCTCACACTAAATGAGACATAATAAAGGTCTGTTCTAACATAAATAGGTCTTATGCTTTGGGAACATGTAATTAGTGAGTATGTCATAGCTCAGATGTGAGGCAGGTAATTCAATATCGCACACAAGTGTAGATATAGATATCCTGAGGCTTGCACTGTTTACTGTTTTGCATGTGTACATGCACATTTGAAAAAAATCACACACTCTATTTATAGTGTGTAAAAAACAGGAGTATTTATTATTTTTTCTTATATTTGCCACTGACTTTTTACAGTTTTCTGTACTCTTGTATGGTGTTGAGAATTTGGTAGTCATTCTCCTCTCATAATGTCTTCCTTCTCCTGGACTGCAAACAAGGGTGATACCCACTTTGTATTATCAGTCCTCTAGTACACAAATGATGGATTTAAACCATTTTGCTGCATAGATTTCCTTCACATTTATTAATTGATTTAACTGTTATGGTTAGTGCATCTTTTTGGATCTTTTCACACCTAGAATGTAAGATCAGTCTTAATGCTACTTTTGTGAGCAGGATATATACAAAACAAAAAAGCTTAATTAATCCAGTGGCCAAAAGTTGAACTAACCATAATATCCACTCTCAGTAGTACTTTCCAAAATAATATTACATATTTCTGGCTAAGACTTTGTAGTTGCTAGCTACCAATAAACATATAACCTGCTATTAAAAAAAGGGAAAGGAAATTCCTCAAGTGTACTTTAAAACATATTTGATTTTCATCTCCAGTAGCTGAGAATGAAAAAGATTTGTCCCTGATAACATACCAGTCTAAATACTTCATATGATTATTTTGCCACTGAGGCTCGCTTTACACATGAGAAATAAAGATAGCTGTGCACAAAATTACAATGCAGGGCAAGATGGTGGAATGAACTAATTGAAGAAATCTCAATTTGTTCAGCTTTTCTGATATCTCTCTACAATGAATATCTGGAATTTCTGAAGAGAAATATCAGTGGCCTAATTTGTATAAAATTCAAAGAAAGTAGGGCTTTACACACGTCTTGAAAACGCAGAGAAGTTGAGGCGTTTAGGAGAATCAGAAAAGCTGTAAAAAGAGCAAGGAAGTGTTGCCTGTGGCTGTCAACCAAGGTTACTCATTTTTTGTTGGTTTTGTTGCAAACCTAATCAGGACAGACTTCACCTTGAGCTGTCAGACCCCTGCGATGTTATATGGCAGCACATGGTGCTTCAGGAAGAACCATGGAGCTTGATGCATAGATGACAACACTTTTTCAAGCTTTTGTTGTCCCAACTCTGTTAGGCTTTTTTCTTCTCTCTTTTATGTGGATTTTGCAGTATGTAAATTTGGAAGCATGTAAATTTTAGCTTTTTGCTAAGATACATCAATCTATTAATTATGTAAGTGAACAGGCATGGTTTTCTTGACAGTTAGGAAACAAGTTTAAGAATTTTTTTCTTGTTTGCAATCAAATTCTGGAGTGGTCAGTTAGATAAGCTATGCATTCCTAAAATAGCTCAGGAATTTCCATTCTCTTAAATGCATTGCTAACTATACCTTTAAAAAATGAAAATAATAGCAAGTTGTTTGACAGTCACTGTAGAAGTTCTTTCATGCAACAATATTTTGAGCAAAGAGTAAAGTATTCAGTGGGATACTTGATACAGAAAAAGCTAAAAAAGAACTTTCAAGGTAGCCAAAATATATTGGTATAGTTGTGCATGTAGCTCAGACAGAAGCAATTATGCAACATTTCTGGCCTACTCAGAGATTTTTTTTTTTTCACAATATTAAAAATGGAACATAGTGTCAGAAAATTGCAAGCTTCTCTCTGCCTCTGGAGGAATCAAGGGAGTAATTAAATTGGATTTTGGTATGTCAATAATATCTTTCTCTTATTAATGGCATAATAATTTTGTAAATCAAATCCTAGAAGTGTTTCCAGTGTCATAAAGGTGAAAATGATTAAGAGTTAATTAAATATATTCTCATGGAACTAAAATTGTTCTGTTGGGTATCGTTAGATTCCTTTCTCTAGAACTTTCAATTATTACAATTTAATGGCATATTATGTACAGTTCAGACCTGAAATTTGTGTAGCCAAAAACTATTCACAATAATAAGTATACTGGCCGAGTGCAGTCACTATTCCTTCTCACAGATTTCTCTGAACATCCCAACAATATCATATATTAAAATCAATTTTAGGTAGCTGGTCGTTTTCTGAGCTAGATTAATCATTATACACAGCACAGATACAAGAGAACTTTTAACTCCATAATAGTGTCAGTCATTCATCTCCAACAAACCCCAAAAAACGGCAATGAGTAAGTGCTACCTTTTTTAATAGGTGACAGCTGCAAGGGTCACAAATGGTAAGAAAGAAGAAGAAAATCTTTCCCAAGCAGTGTCTTCTATAACCCATAGCATGAAAACAGCTCAAAGTGTGTACAGAGAGTTTGGTAATGTATGTCTATTTTATGTGTGAGGTATTTAAGCACAATGGCATAACGGTGCTTCAGAAAGATAAATTTACTCAGTTTTTCTGAAGTCTCTACAGCAGGACTGGGGTTGCTAAGGCAACCTGTTCTTCCTCAGCATGTGCTCTGGCTTGACAGCTGCATAGGTGGGTTAGATTCAAAGTAACTCCACACATATGAGGCATTCCTGTGCTCATTGGAAAATGAGATTTTGTCAGTCTCTTGACACAGTCTTCTGTGTGTTCATTTTTGCCAGATCTTGCAGAAGGTTAAGGCAAAGAAAACCCTTCTGTTAAAAGCAGAATAAAGAAAATGCCCTGAATCTGATATAGGTAAATCGAGATGTTTCAGAGTCCAAATTAAAGGCACAGAGAAGGATGCATTGTACAGACATTTTTGCAGCTTTCATGATTTTGTTCCTGTGCTGCAGAATGGACATTGTACCTGTTTTGGCCACTTTGGGCCTGCCTTTCCACTTGCCCAGCAGTTAATCTAAATGAAAAAACCATATTTTTCTTAGCGCACACATCTATAAGCGTGCTTATTCTCTCAATGTCACCTGCAATGTTTAAGATCCTTCAATATTTCATTTTAACTGAGGCTTATGAATCTTGTGTACTGATGTTGTGTTTTGAATTCTTTGTAGCCACTTTCTAATTAGGTATTCTAGGATATTATGAAAGAAGGTAATAGAGTCAGTAATAACAGTATGAAAAAAATACTGATGGAAGCAATGCTCCTAGGACTGGAGGAATCTTACAAGGTTTTAGTGTCTGGTTTCTTAATGAAGGCAGCTGCAAAATGAAGACCCAGCCTGGGGAAAACCACTCTGTATTAAAAGCAGTCAATACCCAGGCTGGGTACTGGAGAGCTGGAACTGTAGAAAAGAGGGTGAAGAACAGCTAAAGCTCATGAAGCTGTTTGGTGCCCACAAACCCAATTAAAACTTGTATTAAGGATGCATATCAGTGCTGTACTAATTCTCGAGGAATGATCATGCCACTAAGCTTTATTGTTATCACTCTCCTTTAATGAAGCCACACTTTGAATTGAAAACAGACACATTCAGAAGCACATCATTTCACTGTAAACATCCACACACTAAAAAACACTTAAAATGCATGATATGCAATATTCAATGTCAAAGTGCATTAATATTTACAGATACCATTTGCAAATCATCTCAAACTCGGAGTCTACTTTACCATATAAGGGAGTCCTCACTACAGCATGTTTTGATGTTTTAAAATTCTCTCCCTTTTAAAAAGTGTGAATCTTAAGAAAACTTATAATCAGGTCAATGGTCTGATATTTAGACAGGACAGATGCTTTCTACCAGCAAACTGAAATTCAGTTACAATTTGAGTCTCAAAGCACTAGCTGAATTACTTGATTCTAATATGTTGAAATACAAAGTCAAGTAGAGGGTCATGACATTTTCCCTCTCCTTCAAGTATTAAACCCAGTTCTTGAAACTAAACCCAGAAATTTTTAAATTACCTGAAATTCTTTCTAGTCTACTTTTTTTTTTTTTTTTTTCCTCTTTATCCCACCTTCTGAATCACCAAATTATGTTAGCTTGGCCTTAGTTTGATTGTGGGCATGAATTTTCCTCTGATCCAGTAGCAAGTGTGGCTCCTCGGCCGAGTTGTGCTTTAGTGCTGAGCTCCAGTCTTTCCTGTTGTATTCCGTCTTGTCTTTTTTCCCTGCTAAAGGGATGGGGACACATTTTAATAGGTTTCCTTTTGTAAACCCTGGGGGAAAGTCTTCATAGGAGGAAATATTCAAAATGATAGTATCTCTGTAATTGAAAGCGCTACCAGGAATAAATGAAAAATGTTTCCAAATTTGCTGGACCAATAGTGGCACATCAGATTGTAGAGTAGATTGAATTTCTGTACAACTGAGGCCTGAACATTTTTTAAAATCGTAATTTGGGGGCCATGTTACAGAGCATATATAATCCTATTTCCCCCTTAAATTCTACCCCAAAGCTTTTCCCTTTCTGGCCTCTACTTGCTACCAACATGTAATACTAGTGATATTTAATTTGAATTACTTAAAGCAGGTTTTCTGGGATGACAGGCAACTTCAAAGAAAGCTTGTGTTACTCCAACAAATGCACAGGGCCAAGAGATGATATTTTCTCTGAAGATTAACCTTTTCCTGTGCATGATATTGTATGCCAGACAACAGAAAAAAAAGCTGATTCATAAACCTATAACAACAATGCAGTGTATTGTAGTTTCAGATATGTAGAAAATATATTTATTTTAATTTGTGTGTTTCCCCATTGTGTAATTTTTTTTCAACTAGTTGATCAGAAGGCAAATAAGCTGTCTAAGGAATTGCTTCAACTTGTTTCTCAGCCCAGTTTTCTAGGAATAATGAAGTCAGGATTAAGGCTGTGTTGTAAAAACTATTGTTGAATTTAGGTTCTTTGGAAAATGTCAGTTTTGAAAGTCAAAACGGAAGGGTCTTTACATTTAGAGCAGGAACATCATCTGAAATAGAAACATTAAATTCCCCTAATACCCTTGTAATGTAACCCTACATAGAAGCTCTCTAAAAGTAGGAATTCTGTTCCTTTTATTTTTCAGTTTCTATTAACTGTTGGTCCCATGTACCTTCCAAAATGGGGGTGTTGGTGGAAGTGGGATGGCAAAGATATTTTTAAGTCCCATCATGTAATTCAGCATCACAGCACAAGAGTGGTGGCTGTGGGGGGACCAGTTTGGAGCAAATTTCAGACTTACAAACTTCTTAGGCCAGCTCGGCATCCTAAGCCAAGATCTTGGGGAGCTGTCCCGGTTTGGGCCAATTTCAAGGAGAAAATGTCCAACAGGACGTCTCCTCAAAGAAAGGCAGGGCACTGCCGCCCCTCCCCCACCAGGTTCGGGAAAGAAAAGTATTCCCCGGAGGAACGTGAAAGGGGAAAAAAAAAAAAAAACAACCTATTTATTTAACGAACACACTGGCAAACAACAACGATGCCAAACAACGAAATCTCTCTCACTGTGGAGAGGCATATTTCAGAGTCCTCCTGCGGGGTGGTCTCTCTCCTCTTCCTTGGAGCTGGGTCGAGGTGGGTGCCCCACTCCAAGCTGGGGAAGGGTCCCCTGGTGGAGTCCAGATGCTCCGGTGATCTGAGCAAGGCCAAAGGAGAAGGAAACAAAGCCAAGTTTTCTCTCCGTCTCTCCCCAAAGAAAAAGAGCCGAAAAGCTGGCTGGAAAAAGCAGGCAGGGTGCTTCCTCCACACTTCTCCCCACACAGCTGAATGCAGAGGAGTAGCGACCTTGAAGCACAGACTGCTTTGAAAAGTTCGTCTGGCCTCTGCTCTCTGCTCTCCCAGGCTCAGTTTAAAGGCACAGGAATCGTGTTTGGGCATAGAGCGATGGTAGGGGATACACATGATAAAGTCACCCCAAGACAGGACCTTAGCTTCAGCTTCAGCTTCAGCTTGATATGCCAGAAGTAATTAGTATGGGGAGGGAATGCTGGGAACAAAGGTTAATATTGCTCAGTTTGGGCCATACTAAGTTATTGATGTAAATATTGATGTAAATATTGGTGGAGTTGTGCGTGAAACAGCTTTGAAAACTGGAAAGCTTAAGCAAGAAGGAGTAAGAATGTGGAAGTCTGTAAGGAATCATAACCTTGTTTGTAGATGTTAGTAGTTGTACAGCCTTAGGTGATAAATTCTGGGCAATACTGGGTGATTTGAAGCAAAGTTCTAAGTGATCTTAAGTATTAAAGGCATAAAGCCTTCCAATTTTTAAGAATAATAGGAAATGTGGGGAAGAAACTCCATAGGATATCTGTACACAAGCCCTTGTTCATGTTTAGGTTTATTTAAACTGAAAGATGGACTATTGAGAAGCACCTGTACACTGGCAAATACTATTCACTCGTGAATATTCTGAAATTAATTCTAATATGTAGGTTTATGGGAGTAAAAAAGTGAACACGTACAGAATTATAAAAGTGGTCTCATATGAAGACAAAAACTTCTAGATTAATATATGCTCAGAGATAATTAAAATTATTCCATCATATCACTGTTAAGTGATTCTGAATAAATCCTTTTTTCTTCACTCTATTAGAATATAATTGATTTTGGTTTTTTGTTTTGTTTTGTTTTGTTGTTTTTTTTTTTAAAGAGAGGGGGAGAATTTAATCATAGACCAATAACAACATTTTGGAAATTTTTTTCTCACACTGATATATACACCAGTAACCTTCTTTTCACATTAAAGTGTCTTCTTAATGTGAAATTCTTAGCTGAATTTCTGGGTTTTTTGACAGTGTGAACAATTTGTCTATTTTCTTTTTCCTGCTTCAAGATGAAAAAGCTATAAATCCAAAGGCGAGGTTTAATATGAGTTGCACATTGCACATGTTCAGTTGTATGAAAATTCAGGCATTTCATTAGATGGACTTGTTTGACTGCAAAGAGCCTTCATCTTTGTGGGCGAGTAAAATTGATAAAAGGAGTAACACAGAGCCCAGAGTTCCCTGAAGACCTTTAGGATTTAACCTTCATTTGCTTTTAATCTTAATATTCTTTATTATTCTGTGGGAGCATGTGGTTTGGTTCCTCAAGCTGGCAGGTGGCAGCGATCCCATAATTGCATTTTGGTCGTGTGTTGCCAAGGCACAAAGAAGAGCCGTGGTAATCCACTCCAGTGTGGTTGCAGAAGTCACTGCATATTGCCTGTGCTTTTAGTAAAAAATCCTATGTAAATCTCACTGTAGTAATAAAATTCTCTAAGTTTTGTATATATATGTTTTAACTTTTGAAGAAAGTAATATAAAATAATTAGGCTTCATATACCACTCTGCCACAGAGAGCAACAAAAATGGCTCATGATCATGAAGAATAAATGGTCCTGTCCATGCTGCCTCTTTTTTTTTTTTTGCCAAGGTTTAGCTATTTAATATATGTAAATTATTTAACCTACACTTGTCCTTTAAATATGATTGTGTCATCATTTATGTTCACTTTAAATCAGCTTTTAAAAGGCAAAGATTTGCAGTGATATTTATTTCTACTGCCATCTGTGCTCCAAAACTTCTATTTATTAGTATATTTATTCCATTTAGATATAATGTCATTTATCTCTTCCCTCAGCTTAGTAAACATTTAGGATGTAATTCTGTAGTTATTTATGACTGGACTTGAGGCTGTTTTCAAGTACTTTAAAACCTTTATTATTTTTTCCTCTTGGAGTGGCATAAAAAGGCCTTAAGTCAAAATCCACTATATCTCAAGAAAGCCAGAGTAATTACCTTAAGAAGATAGAATGCAATAGCACTGTCAGAACAGAAAATGTCCCCTCTGCCCCTGGCCTCCAGGACAGCAAAACAATTCAAGGACAGTGTGGACTCAAAAAGGAGATTTAAAGTTTTCTTCTGGCTCTGACTTTATTGACCTGGGTCATCCCTGGGATTCACAGGTACACTCCTGCTCACCACCCACAATGGCTCTTCTGCCTGCATGGGAAGAGCAAGTTTGGGACTCGTTCCTGTAGGATGTGAGTGGGACATGAATAAATAAACTGTTCATCTATTGTGGTGTTGTATACAGAAAGTGATTTCTGCTATCCAGCAGATTGAAGAGTGTAACTTTTCAAGGAGAGTGTGTCAGACATGTAGAGGATATGTCAGCATTACACAACAGTGAACAGTTTTGTCCACTCCAAACTAGCAGCAATAATTCATATCTCTTTGAGAAAAGCATCAACTGTATAATGATGTTTGACGTCTGAGTTCATCAATGATAGAGACACTTGAAAATGGTGATAATAACAAAATACTTCTTCATCTTCAGTGTCTATTGTTATGTGCACTTTTTCCCAGAAAGTTTTAGAGCATCCCAAATGGATATGTTTCCGTAGCATGATGCCTGTTCATATTGTTTGAGAGAGATCAATGAATTTATTCGTGAGAACATACGTATCAATTCTGCAGACAGCAAAATAAGCACGCAATGATGATGTGGCTATCATGATTAAGCATCACCTCTGAAAATCCTTTCCTTTCAGTGCTGACACTTGCCCTGTGTTTATGCTGGGGTTAGTCAATTGTAAAGATCAGACTGGAAGCAATTTCTTTGCTGATTTTAAAAGTAGGAAATAATTTTTTCTACCTGTCTGAAAGTCAGTTTGTCATGAGTAAATTAAAATGTTCCAGAACAGAGACTTGCAATTATTGCCAATTGTAACCCAAATGGCATTCTCTGATATCAATATTCCTGATGTGCTTTTTTTTTTCTTTTTTTATTCACGTCTTTGTAATGTGAAGTTGATGTTTCATTTTGTGTGTTTAAATTGGGAGAGATTAATTTGGTGATCAATCAGATGTAGTAAAATGTCCTTCTGATATTACATTTTCTTCATTTTTATCTTTTCTCAGATATTTCCAAATCTCCTTTTCCTTTTGGCATCTTTCAGTAGCTTTGTTTATGGGCTAAATTCCGCTGTGATGGAATTTATTGATAAAGCTGTGTTCAATTCATTGGAAGCAAGATGGATTTTTAAGAGGCAGCTACCTTTGTAGACAGCCACAGGTTCTATCTCTGCCTAATGAGACATTTTCAGGCCTTCATGGCTCTGAAATGCTCAGTTTCCTGTGCTGAATGTGCACAGCCTGTGCCTGACTGGGAATCCGCTGTGTAGCTGTACAAACCATGCTGTGGCATAGGGCCATTATTAAATTTACTGTACGCTCCTGTGGTTCCTGGCAGCACGGCCTCGTCTGCTGAGAAGCCATTGAAATCAGCTCCTCAAGCAAAGCATCCATTAAACTTTTTCCTTGAAAGGAAAAAATCTTCTGCTAATTTGCTGCAATTTATGTTTGCTTTGTAATTCTGCAGCTGAGCCTGTCAGTGAAACTGTGCTAATCATTAGGAAGCTGGTGCCTGTATGCATTCAGACATCCTACAACTACCATTCCCTAACTAAAACAATATTCTACAAGACTTTGGTTTCATTTTTCCAGCATGGTTAGAGCCTTATGGCATATGATTTTGCAATTTTTTTTTGCACCTTAAAAATCCTTGAGTATTTTGTTTGACGAAATAACTGTGCTTACAGTGTACTTTTTATATAGTGTAGTTTAATGATAGAAAATGGGTGTCTCACAGATAAAATTACATACTGCATGCTATTGTGTCCTGTCTCTAAGGCTTCAGACCTGTAATCTTTTAAAAATTGATCATTAGTTGCTTATCTTCCATAATGTTACTGTTGACTAAAAATTTGGAAAACAGTTAAATTATAAGAAAAAAAAGAATAGGAGACGGTAGGTAGCACTTTGTGGGAAAACCGTTAGAAATAGAGAGTGGGTAGGAGAAGCATTTCTTATAAGAGGTTTCAAGCCCCCAGAAATCTAAGATGGAAAAAGAATTATTTAACTGTGTTAACTTTTTTCCCCCTTTTGGAGACATATAGAAGTCTTTGGAACCTTATCATCTCACGCAATAAGCTGCAGCTCCGTTCAGATTTTGTGTAAACAGCTTCCATTCCATTGGACTCCTCCGTATTTGAAATCTGTGGTGGTGTTGCTCATCTGACAAGCTTAATACTATAAAATTAATCCAAAACTACTCTAAATGCCATTCTGGAGAAAGTGAACAACTCAAGAGAGCCGTGCCTTCTGTTGATATTTTAGGATTAGTTTGAAAATAGGTAAATTTCCACCTCAGCCAACCTTGCAAGTGCAGGGATGGGTTTATATCGGTCACGTGCAGCAGTTTGTTCAAACAGACAGAATTTTCAGGTGACTCGATTGCTCAAATTTGTGTTGGTGTCTAGGATTTGGTCTTCCTTTTGAGACTGCAAGAAGGTGTGCTATCACATGCAATGAACAGTTTGTGTAGCTAATACCCTGCTCTTTCCCTACTTGTTTCTAAATCCTAGAAAGAGGCTGAGAGTAACTTGTGCTATCTGAGGCTAGAAAAGTTTACCTAATAAATAAGCAATTCTCCTAGCTCACTAAGCCATTTCAGACTCTCTCACAACATGCTCTATTTTATGTTATTCTGCTCTGATTTTTTTTTTCTCATTTTGACCTTAGTGTCATGATTAGATCAGAGGTTTTACCATGCTAGGATAAACCCATGATACAATTCATTCACTTTTCACTATTTGTGAGACCAGCTGTTTCTGGTGAGTGCTAGAAATGTGCTGAATGACTGAGCTTACCTTTAGGAAATATTGACATTTAAACCCTCTTTTTACATTTTTTCCTGGGCAAGCTTTTTTTTTTTTTTTTCCTTAACCAGTGAGATATCTAAAGAGAGATATGAAAGAGAAGGGTATGTAGTATCACTTATTCTAATCTCACATTTTGGTGAGGGGCTGAATGGAGAAGCACTGTTGTGTTTTGCAGTCTTATCAGAATAATGCCAGATATTAATGTTGTTTAATGCCTGTTTAAAACTTCCATTAATCCTGGGTTTAGGTTTCTAGTATGCAAAGTTTGATGCATTAGCTACAAAAGTTCTGGATATTTTAATTAAATCCCATTTCTCTTAAGCATTTTAGTATTTAGCAGTGTTGACTCTGTGCTGAAATTTCATTTTGCTTAGAATTCAGTAGCTATGATTATCAGGGTACAATTGCAGCCTTAGTGCTCTCTGGTAAGGATGGGAAAATTGCTTAGACTGAAATGAGTTGCAAATTTCTGCACATCAAGGGGTTGCCTGCCAAGATTTTGCTTTTCACAAATGTGAATCTCTCACAGTGGGAACACACATGGGCAATTGCTCTCCAAGAGATGCTTTATTCTCAAATTTGCTTTCCTTAGCTTGAGGCAGTCGCATGTTAGTTCCAGGTGCCTGTTGTGGACAGCTCCATCTGACCATCTACAGCGTCGTTTTAGGTAATTTTGCATCCCTGTGAAACTTGTTAAAAAGCCATTCCAGAGACACATTCTGTGCTTTCCAGGTAGGACAGCTTGCTGAGCTGGCTAGGAAGAGCATGTTTGTGTGCATCTCTAAAAGATGGATTGGAAGCAACTGAAAGACTAAAACAGCAGGACGCTGGGAGAGGAGCAGAGATGACTCTATGTATGTGGTGTCCCTACCTAGGGACAAGTGACTTTCAGGGAGATCAAAGGATGCTGTTGATCTCAGGCAGCCTTCTGTAAACTAAGGGTAGAATATAAATTAAAAAGTGCAGACATGTGCTCTGATGTGAGGTGACTGAAACCAGCCTTTAGCCTTTGTAATTTAAGTCTCACAACCTGTGGAGCACAGTTTCCCATGGCTGCATTCACAAGAAAGAAAGAATAACTGATTTTTCTTCCTTTTATCTTTCCCTTCTTCCCCTTAGTTTAAAAAAGGAAAAATGAGACAAACAGCTCAGCAAACGCCCCACACTCTGTTGTCTTTGTTACCATTATCTTTTGGGCCTAAATGCTAAAGTTGGAGGTGATAAGTTTGAGAGTGACCTAGGGGAAAAAGAAAAAGTAAAACCCATTGCAATGATGACCTTCTGGGGTTCGTAGGAAACATCAACCAAGACACTCACCCCAAAAGGTCATTGTCACAAAAAGGAGCCAAATTCCATATTTTAAAAGACTCCAGAGGCCAAATTCTACAAAAAGCAATAGACTTCCTTTCATGTCATATCATCATTCTGATCATACAAATACTAAAATAAAGTGGCCTGTTCTTGTGGAGTCTAATAGCACTAGGGCAGCACGTGTTTCTACTGTGTCTTCTGACTTCATTGCAGCCATGTGCCATTTCTGCTTGGGTTTGGAACTAGAAGAAATGTGCATTTACCCACCTGATTCTGGCCTCTTAGTACAAATTAGTGCTAAGTATTTTTTTTTCAGAGCATTCTGCCAAAAACATGAAGCAGACAATGGCTCCTAAGTAGCAGATGAAGAACAAATAAAGAAGGTATTTTAATGACTGGTAAAACAAACCAGAGAACACAAAGCTGTGGCAGCCGGACATGCACAAACCAGAGAACACAAAACTTTTTTTATTCCAGGGACATGTAGCTGATGACCTACAGCTGTGTCCATATTGCCTTAGGGAAAAACAGGCAGAGAAGGGAAAATTCTCTAGTGGCCATCGGGAAGGATTGTGATGGGTGCCCCCTGAGGAGCATCCCCTCCTGGGTGTCCTGTCCCATACAGCAGGGAACCACATAATGTTGACAACCATGGCCATCTTTTTCCTCAGTGAGATGATACCTGTCATCAGTACCCATCATCAATACCTGTCATCAACCTGCTGGTTTTTGGATGATACTGCCATTTTGACTCTGATTGAAATTGGTTTAATTAGAGTGTCAGTGTTGAACACCAATTGACTGTTCAACCCCGTGCACACTTGTTTTTTGTAACAGTTATCAAGTATGAAGAGGAATGTTATTTACTTACCTTGTTATCATAGATTTAATAGTCTGAAATCATGCAGGAGGTTGTGATGGTGTCTTTCTTAAAAACATTTGTGTGAAGTTCTGAAGCATAGCTCCCAAGATCCACAATATTCATAAGCAATAATTTTTCAGAAAATGAAAAAAGTCAAAGCTAAAATCCTTAATTTACTTTCTGTTTTCTTTAGCAGATAGGTATGAGATAAGACAAATGGGAAAACAAACCTGTGTAGGGAATGTGAGAAGACTATTGGAAACACTCAAATTACTCAAAATCACTTGTCACTCAAAGTAAGAATTTGCCATTTAGAGAAAGCATCAATCTGAGCAAGAAATTACAGTAATTAAAGATAAACATGTCTGTGAGGTATTTCTCAGTGCAAAATTAATGAAGTTTGTTCTGAAACAACTTTGCCACAGAAAAACAATATCAAAAAACAATACCAAAAACCAAGACAAACCTGCAAACAGGATTATATTTGGAAACTCTTGAGGCATTCCCTTTTACTGTGTAGCACAATTTTTTCATGTTTCCATTTCCAGGTTGTTAATTAGCTGCTGACTGGGCTGAGAAATTAGCACCTAAATTCTTTTTTTATTTTTTTTTTCCAAATTGGCTCTTAAAGACAGAGTTGACCTAAACCATCAAGCCCAGAGCCAGCAGACTTCGAGAAAATTTAGAGCTCAGACCATAGCTGTTGCACAAACATTCTAATCTCAGATGTGCAACATCTAGCAGCAAGAACTCAAAAATTCCATGGTGAGTATCTTCCATAGTACTGTATTTGTGTGTGAGAAAAATCTGCATAGGAAAAAGTAACGGATGCTGCAGGTTTGATGAGTTTCTGTTCCAAGGCGCTTTGGCTCCCTAACTCTTCCACTTGAAGTTGTGCTTAACTCCCTCAAATGAGCTTGTTTGTGACTGCAATCAAAGCAGAAATGTGCAAGTCCCAACCCCAGTGGCATAAATGTTTTCTTTTGACCAGTTAGTTTTCAGGTAACCTCAGCTGCTCTATGGGTTATAGTCATCTGCCAAATTGGGACTGCTTCTTGGATGAGCTGTCTAGTGCATTTTGGTTTTTGTCAAGTTTAATTAATTCATTCATTAATTGCAGAGAGAATCAGCCAACCTGTATCTTAAACAATCTTACATCATCATCTTCCTTTCTTTATTATTTTAATGAAACAACTTGCATCTTGAATGACTCTGATAAATTGGCAGCTGTAATTTGCTATGAAAATAGACTTTTTTAATTAAAAAATGGGGTCACAATTTCATTTTCTTCAGAAATATTTTTCTAAACCTTATTCTTTTTAAAATTCAACTTTGGCTGCACTTGAGGCTCTATTTAGGTTAAAAATAAATGTTTTTCTCACCAGTAAACCTAAAGTCTTTTTTTTTTTTTTTTTAACTGCATTGCATAGTGGACTGTAAGCAGTTAAAGCTGAATTATTTTTGTCAACGTTCTTCTAACTGGTGAAAATTTAGTTCTGAGCAGCCCAGGAGTTGGACCTGTTTAGTCTGGAGAAGAGAAGATAGAGGGGATCTCATTAACACATATAAATATCTCAAAGGAGGATGCCAGGCTCTTTTCAGTCATGGCCAGTGGCAGGACAAGGCCATAAACTGAGACACAAGAAGTTTTTAAACCTTTAAAACCTCAGCATGAGGATGAATTCCTTTACACTGAGGGTGGCAGAGCATGGCACAGGCTGCCCAGGGGGGGCATGGGGGCTCCCCCCCTGGTGACACTCAAACCCCACCTGGACACGTTCCTGTGTCACCTGCTCCAGCTGACCCTGCCTTGGCACGGGGTTGGACTGGGTGATTTCCAGAGGTCCCTTCCAACCCTGACAGTTCTGTGATCCAGTGATTTCTTGCACATACTCAAGTGCATTTTCGCTCTGCAGTTCGTATGCTTTTAACCCAAATTCTCTCATTAGCTGTGTTGTATCAGAAAGCTTTTTTTCTTTTCTGTATTTGTTATCTATTTAAACTGTGAAAGCAAAATAACAAAGGCTTAGTTAAATGCCAGCTCTGCCTTTGTGGGGATCCTTCATATTTTGGAGGTCAGAACTTCTCAGCCTCTGTATCTCTATGATAAGCTATGCCAGAGGAATGTTGAGAGAATTTTGATTCTGTAACATCTGTAAAGCCCCGAATCATAAGGCACCTCAGCATATGCTTAGAACATCTGTCTGAAAATGAGGGATTGTAAATACTACAGAGAAAGTTTCTATAGGACAGATTAGAAAACAAGCTTCTGTGGACAAGGAAAAGCAGAGGTGGGCAAAGTGAAAATAAAGGGAGAGAAAAAGAAGAGCAAGCATAGGAGATCAAAGAGAAAGCAGATAATAGAAGGATAGTTGCTGATAAGGAACAGGTAGCTAAAAACTATTTTTCAGAAAATGAAAATTCTGAAACAAAGAACACAAGCTTAAGACAAAATAGAGTGAACAGATTAGCCACTTGTTATAATTAAATATTTGCTTTATGTTAGTAAAGGGAATTAAAACGGTTAAAATCATATCATTCAGTAGATTATCCTTCATTGTGATTGACTATATTTGTTGTGCAGAGACGTACATTAATGTTCCTTTGGAAAGGTTCAGGAAACAAATGTAGCTATGGCTTTATTTGGTTGTAGGTAGAAAAAGCCTGTGTTTCTTGCTTATCCAAATACAAACATTCCAAGCTCTTGAAGTAAATACTAAATCTAAAATCATTTAAAACAAACAAACAAAAGGATATGGATTGTGTGTGTAAAGATTGACATTATAAAGAAATATCTCTTCTTTTCTCAATTTATTCCCCCAGGAAAACATGCTTGAAATATTTTAATTTCCACCCCTCACCTTCCACCCCCCACAAATGGCATAGTAACTGAAAGGATAGAAAATGTGAAAGGCTTTCTTTAAAACATAAAGATTCAGGCTGAGTGGTCTTTCTGGTTTTCATACAGCTGTTTCCTTATGATACCTATGCCTTGCAGCATTTATTCTCTTTAAAATTAAAGACAAGAAAAAGGAGAGCTACAGTATATTTCTTTGTCAAGGCAAGACAACCCCATTATTTATTAATTTTTAATTCCTCGGTTGCATTTTGAGATACAGCAGATGTAAAGCTGTATTAAATGTTCTATGCCACTACCATTTAGTAGCAAAAAATGAAGAAAATCACATAATTTGATGTGCTCTAATAATTTCAAAATTATCAATAATAATAATAATTCCCTTCATGACTAAATAAATAAAAATGAAATGTCATAGTCATTAAATATCTATCAGAACATCTGGCACTGTACCTCAGTAGCATGGAAAGCCTGCTGTGCATGGAACTTGTCATTTTTGATGGCTGGGAATGTGACTTTATTCTTAGTGCAGGTCAGAAACTCATTGTCTAGGGCATAAGGAGTAATGCCAGAACAAAAAGTCACTCCCAGCATGATGGGAAGGGCAGTGGGTTTGTGGGATTGATTTTTGAAGATCCAGAAGGTGACGCTCAACCTGTCCATTGAAATAAGAACTGTATTGGAATCCATACAGTAGGGAAGCTCTCCTGAAGTGTTTAGTAAGTACAGGGAAAACAAAAACATGGTCAAGAACAATTGGTTGACTTATTTGTAGCTTCTCCCCGACCCCTTTCTGTCTTATTTTGTATCTGTGTCCCTCTGTTATTCTTTGCAAATGCTTTGGGTAGAAAGTGCAGTATAGTAAAGTTGATAGAACATTAATCTGTTGTCAACAGGTACTGAGAAATCACAGCTTTCAATATACTGATTTTTTTCATGACCTTTATATGTGGATAGGATTTAGGAGAACAAAATGGCAAGAGGTGAATCAGTGGTGCTAAGTGATGCCCAGTAAATATCCATTCACTGGATATTTGCCTTATCAAAGGACCTTCCAGTAATATTAATGATACAAGAGCTCTTTCAGAATGTAGTCTCTGATGACAATAGCTGTTGATTCCTTACAAATAAAAGCTGATGATCTAATTCAGTAAAAAAACAGGTGGTTGTGCTTTGAGATCTGCTGACTTTTAGATGTTCAACACCTCAGTCCAGTTTTCTCTGGGTGAGCATCAACATTTGCTTGCTGTACAGATTTTACCTTTTCAGCTGGCAAGATTCATGCAGCAGTTACCACCATATATATGACACTTTTTGAATTTCACATTTTAGAATGTCAATGAATCACATTCCATTCTACAAATATAAATAAAAATTCCTTATCACTGCAATACCTGAAGTTATATAAGCACATTTCTCTTTTGGGGAATGATAAGAAGATATGCATCCTAATTTTTTTTTTTCTGAAAGATTATGTTTCTAATTCGTTGGTGGAATGTTTAGGCACTCTCACTCAGATCTATAAAAAATTGTTTAAACACTATAATGTATTTTCTGAAAATAAAAAGTGTTTTTGGAAATAATAGCACCTTTTTATCCCTGCAGAGGCTTTAGAAAGTATTTGGAACAGTAAAATTTATCTTTTTTATTGTTGCACAGATAAAACTGCTTGTATTTGTTTCTTAGGACAGAGTATAATTTAAACAGACCAAATCTTTTTTCTGAACAACAATATGAAATGAACAAGAATGAAGCTATTTAAAAGTGCTAGATCTGTGGTCACTGTATTTTTGAAGGCCAACACTGGAATGTTCAAAGGCATAGTGAGTTCTAAGAATGAGAGTTTTCATTGCAGAGATTTTTTAGGTGCTGCCATGAAAGCAGATGTCTATTGCTGGCATCGCTGTGATGAGTTACTCTGGATTACACACGGACTACACACAGGTTTAGGAATTTACCTGTGCAATCACAATTGCTGAATAGCCTCTCTGCTGCAAGGAAATCTTGTCTCCATATGTGCTCTATGTTCTTGACTACAAGCCCTAAGTTCTGGAATGTTAACTTGTATAATGTTATAGAGTTCATTGGTGAGGTTCCAAAGTGCACTTGGCTGCACTCCATGCTCAAACAGGGAGTCAAACAGTGGTGCGCTGGATGGATGTCTCCATCAATCCAAAGTGTCAGTGGCAAATGGATTACCTATGCCATAAGTATATTTTGCTTATCAGTGGGAAATTCCCACATATGCTGTAACTATGGTGTCTAGAGATGCCCTGGGATAAGNCTGGCAAGATTCATGCAGCAGTTACCACCATATATATGACACTTTTTGAATTTCACATTTTAGAATGTCAATGAATCACATTCCATTCTACAAATATAAATAAAAATTCCTTATCACTGCAATACCTGAAGTTATATAAGCACATTTCTCTTTTGGGGAATGATAAGAAGATATGCATCCTAATTTTTTTTTTTTCTGGAAGATTATGTTTCTAATTCGTTGGTGGAATGTTTAGGCACTCTCACTCAGATCTATAAAAAATTGTTTAAACACTATAATGTATTTTCTGAAAATAAAAAGTGTTTTTGGAAATAATAGCACCTTTTTATCCCTGCAGAGGCTTTAGAAAGTATTTGGAACAGTAAAATTTATCTTTTTTATTGTTGCACAGATAAAACTGCTTGTATTTGTTTCTTAGGACAGAGTATAATTTAAACAGACCAAATCTTTTTTCTGAACAACAATATGAAATGAACAAGAATGAAGCTATTTAAAAGTGCTAGATCTGTGGTCACTGTATTTTTGAAGGCCAACACTGGAATGTTCAAAGGCATAGTGAGTTCTAAGAATGAGAGTTTTCATTGCAGAGATTTTTTAGGTGCTGCCATGAAAGCAGATGTCTATTGCTGGCATCGCTGTGATGAGTTACTCTGGATTACACACGGACTACACACAGGTTTAGGAATTTACCTGTGCAATCACAATTGCTGAATAGCCTCTCTGCTGCAAGGAAATCTTGTCTCCATATGTGCTCTATGTTCTTGACTACAAGCCCTAAGTTCTGGAATGTTAACTTGTATAATGTTATAGAGTTCATTGGTGAGGTTCCAAAGTGCACTTGGCTGCACTCCATGCTCAAACAGGGAGTCAAACAGTGGTGCGCTGGATGGATGTCTCCATCAATCCAAAGTGTCAGTGGCAAATGGATTACCTATGCCATAAGTATATTTTGCTTATCAGTGGGAAATTCCCACATATGCTGTAACTATGGTGTCTAGAGATGCCCTGGGATAAGAAGCATTGCATAAATGTAGGTCATTCTTGTGAAGCTACATTATCTGAATCCCTTGTTCCATGATTGTTTGCTTTAGACCCTGTGGTAACATGTGAGTGGAGGAGAAAAAAAAGAAAATCTAAATAAAGCACAAGGACATCCAATGTACCCTAACAAGAAAAAGAATTGTTAAGGAAATCATAATGCTGAGGTCTAAATATTTCACAATTAGGCATTCATTTGGAAAGAGCAGCTGTTCTTTATCCTCCACATACTATTTTACTTACGTTGTTTACTGATTGCAAAACACAGAATATACTTTTATTGACTGTGTTTTCCCCTACAGTCTTCTAAGAGTGTAATGATGAATATTCATATTAAGAAACAGCTTCAAGGTTCTAGCACCAGCAGCAGCTGTGCTTCTTACAATGTCTGCAGTCACTTGAGTTGACTAGATGTAAATAATTTACATGTGCTGTATATAGCAGCCCTTTCAGATCTCAATATATTTATGCTAATACGTAACTTAGATTTTGCTGGCAACCTCTCTGTTGATCAAATTGAAACAAAAAGTAGGTTGTGGCTGTTCAGGGAGTAGACTTCCAGTTACCCTGAACAACTGCCATGTGCAGTACAGAAGCCATCACAGTTAAGTGTTGAATCTCAAGATCTCGGAGGAATATTTTAAAGCTTATTATCACTATCAAGAAAGTCCTTGACGTCAGAAGGCACTGACTAAAGTTCTGTACAGTGCTTGTTGAGTTACCTATGACTTCAGAATTTATTAATATCCAACCACTTACAGTAAGCTCTTTTGATATACAATAGCAAGATTGTTCCCTCGTATTCTTTCATTAGTGATTTAAAACTGCAGCAAGTACAGGAAAAGTTGCTTTTTCCTTCAGTATCTACCGTGAAAGTTTTGCATCCTGTGACAGACGCTTAAGTTTATATTATGGTATATAGATCTTCAGTGCCATGGAGGATCAGTCTGGTTGCACTCACCTGTTTGAGCTGTGAGCTCACACCCCATGCCTACAGATGTATCTCTTGTGTACATTAAAAAGAGTATGTGCAAGTAAAAAAGCATTCCTGCAGCTATCGGTTAAGGCACACAGGTGCTCTATTTGCATATACAGGTAGGGATTGGTCTTTAGGAAAAATTCCCATATTGCCTTTGAGGTTTGGTCAACAGGAATAATTGCTACATGCATATGCCTTACCTATTTATCACTTTGCTTTTCTGCTCTGTTTATTTTGGTGGCCAGTTCTTTTGGATTATGCTTTCACCTGAAAACACCAAACAGGATTGAACTGGATACTACTGTATGAAGACATGCTATCAGGAAACTTCCAGTGTAGAAAATTATGTTGCAAAGTTACATCCATTGTTTACCAATTTTAGAACAGTACAGGGAAGATTCCCAAAGCTGCTAGTGGGAGGTATACTCTGCAGCTTTCCAGAAAGAAATCATTCATGGTTTTTTTGCTTAATTTTAGGTTTCCATCAACCAACAAATGCATGTTTCACTATTCTTTTTGATTTGTCAGTGTAATTAACTTTTCTTCTGCACGTGCATTTGGGTTTTTTTGTAAGGTGAAAGGAAAAACCTAATCCTTGCCTCTGTTGCCCACAATAGTGGTGGGGACATTCAGATGTCACTGCATTGTGCTATGACACCTAGGCAAACAGTAAGGAATTGCTTTTGCTGGAGGGATATCCCTGTCTGGCTAATGATTGCTCAAAGTTAGATGTATTCATGATGCAAATACATATGTCCACTTCATAGAAAATTAAAAATGTCAAAGCAGACTCTCCAGATGACGTCTTTGCCTCATTTAATTTTTTTCTAAACTGAACAATGTCTTTGCTAAGGCTCCTAGCACCACTTTGATGCATATCAGAAACACATGAAAGTGCAGAGAATTGACATTTTACTTACAGAACAGAAACTAATGGAATAGTTAGTGGCATTTCCATAGCTTATGGTGAATAACAGAGTGCCAGGACTTTAACAAGGGCGCTCGTGATGCAGCCTGTGTCACAAGGGAGCAAGTGTTCAAAAAGAGGAGTATTCAGTGACTGAAAGAACTGAGTTATGCTTTCTCCCTATGTTAAATAAGGGGGCTGGGCTTTTATACAGAAGAAGAAAGCAACACCAAAAAGTGTTAAAAAAAGTTTAAAAAATTCCCCCCTCCCCTCCCTGCCAACCCACCCTTCAAAAAGTAGAGTTTAGCAGCATTTTAAAAATGTAAAAATGTAGTCCTGAAGACAGATGTACAGTGAGGCCATTGACTATACAGGAGTTAAAATACTGAGCTGGGAATGAAACTTGAAACATTTTCTGTTTGGTGCAGTCTGGGCTTTCCAAAGGAAAATCTTTGCTTTTTAGTATTATTTTTACAAGGCCTTGAAATAGTCCTCTTGGGGTTTATTAATACTTATTAGGAAATAACAATCATTACATACAGAGGTGAATCACTCCGAGTGGGAAACCATTTCAGGCCTTCCTATATTTTTGAATAGAGAGGGGAGGAGAGAGAAAAATAAGTATAGCTGTGGACTTAAACATGCTTATAGACACCTAGTGAGATTTTTAAAAGAACCAAACTCCAGCGAGTTTAATAATAAATACTTAGATATTTGCAAAATCCTACTTATGTTTCTTGATTCACCTTTAAACTTTTATTTGGCTATCAAAATCAACTTGTAGAATAATTTTTTTCAAGTTTTATGTGCCTCAGGTGTCTGCTTCCCATTGAGTTTTGCTTTAGTGTTTAAATCACCTGAGACTGAAGTGCTAATAAATGGATTTATGAGTCTGAATCAGAGGTGTGACTACAATTTATACCAATAAATCCAGCTGGCGTTAAACAAATTGATGAGGTTATTGTTAAGCCCTGAAGGTGTCCAGGTTCTTTAGTCAAACCTGTATTTATGTGTGGACCCAAATAATCTGTACAGTCCAGTCTGAAGCATACTCTGCCATACCTGTATTGATTTCACGAAACAGTTTTGCTTAAGTGTCTCTGTCTTGCTACAATTATAATTTTAGGAGGCAGTGCATAGCACAAGAGTCAATGCTACACAAAATTTTATGGTTTTAATTCTTAAAGAAAGTAAATAATTAAATTGTAATTCGTGGACAATTGCCTTAATTATTTTTATCCAGGTCATATACATACTGTCATTCCAAAGTATTTTCCCAGTTTAAGCTTTCCAGTTGGTGACTACTACTGTTTTCATCTTTCCCCTTCAATAAAGTTCTACAGTAAAAGTTGTCTCAAATCTCAGTCTATCTCTGTTTTTGCAATGATTTGCTTTCTCCTTGTAGAACAACTCCTGCTTTTTCTTATCTTTTTCTCCTTTTTCGGTGGTTTTTTTTTTATTATTTTTTTGTTTTGCAAATTGATATTTCAGTTTATAAATAGTGGTTTAAGAAATCAAAATAATATCTTCTAAACTTTGGAAACAGAGAACTCTACACCATAGTTGCATATTTCAAATCTTAGGTTTTCAACTGGATTTCACTTACTAGTTTATTTTTATAAACAATGGTTTCAGCTTTCCATCTGCCGTATAAAAATGTGATGTTTCTTAATATAAATGATTTGAAAACAAACATTTATGCTGAAAAGTATCTCTGTGGGAAAGTGGGTCATAGGTAACATTTTGACATGGAGGGTCCAGTGGCAGGTTTGGGAATTAATGTATTATTAAAGATGTACTTGAAATGTAAAATTCTGGAACAAGTTAGGAGATTGCTTCCTTATGCTTGATTGTCTGTTGTGAATTAGTCTCTTGGCTCCATAGAAGATTTCCATTAGGAAATTTCCTGAAAAATGTTTGGAACAAGGGAGCAGCCTAACCTAAAGTGTCAGTAATTTCATGGTGAGTTATGTGTCTTAAATATAAGAGTTCAGCACCACTTGGTTGCCATGGTTCATTAGTTATCATCAAACCCCCAGATCATCTTTGAGGAGAAGCCCAAAAGGCTCTAAATATGCACATGCAGCGTAATTATGAGGCAATCAAAATAAAATTTAACAATTTTGAAGTTAAATTGAAAATAGATAGTGTTTTCAAAGCCTTTGATTAAAGGGAGACAACCATATGTAAATCAGGTACAGTACTGCTGAATTATCTTGTTCAGTGTCTCTGCTTTCTAAATAATAGACAAGGTAGTGGTACAGAATAATTCCTTTGAAGGATCTGACAAGCATGATTTATGGCATAGCCCAAAACACATTCTTTGCTTGAATATTCAGTCAAAAGAGCTTCATTTTCCCCAATTCTAATATTGTGGAATTATATCTAAATCGTGTCTTAACTTGGGAAGTCACAGGAGGGAGAATATAAATTACACTCTTACAAAAATATACAAGAGATTTAAATTGGAAAATTGCTATTTTGGAATGCAAGACAGCAAACTACAATTAATCACTGTTCCTCCGCTCATCAGACTTCACAGTGAAGCTTCAAGAAACATAATGCAGTATTTTAAAAGGCTCATTTTAAACCCTTTCTCAAATACTACAAACAGCTGGGGGGGGTGGGGGGGGAAGGGGAAGAATATCCTTATTTAGAATAAATCATTCAATGAGTTAGCATTTGAGAACCTAAAACTAATCCAATCTGCATAAAACCTCCAAATTTTTAAAAAGCCTAACTCGGGAATTATTTTAGATCCAGCCATTTATGAGAGTTGCCTGTAGTCTCCATATGGAAGGAGAAAGCGATAAACTGGAAACTTAACCCCAAGAAAATAGATCCTTCAGATTTTCCACAGGTTTTAAAGGATTGCTTTAATTATTCCTAAAGCACCTAATATAAAGACTGTCATCCTAATCAACGTACAAGTGTGGGCTTTTTCAGATGCTTGACACTCTGCCTCACGTTATTGAGGCTCCCCATGGAGACTTCTGATCCAAAATAAGCCAGACATGTTTCCATCTAGAACCCTCATGTCCGTGTGCTGCAGACTCGTGACTCAGCTTTTAAACCGCATGAAACAGAATTGGCCACGTTTGCATAAGCAAATATTCTCGTTGAGCAACCTGTAACTCAAGAGCATTTTTCCAGCTCTGTGTTCTGCCGGAAAAAATCCTCTTCTGAAACTCTAAAAAATTCTTGAACTTTCTGTGAGGACGTGTTTGTTTTGCTAACTCTGTTTCATGAACACCACAGATTTTGTTCATCCCTTAATCTTGTTTGGCTTTCCTACAATATAAAGTAAAGACAATGCTTCACAAAGAGAACCTACTTTACTTGAGGAAAGTAAAACTATCCACACAAGTGTATTTTCTGTTCATGTGGATTTTTATTTTTTGGTCACATTTGCTTGGTTTGATAGTTTGTTGGGGCTTTTTTAAGGATTCCACAGGGAGGTAGATTAAATACTGCATTGCTGAGTCTTGCACAGCTGTAGATCCCGGGTACCAGACCGACCCAGAGCATGTTCAGCATATCCCATTGCAACATTCTGGGTATTCATTCATTGATTGATCAGTCATCATTCAAACTATTTCAATAATTTCTGAAGGATGATAGTGAAAAAAACTATTAGGTTGTCTGTCAGTAATCACAGACTCAACCTGAGGTAATTTGCAAAAGCATTCTTTGAAAGGACTTTATTCTAATTGCTTGAATTTCCACTCCTATATTTAGAGAAGGGATTTTATTGCTTAATAGGTAGAACAAGTGAATCCCATCTGGGTATTTATCCTGTCTAATTACATTTTGAAACAATACTGATCCAGAAACTCAAGAGCAGACTGATAAGGAGCAGAAGAAGAAGCAGACTTCTAAATCCTGCAAAACCATCTTGCATAAAGTCCAACTTTCCTGTTGCTAAAGCATATGATGGCTATTTGAGAGGGGACTGTATTTAACAGTCTCAAGTGATTTTAAGCATCTGCACAACCTTTTGGACAGCTGTGTCCTTCAGGCAGCTGGGATCTAGGTGTCTAAAATGCCACTACACACCCACGATTAGTTTCTTGAATTGCTTCCTTAGTGTTCAGACTGCTCAGATGTTGTAAGTTCACGGACGGCACCAGAGGCAAGAGCAACACTTTGCATGATTAGAGTACGGGAATATCTGTGAGAAAAGATACAGCTTGCCCTGGTGCATCTAGTGTGTTATATAACACGTTAAAAATGAATTTTTGGGGTTTTTTGTTTATTGTTTATTTTTATTGTTATTGCTTTTGTTTACTGTGGTGGATTTTTTTTGGACAGCAATAACAGGGCACAGATGCAAAGCTTTGGAAGATTTTCCAGTAGCAGCAGCTGGCTCCTTGGCAGTCTCCTCAGGCAGTTGTGTTGATGCTTTGGAGTTGCCTCTGGGTCTGTCACGTAACAAGTCAGTTGATGAGATTCCTTCTATGTTTGGATGCCATTTTTTTTAGATACCATTGAAACACCTTAAATATTAGGAAAAATGTGCAAATTTTTGGTACCCATGCAAGATATATATATGTGTGATACTTAGATATCATACATATAGTGGTGTATGTAAAATGATGCATATTTAATACATTTATGTGTAGAACTTTAAAATTCCATCTATTCAACAGATTTCTGCTCTAGAAAGTGTTTTGTGGAAAGTTTCTCGATTGTCATTAAAAGGCTTATAAAATAATCACCCAAGTAAGTGGAACTAAAGACTGGTGCTACCATGAAGCCTGTGCTCACTAGATAGAACTCACCAAAAGTAACATTTTCCTTTGTACTAGCATTCTGTGAATAGTCAGCCTAGTTAGCCATCTCCCTTATTCCTGTGCGAATTTAATCTACTTGTCCATTTTAACAAGTTCTTTACTAGCTGCTGTGCTTTCTGTACATATAAAACTTCCCATACATTCAGAAATCACTTATAAAGCTCCCAAATTTAAAAAAAAAAGAAGGGGGGAGGGCAGTGAACACATGTTCACGTTATACTGTGCCATATGTTGTAGTAAACTGGGTGTATGAATTACCATATGTGGATTTTCTTGTCTCTGGCCCTTACATAACTTTGACATGAATGTCCAAACTGCCAGAGGAAAAGGCAGCAGGATACATTTTTAGCTCATCTTTGACAAGGCTTTCATTGAATGGTAATTTTTTTTCCAGTGCAACTAGGTACAAAAGGTAAGGATGGCATTAGCAGATTTTTTTTTTTTTTTTTGTGCATTTAAAGTTGTAAGAGTGTCTACATGAATGAAACCAGGCATTTTGAGAACCATACCATACTGACTGAGCCTTTATTTCATTGCTGGTATAAATTTTTGCTCACAGCTGTATCTCTGACTTATGGGTAGGAAATTGAAAAAATGCTAATCTATAACATCAGAAATATTTGTCTCCAAAGGTTAGAAAAAAATCCCACACTTTCATAAAGCTATTTAAAACTCAATAATAAAAAAAAAGATACACTAGAGATTTAATCTTTTTGGTTTTGCTTAAGAAGGACCCAGTATCATTTGCAACCATCTAACCTTTCTTCCATACCTCACGCACCCGTGTTGAGACAAACACCCTCCTGCTTTGCTTTCCTGTCTTTAGGGAGTCATTGCTCAGGTATTGGGCCTGTTCCTAAGGGCTTCAGTCCTGCATTTGGCTGTGCATGCTCCACCCAGCTCATGTAGTGCCTTCTGTGAGGCCTTGCAGGGCCTGAAGATTTAAAATAGGAATCTGGAATAGCAATGACATTTAGGCTGCAGGGCTTTTCATTAAATTAAAGGCACTGGGGAGACTCTAATAATAGGGATGAAGCTGAGAATGGGCAAAGTAGAATTTGATCAGATAGTGCTCTTGTAATTTGATTATGCTTATGTAAGGGAGAGCTGGGACTGAAAAAGGGACAAGAGAAGAAGAATCAATAAAGAGTAAGATGACATTAGGAAAGGTTTTTATTTCTACTGACTAGCTAGTAAGAGCTGAATAATGTAATTTTTATTCTCATATGAACTGACCTAAACTTTGGGGGTGATCTGGACTCACTGTACTACAAGGCTGACATGGTTCAGTTCTAATCCTGTTCTCCTTTTCATGCTTATGTTTTGGTACATCTAAAAATAAATTGAATCTAAATTCTATTTGTGCAGAAATTAATATGGAAAATATATCTCCTGCACATGCAAATGATCTGGTAGAACATGTTTCCTGGACATGCTTTTAGCTACCTTAGTGATCTGACTTGCTCAAAAGCAACAGTATCACTAAAGAAGGGGATGCCTGTGAAGTTAAAGGAGGGCTTGGATACCTCAGAAACTTTTTGAGCGTAGCTTCAGACACTGATATTTAGACTATGTTCATGTTTCCCATTCATAAGGAAAGAAGCAGCATTTAAAACACTCCAAAAAGAGTTTGAACACCATACCTACCATTCATGCATCCTTTTTGGATGAATGATTTGCTTTCTCTAGGGGAAGCTAAAGGCACATGCCTGTTGAGAAAAGCTTTCTGTTTTTGTTGAGAATGAATGTAAGAACACAGTTTAAAAAAAAAAAAATTATGTTAATGATAGTTCTGGACTCTGAAATTAAATTCAGCATGTGGGACAATGCCACTTGTATTTCAAAGGATACAGCAATTCCCCTGCAATCATCTGATGGAAAGCAGGCATGGAACTGCCTGCTCCTTCGTTAGCCCCATCTGTATTGTTTTGTAAAATGAAACACAGGGACAGAAACTTGACTTTCAGAATATCCATGAATTGTGATTCCTTTGATTAGTCACTTAATGTATATTTTTTGTTTTGTTTTGATTGCCAGGCTCTTTACTTGGGTTTATTCTACGTCCTGCAAATGCTGTCACCAAATCCAAATATTCGACTAGATATTAAATGGTATCACCATTCCACCTGGGGATGGTTTTAGATAAATGTTTTTATGTTGCTTTCATCTGGAAGAATCAACTTGAACTTCAGATATGGGATTTTACTGCACAGTGCTTATGTTCTCAAATTTTGCTGCAGTATTTGTGGCTGGTTTTGAAACTCCACCTATTGTGGGAAATTATACCTACTTACTATGTAAGACCCGTGTGACAAAATATGCAGCATGGACCAATCAATTCATTATGCTTTTTAGTTATTCCATTCAATGAATCAGGTTGTGGGATGCATTAATATGAAAAGTTTTATCAATTGATTAATTTTTAACTTGCCATGAAGAAAAATCAAATCAGGAAAGAGATGGAAAAAATTTGTTGTATTGAGCCTAGCTCCACTTTTATAATACCTCTTGCTCAGTCATCTACCAGAGGAACAAAGTTAATTTGAGCTGCAAAAAAATCATTTCTCACCATGTTTTCCAAAGTATTTTTAGCAGCAGCTTTTAGTGCTTAGTTTGCAACCTGAGTGTTGTCTTGGCTCAGCCACAAAGCCACCAGACTTCAATCACTTACATTTTTTTTATGATCTCCGAAAAAGGAATTCTGATATTCTTCATTAGTTGTGTTTAGGTGCAAAGGAATAACAAGATCCTGTATCTCAAGCAACCACTTCTAAAATCTTGTTGTTCTCAGTTGCATTATATTAGAAATTGACGCAAATCTTACCTTTTTAAGTGGTGATCCTGTATCTTCTCAGGATGTTGTAGACCCTGTTATACCAGCAGCTTAAAAATCACTCAGAAGTGCTTATCACACAACTGAGCACTTCCTTAGTGAATATATTGATCTAATCAGAGTTTTATTACAACATGAAAACTGTAGTTACTAAAACTGGTTTGTGATTTTGGGCTGAAGTATATTTTAATATCAAATTCCAGGTAATATGGGTTTGGGACAGGAAAATTATCCCTCGATGACTTTTTGTTAGAAATTTTCAGAGCTAAATTAGAGCAATTTTTTATGCATGTGTAAATTCCACTTTGGCTTTCAGGAGCCAGCAAATTTCAAAGGTTGCAAATTGATTTAATGCATAAAAAGAGAAAAAAAAACAAACTAGTGGCTACTTATCATTATATTTACTTTTGTTTCAAGAAAGCAAATGGAGGGAGAGAGAAAACACAAATCTCCAAGAATTAACAGGTTGTGGAATCTTTTGCAAAATGTTTGTTTTGATAAAAGATAACCACACCACAAATCTGCCATGTAATATTAACAACCGTGGTTGATTTAAGGAGAAAGGCTCATTTTGTCTGAGGTTTAAATCCTGGAGCTCTTGTTAGATGTTTCCTAAACAAAATCTTCCTTTCTGCCTATTAAAATTGGTAATTTTGGTCCTTCCTGGACCTGGACAGGATTAGATTAATCTTTTTGTAGTAGTCTTAGATTAATTTTCAGTGTATTGTATCAGCTAAATTATCACCATCTGTGCTTATTACCCATCTAATCAAAATGTCTAATGACTTTTTAGATACTCCAGACTATTCAGATTAGTTTAGCAGTGGTCATCATAGCAGATTCATCCTAATCTTCTGTAATAATGGTAAAGACATAAAACACAGTGCTATTGAAGAATAGATTGGAAGAAAACCCCAAACTCTTCACTGTTGTTAAAAGATAGGCCAGTTTGATATGTACTACTTTGTCAAGTTTTTCTTCCAATCAGCACTGCAAATTATCAAGGATTTAATATAGAGGGTATTGTATTTGAATGTAGGGAGTATTTTACTTCTACAACAAGGATATGAATTGAAAGGTAAAGGTTTAACATTTTCTATTACTGTAATCGCTGTATATTGAATTCAAGTAAATTAACCTAACAAAGTAGAACCACTTTGGTACAATAATCACCCAAATTTGCTTTTTTTACTCTGGTCGTACATCCTGTTATTTATAAATAAAAACCATTACATCATTAACAATAATTAGCAAGAGTTCACCATAGTATTGCACAGTTCACAGCATAATTGTGGCATTTCCTTGGTCTTGCAAAATTCTTGTCAGAGGAACACTCTGTAAAGGTTTGGAGGATGTACTCTTCTAAAATACACATTTCAAAACTAGTAGGTCTAATCCATTACAAGAGACAATTTCTCCTATTTGTTATTAATTTCAACTCTAAAGAGTATTTTTTTAAAGAATTTTTTTAATGATATATAGTCTTATATCTATTGTAGAAAAAACTATTGCTAAGATGTCTAACAATACCTAAAAATAAATGTTTGCTGAAAGCTTTGGCAGAAACAAGAGTACACAATGGGATTAAGAGGAAAACAGACAATTATTTTTGGCAATATAGTCCATTTTCAATGTTGGCTAAATGGATAAAGAGAACAGTCATGAAGCACTCAGCCAGCTCAATTTAGGATTTATCTTCCTAATGCACATTTAAGAATTATTAAATTTTAGCTTAGTAAACCTAGATTTTAAAACTTGATTATACAGGACTAGTCAATTTAATGGTGGTTTTTTACCAAAATGTACCTTATGCATTTGATAGACCAACACAAATGTCAGTATTTTGCATTTAATCTGTTCCTAAAAACGTATGCATCACTTCTTGCTCAGTAGCTTAAGGGTGTTCTTGTTGGGCTGTTATGAGTTGTAATGTATATTGGTACATAGGATACGTCATCTATCAAACAGATTTGCACTTGCTGTTAGTCAGAGCTCTTTATTGCATTTAGATTTTTTTTTTTAATATAAAACTTTGTAAGTGAAATCTTGGTTGCACTGAAGTCAATGGCAAAACTCAGCTGACTTGAATTAGTCAGAATTTCACCCATTGTTGAAGGATTTGGAAAATAAAAATAGCTACTAGAAAGTGGATTTTTTTAAAAGTCAAATATAACGATTTCAGCCATTTCATTTTCAAAGTCTCGGAAATATTAAAGAATTATAGAAAAAAAAAAAACCAGATATACTTGGTAGGGCTTCACCTGTTTCATGAAAACTCTCCAGTCATTGTATTGTGCTCATTGGAATAAAGAACTTTACTGGCACTATACACAAGGCTATTCCTGTGCAAGCAGTGCAGAGATTTACTTAAAAAGACACCCTGGATATGAGAAAAAAGTCCAGCATACAAAGTGCACAATGCAGAGGCTTGCTTGCACTACCTCAATTCTTCTTCTTAAAAAAAAAAAAAAAAAAAAAAAGGAAACAAATTCCTTGTCAAAGTTGCTTTTATGCAGTAATGTGTCTTGAAATAGGAATTAAATACCACTTCCCCCCCTTGTATTAAAATATGAATGCACTACTCTTTTTAAATGTATGCAGAAATTACTCACTATTGAATATCAACTTTCTGTTCAGAGCCTTTTTTCACAGTTTGGAAATTTAGCACCTAAAATAGAAGTTTATAATGTGTCTGCTGATACAACATAATAGCACTTGCAGATGATATTATGATAATTAACCAAAGCTATTTGTCGAGGGCTTTTTCAGCACTGGGAATGGATGAAGCCTGTTCATGGGAGGGAAACTGTGATGGGAAGCCTGCAAAGTGTTGCCTCAATGCTTTGAGTGTAACACAACTCAATGCAGATAGCAATCAGTATTTTTATGTATTTATTTCAGGCAGAAGTTTACTCTCTCCCTGCACTTTGATAAAGGCACTGAAAACAAAATAGGCAATAAAAATTGAATTTGGTTACGATTCTCTCCTAAGGTTTCTGTGGAGAAGATTGTGTACTAAAGTCAAATCTAGTTTTTGGGTAAGCATATGTGAATTATGTATTTACATCTCTAACAGTAACATCTTTAATATTTTCCAAGTTCTATTTCAATTGGTCTTTCAGACATCAGTGTGCAGCCCATCATTCCCTAGATCTTTGGACCTAAAGCTGAGTTCCTGTTATTTTTGATAATACAAAGTTTGCATGGAAGTTAATATAATATGGAGTTGAGTTTGTCAGCAAGGGTAGGTTTGTAGAGATTGGTAATGGTGTTCCATGGGTCATAGGAGAAAAACAGCAGATTAGCTGCCTGGCACAGACCTGGAATATCTGGAATATTTCATTTCACTGGGACTTTTCTCTGAGTGTAAATTAATGCCCAGTTTTTCCCACAGTAGTAAGGGTGAATTTAACACAGTAGGTCTTAAATATAAGTCACTAATGAGAACATGAGGGAGACTGGAAACTGGGTCTAAATCTTGCTGCACTGTTCCATCTTGATTAATAGAAGTATTTAATCTCAGTATCTGTAAGATTTATCAGAGTGTTTAGGTGAACTTTGCAACTCTTAACGCCTGTCTGGTTCTATGTTATTATATCTGTGATTCCAATAATATTAATTTAAATTTGCACAGAAATACAAAAATGTTAAACTTATGCTCTACTGCTAGCACTTTCCTTCCTTAGTTCGGGATAATAGAGAGTATATTTTCATCATCTTATGTCCCCACCTTTATAGCAGTGGTGTGTTGCTGATTCTGACTACATTTAAAGCTTTAATTAATCAAAAAGGGTTATTGAAGGCCAGCAGAATTCCAACTTTTCATACCACTGTTTTGTTTTAATACTTTGTAGAAGGATTTAGAACTTCGCTACAAAGATTAGTGTTGGGTGATTTTTTTTCCTGAGATTTGGAAAAAAAAACACTCATTAAAAAAAGGTTTATAGTATTTAGTTTCTACAATATAAAAGACAAAATTATAGATACCTTGACTCATATATGCATGCATATGTATAAATACTTATTTATTGGTATGAATATAGAAGTTGGATATAACAGTAATGTAAATACCATAGTGAATAGACTACAAAACACCAATAATTTCTGGTCTCATGTGAGATTAGTGACTTCTTTTCATCATTATTATATTAAATTATAGTAAAAGCAGGGCACAGTAGATAACTAAAGCTTCACAGAATATGAGGGACTGTTCCATATGTCTGCTTTTCCCTTTGGTATTTTCTTTTTTAAATACTGGGGGAGGAAGAAAAGGCAAACTACGCAAGCTTTTTGTGGAGAGCTAAAATCTGACACGACTTTGAGGCTTTCTGATGCTGTAGCTCCTGTGGAGACTGCTGCTCTCTGATACCTTCCCTGTGGCTTTAGCATCTTAGCCTTGCTGCTAGAGATCCTCCATTGTTTAATGATGTGTTGTCCATCTTGAAAGACTTCAAGAAATTGGTTGAAAACATGGGGAGAGAAATTTGCAAAGTTCAAGACAAGGTCCAGCCTTAGGCCTGAGTTTAGATAAGCACCCATAAATGCCCAGAAAGTGATGTTGTGTGCAATAGTGGGCATGATGCTGGTAAGGCCAAGGTTCAGGTTGGATGTCCTGTGTTTTTGTGCTTTACTGCTTTCCATACAAAACTTCTACATTCAAACAAAGTAGAAACTTGTATGCATCTAACTTTTTTTTTTTTAATCATCATAAAAGTAAAACCCATAGGGTGAAGGGTAATTTTTCCTTTAAAAAAAAACGGGTTAACAGCTGGGAAATTGGAAAAGTGAGTGGAAAAAAAAGAGTTTAGCTCAATTAACTACTGTCATTCAGTAGTTTCCTCCTGGAATAACTTCATTTCTTTATTCTTTCATTTCTTCATTTTCTTTCTATTGTGTAGACCTAATTCCATTGTCATGAAAGAGAACAGATGAAAGGAGTTAAAGAAATCTTAGCTACAGCAAATCTAGTATATTAATTTTCCAAATTGTACCAGAAGAAAAGAGTGCTGTTTCTGTCCTGTGGTTTTTGCTTAGAAAGCAGTTCCCACCTCAAACGTCTGAACATCCATCATGCTCCTTGCCTTGGACAGATGTGACTTCCACAAGACACTCATAAGCCTCTACAGGTTTTGAAGGTTTCTAAGATTCCTGGGTAAAACAATGAAGACTTTTGAATGTACTTTCATAACATGTATGCAGCAAATAAAATCTGACTGCTAGAATTTGTAGATTTCAAATGTTTAACTAATGCTGATGTTAATATGGGAAATCAGTGACAGGGTTCCTCGTGAGCCTATAACTTTACAGATCATAGAGTATCTGGTCTTTAAGTTAAAGGTATTATTCCTCTGTGGAAACCTAGCCATGCACCTGGATCTTGCAGAGGGATCCACAGACTCAGAACTTGGAGATTATTCTTACTTTCTGCACTCTTAAGTTGTGTGAGCCTTCACAAGTTCAGGACAAAAGACTGTGTTTGACTCTCTTGGTTTGCCTGTGTTTTGATATGCTCTTCAGGTAGGATTTCCATCTGTTCCTTTAGGTTATTCTTTCCCCCAGCCATATGTGAAAAGTATCTGCTGGCTTTGGCAGCGAGCTGGTGTCTGTTGAAACAGTAATTGCTGTGTAACTCTTTCTTCACTGCAGAGCTTTTAAGATATGCAGCTTATGCCCTGGCCAAATTCCCAAACTGAGTGCTCTCTGCTTCTCTCTTGTGCAGGACCTGATGAAAGGTAGCTGGGAGTTAGAAGTCTGTGTGGGAAAGCAGATGTACCTTACAGTATTGAATTCATTAGACCCAGAATTGTTTGAAGCAGGACTTAATGATAGTCCCCCATGTGCCAGAACTGGACAGTCTTCGTAAAACTCCCTGCTGAAATTACACCACATTGTCCAAGTAATTCCATACACATTGGGTGAGGCAAGGAGAAATAAAAGAGGAATTATATATAGTTTGGTAATTAAGGCATTCATTCATACAGGACATCCAAATTCAAGTCCTTTGTCCCTTCTCTTATGAATATTGAATGACTTGCATGTAGTGAAACAGCTTCAGCAGTTCCACTACAAAACACCTCACAGATTAGTATGTAGGGCACTCCTTTGGGATGTGGAAAAATGTGGTTCAGGATCTCTGAGAAGATCAGCTCTAACAGGGATCTGAAAGAGGTCTCTCACCTAATCACTCTGCTTTCAGGTGCAGCCGAGTGAATAGACACTGGACAACATTTCCCCTCTTATTAATAAAACCATCCTCTAAATAAAGTGTGCATACTGACAAGATGAGAGAGTACAATAATTATTTTCTGCTCCCACTGAAAGATGGAATACTTGAGTGGCTTCATCATAAAACCTGTACACAGTGTGTAGTTAACTGTCATTACTGGATGTGAAATCGCCATGGAAAACAGTGAGAGTGTCATGCTTGCTCAGTGTTGAGATAATAATATCCCAAGCCCAATGGCCAGTGAGCGTTAGTGTAAGCAGAAATTAAAATATCTCATGCTGTCCAAATAAGTGATAAAGGCTGCATTTAAAAGGAGACTCCAAATAATGTAAGATTCATGAACAGTTTTATGTCAGTTGGAAGTAATGAGGTAAACCGTAGCCAATGCAAGAGGCCCATTTAGATGCAGCAAAATAAAACCCCCTGGATCTGAAGATTATTAGAACCACAATAACAGTGGTTGACTGGATATTAACTGCAGCTATGCCTCGAAAAATAGAAAGTATGAGTGTTGGTTATATGCGGTCCTTTGCATACCACAGTCCATGTGGGATGGTTGCCAATTATTGTTGTTAATTTAGTCAGTTTATTTTCCTTTGTAGTCCACAGTGAGGAGATAAAATGCTGGTTATGAATAGCATGCATAATGAGGAAATAAGACACTTAATCCCATACAAAAATAATTGTATATGGTGCAATTTTGAGATTAGATTGCAGTCTGAAGCTTTTAAGAGTAAATGCATCTCAAACTTTTCAACCACCTTTTTGAGTAAATTGGAAATTTCAGTTCTCTGCTGTCTTACATTGATACAGATAATGTACATTGAAGAGAAAATAGGCAAATAATAGCCATAGTTGCATCAGTTCTTGCTTTTGAGATGTGTATTTATAGGACACATTTGACATTTCTTGTGTTCTTAGAGTGGGACTTTATTACTCAAAATGTTTAAATATAAAATGTCGAAAATGTTTTCCTTCTCTCAGTTTTCACAGATGTTCTTTATTTTAAAATAAATATCAAAGATACTTTGAGCCAAATTCTCATCTCCAGCTATATCCAACCAAGTCTGCCAGTTTCAGTGTGCTTGCTTAGGGATGTCTGCTCATGGTTTTCTCTCCCCTCATATTTTCCCACCTATTCTCACTGTCATATGCTTCAGTAAAGCCTAAGTTCCATATCTGATGTTGGATACCCTTAGCTCAGTCCCATATGGCTTAATCTGCCAAGCTGATTTTTTTTAGTTTTTACAGAAGCAAACTTTGATCTTTATTTACAATTATGAAAAAAACCCAACAGATTAAAGAAAAAGAATGTTAGAGTTGCTGCAAGAAGATTTTATAGAAATATCTAAGATGCAAGGAAGCAGGAGGTTTTTTTTTTTCTTTTCTACCATGGACAGATAATGTGAGTGAAAATTGCAGCTTTCATGTACACAGTCATCCTTTACCATATGTCAGTTTGCCATATGCTACCATATGTTTTATCAAATGCAGGGTAGTCTTTCTGCAAATGCAGCCTTACATTGTATCTTCATTATTAGAAATCAGTATGTCTTTAACATGGAGACTGCTGACTGAAGGTACCTTAGTGGAAAATCTTTTATAAGACAAGGGAAGAGACAGTTTTATCTTTTTCTTCACCAATTTTCACAAGGAAACTACAACCTCCTATTAGCTATTTATCTGTAAATAGCACCTTTTTGTTTTGTGGCAGAGAAGATATGATTTTTATGTAATATGCTAGATTGAAATTTACTCTCGATGCTTAAGTAAAATGTGATATCTCAGGATTTAAAAGGTCTTAAGCTGTGGCAAAGTTACGTCATATTAAATGACTTAAGCAGCCATTACTTTTAAATGTGTTTTTGACCTTGTGCAAGAGTGTTGTTTACCTCAGTGGAGAAAACATTACACTGGCATTGAAAACATTTAGAATTAGCATTACCTTAAATTTATTCATACATTAAGCATCTTGGAAGGGTTCAGAAAAGTCCTTGGATTGAGTTTGAAAATTATGGCAGTAGCCTAGATCCTTTTGTAGAAAGAAAAATATAGTAGGAGCCTTATCAAGACCAATTTTCACAATCATTTTACATCAGACCAAACTTACCAAAGTCAGTAGTCTTTAGTTTTTTCTCTACCAAATGCTTCTACTAGAAAAAAAAAAGTAGTTTACTAGTAGGAAACTAGTGTTTCCTACTAGTAAACCAAGAGGTTTTACTTTCCTGTAAGTGGTACTCAGGGTAAGCTGTGTAGCCTGTATGAAAGGAGGAACAGCATCCCTTTCCTAGGAATTGTGTGCCCAGTAGGCTCCAAATCCATGCCTGTTTGGTCCTATACCTCAATTGGTGCAAACATATCTGATAGATAAAGATATAGATATACATTTGAAATAATGCCAGTTCCAGAGCATTCGGGCCAGTTTACAGTAAAAAAAACCCAAGTATATATAACACATCCGAAAGATGACTGGTCAGATAGCTGAATGTGGAAACCACTTGGAAAGGAAAAAAATTAAAGCAGAGATGAGGAAATTAAACAAAGAATGAGCATCTAGGTCAGAAGGTAATAAGTTCTCTGTTCTAGTCCTTAATACCATCCTTGTTTGTCTGATACATGCTGTCTTTTCTCTGGCTGAATCTCTTCTGCACTCTCCTTAAATGCTGTGATCAACCCTGCCTAAATGCAGCCACTTTTCAGTGATTAGCTTTCTCTAGGAAACTCTTGCCAATAATCACAGTTACTATTCTTTCTCCCTCATCCAGTTTTAAACACAAGTTCTTTTTGATCCTTTTGCATAGATGGTTTTCACCTGCATAGAGACAGACCTTCTGCTAGCAGATACTACTAAGGCTGATTACAAATCTCTATTGCACTCATTGTCCATGAAAAGCTTCTTTGGTGAGCTAATTTGGTTTGGGTTTTATTTTTACAGTCTTCAGTGCCTTCTGTGACACTCTGCTTGTTCCTTTGTCATAGAATCATAGAACAGTTTGTGTTGGAAGGGATCTTGAAGATCATCTTGTTCCCCTGTGGGCAGGGGCACCTTTCACTAAACCAGGCTGCCCAGAACCCCATCCAGCCCAGCCTTGAACACTCTCAGGGATGGGACATCTACAGCTTCCCTGGGCAACCTGTGCCAGTGCCTCACCACCCTCACAGTAAAGAATTTTTTTCTAGCATGTAGTCTAAACCTCTATAGAAAGATTATGGCTGTAAGGTGTCATGTATGATTAGCATTTTTATTTTGAAATGTATATAGGTTTGTCCTGATCTCTAGTGCTATAAAAAAAAAAGGTATGAATTTTTAAATTATTACCACTTATTATCCATTTTTCATGATCATTTGACTTCTGAAATCTGTAATTGGTTTATCAATGACATACAGATTATGGCTTGAAAGAGAAACACCTCTAAGATTATCAAAGATGACAAGTGTTTGAAAAATTGATAAGCAAGTTTAATAACCTGCTTCATTAAGTAGAAACAGAAATTAATCTGCAGAGATGTTTACATGTAAAAAGAGCAAGTCAATTGCTCAGTGATTTTTTTTTTTTAATTATAACAAATCTATTTCCAAATGAAGCAGTTTCTTTGGCTGTCTATCTCCCAGTTGCACAGAAGGGTAGTGATTAGTACAATGAGATAAATCAAACAGTAGAGAAAATGTGCCATTTTCCAAATTACTGCCAATTATTGTTACTTCTTTCTGAATTACAGGGTCTTCTGGATTCCTATAAAGATCCTTTTGGAAGCTTAACGGTCAAAATCAAGATTCAGTGACTTATAATACAACTAACCATCAATTGCTAAGTTCCTACTGAGTGACAAATACTAAAAGAAAACATTCTTCTTGTTTTTTTAACTTAACAGACTTACCTTTCCCATTTTTTCAAGCTCTCATTGCCAAACTCTTAAAGTTCCAAGGGTAACCAGGGTTATTTCTTGGGAGCATTCAGATCAGAGGCAACTTAAATAAGCACTGGCAGCCACACAGAAAATACGGTGTCATTAGTTGTGACAACTTAGCTCTGAAATGCATTTTTGATGCTTTTTGGAATGAGTTGTTCTGGAGCTTTTAAAATATTATGATGTCATGCAAACAAAATCATCCTTGTTAACACTCTTGAGATTATCTTTTAATCTTAGCTTTCCAGATACCAAATAATTTCTCTTCTAATGTTTTGGGGTTTTTTTTTGCTATTACTGAGAGATTCATCAAGGTGTGAAGTTCCCAAACTTCACCTTTCAGTGGCTTGGCTTTCTGTATGCATACGCCATATACATCCCAAATTTGATTTCTATTTATAAGCTTGCTAAATTTTCAACCTGTCCTTGCAATTTTGTCTTACTTTTAGGCTTCTGCAGAGCAGACAGCTCCCTGGATCAGAAGTGTTGTACCACATGCATCAGGCAGCATTAAGACCAGACAATTAAGTGCTGCTGAGTAGAATATCTTCCTTATAATTACACACCATCAGCTTTCTAATCCCTTCAAGCAATGAGTCCAATGATTATTTTACATTTATACTATACCTATAAAAATGCACTATTGTTCCTGAGCCTTGCTACATGCTTTGTTTTTATAAGGCATTCTTGACTGTCACTTGTGTCCTGTCAGAGAAAAGAATGTCACCAAGATTGAGAGGACTGTGAGAGTGACTCCCAGTTGCTCTAATAACTCTCTGAAAATTTATATGCCAGGTTTAGGGAAATGGCTTTCAGGTTATTGAGAGTAACCAGAGTAAGACCATTTTTTTTTTTTAGAGGAAACAAAATCTTCGTGTTTTTAAGTTTGAAGTGGTAGATAAGGAGAAAACGCCATCTAAATAAAGCATTAAGAGAATTGTTGTGTGGAAATGCATCTAGTCTTAAAAATTAGTAACAGGTGGATCAGAGTTGCTAAGGGAATGGGTAATTAGTGGTTGGTGGGGGGTGGGGTTGTGTTTTGTTTTGATTTTTTTTAACGTGAGTTTGATTTCTGGAATGGAGTTTCATGCCGATACATTGTGATTAGTAGATGCTTCTGCTCAGAGCTTGAATCACTGTCATTTATAAAAAGCTCTATGGGGACCACTAAGCCTCTGGTCTTAGGCATTTACCCAATATCCCCAGGAAACCAAAGCTTAGGCTCCGGAACCCAGGCCTTAATTACACAAGATACTTCCATGAGCAAACTGAAGGTATGTCAAGGAATATTTTAGAATTCAAGAGCAGGTTAAACTATCTGAGTAGACACAGTTTTAGATCCCTTCAGTGCACTTTGCATTAATCACTTCAAATTCTCTAGCTTTCCCGTCCTGAAGGCTCTCTGGTGTATTCTGGGATGTCCCAGGTTTTGCTGTGTTTCTTTACTTATATCTGCTGTCTTATCTGCTGCTTTCATAAGCTTTTATGAGCTTTTCAAACTTTCTGTTATTGCTTCTTCCAAGTTTCTACTGAAAGCTGTTTCTAATGAAAAACAGAAAAGGGACAGTACCAGGTCACATACCAGGCTATTTAAGCACTTGTTCTTTCAGCTTTGTATGCTATAATTAAGGAATCTCTGTTAAAAACCACACACACAAAATCAAGCAACTAGCAAATATATATATATATTAAAAAAATCATAAATATCGGTCAGTGGCGACTAGCTATGGATCTCTGTGTGAGTGGAATCAATTCAAGTATTGTAAAATAATATTTCATCCAAGTTTAATGTAGTTTTTAAAACTACTTAAAAAAAGGTTTTAAAACAATTATCTTATCTTTCATGAATAAAAGGAAACTTCATCATGGTTAATGTGAAATAATGACATGCAATGACAAAAATATTCATGCTTTCTAAGGGTTTGGTAATATAATTCTTGATAACTCTGCTTCCTGTAGTGTTTTAGTGTTTAATTGTGGGAGGATTTATCCATAGTATATTTTGACTAGTACTATTTTTCCACGCAAAAGAATAATACAATACAATCAACTCCTTACCCTGATCTTTTCTCTCCCTAAGTAATTTTCTGGATTTACTTACAGAAGTAGAATCAAAAGCAGTAAAAATGGTTTGGGGGTTTGTTTGTTTCATAGTTTTACAACACAACCTAGTTAAGCAATTCTTTATTCTGAAACTTCGGTCACCTTTGTTTTGCACTGTGATATGTTCAACATCAGCAGGACATATCTTAACCAAAAAGGTCATAAAAGAAGATGTGAACATATAAAGCAGGGAGAAAGGAGGAGAGCAGTATCACATACACTGGAATATCACACATACTGTGCAACAATCACAAAATGTGCAGTATGTTACATACAAACCACTTCCAAAATAGTGGGTCTGTTTATATGAGTAAAGTTTTGAACTCATAAAAAAATTCCTTTTCAGGCATGTTCTTAGTTCTTTAACTTTATTTATTGGAATTTAAATGTATTGTACAAGTACAAATCTTTTTATAGACACTGCAACAGATGGTCAAACACCATGCTTACCTACAATTATATCCAAAATTAGTGTGGTTGGTTATATCATCAAAGACAATAAAGGAACAAATGTTCACAAATAAATCCGAACCTTCAAAGGTCCAACCTACTCTGCAGAACTCCAGTTGGCCATGTGAACTCCCGAATATACACCTAGTGCTTACAAACTCTGGAAAGCCTGTCAGGTGAAGAGAGGGGTTAGAGTTTCTCCCATCTGAAACAATTCATTGCTTTGTGTAGATGTGTTTAAGTAATATCAGCTAAAATAATGCAATATTCATGTTTTAAATCACAGCTTTTAAAAAGCTTCTTTCTAAAGCAGAGTTTTTGAAGCCTTTGAAGTACAACAAAATCTAAAGTCATAAAATACTAAGTATTTCCATTTGACTAGGAAAAAAGGATTTAGAGAAACCACAACAACTATTTATTTTGGCTTTGGAAAAGAGCCAGCAAGTCTATTATTTGTTCAGTTCTATTTGCAGCAGCAGAAAATAGGCCTAAGTTCCATATGGCTGCAGAGGGAAATGCTGCTTCAAAGGTGGATACTCCGGATCAGAGATATTTCATGATAGTCTTTCCAACAGGTAGTTGGGATACTCGGAGTTGGCCTGATTAGGGGGAACTTACACAGTCAAACCAGGGCTTGATAACACCTGCACCACTCTGTGGAGAAAGTGTAAAGGGAGGTGGCTACAGCAGCCCTCATCTTTTCCCGAGTAATTCCTCCCAAGGTTATTACGGGCTGGTTGGCTGATAAAAGGATGCCTCGCATTTCACCTCTCTGACGCAGACTGAGTCAAACCGCGCCGCTCCTGCTCCGGTTATCTGGTACCGTAGGCAGATAAATGTATTCTTCTGGATATCTTCCTTTCAACACCAGTGATATGGCTCCCATTGTTGCCCTAAACCAAATCACACTCAATCTTGAAACCCTAATTCACACAGCTACAGATTAGACTTGACCCATTGTTTTGGCTTTTTAAGCACTTGCCTTTGTATCTATTGTCTGTCAAGTTTTTCAGTTATTCAGTAGGAGCTCCCTGAAGTGGCTTGTCGAAATTTGTGTGTGTTTGTGTGTCTGACTTGGAGGGAATGGAACCCAAGAGAAATACCTTCCTATTACCTTTTAAAACAAGCACAGGTATAAGAAATTATTAACTGCTTAGTCTTCCTCTTTGTCTATATGCATTACAAGTCCCTCAGCACCAAGGTTTGATATTTTTTGTTGGTTTGTTTGATATTTATTGTTCATAGATGATATCTGGTAAAATATTTTACAATACAAACTCACTGATTCCTTAATTCAAAACTTCCTCAGAATGCACAATGTTTTTGACCGGTTTGCAATTATTTGAATATTTTCAAATACCATGAAAATTAACATGACTTCTTTGAGAAATGCCATTAGAAATAACATATGCCCTTTTAAGAGAGCTATTGTTTATTATTTGTGCATGCTGTTTACATCATTTTAGCCTTCAGCATCACTAATTGAATTGCAGGTGAAGCTCACTTTCATTTTTGCTTCTATTATATATATCTATATTCTGCATTTACTTACAGTAGAAAAAAGAAAGTTAATTGAGGAGAGGGGAGGGAAATCTTTTTCCCTCCTTCCTTTGGGGAGGAATAACCAAGATGCTGGTACTAATTCTAGCCAGCATGGAGCACATTCTAGCTTAATTCTGTATGCATGTTTGCCAGTGTCATTATCATCAGCACTGGTGTCACTGGCTCTGTATGAGAATTAGAATGAGAGCAGGTACAAGAAAGACAGAAGGACAGAATGGCAAATAAGCACATCTTACTTGATAAATGAAAGCTCCTCATTTTTCAGAAACATCACAAGAGAGCTTTGGTGAAAATAGTCTAATGGAATAAATCAAGAACATAATTTTTGAGTAGAGGTGTTCTTAAAGGATAAATCAGACCTGCTAGGCTTAAAGTGGTGACTCTAGCCTGACTCTCCTCTACCCAAAAGTTGGGCAAAGCACTGAAAGGCATCAATGATGGGAATGTCCATCAATACCTCTTCCATCAACATACAGCTGAGAAGTGCTGCAGAGTTTCTTGTCCCTCCCTCCTCACTGGCTGGCATGGCTGCATTAGGTCTCTTGCATGCACAGTCTGCTATCCTGTGGTGGTGATGGAAAAGAGAACTGGAGAGTTATGTTGCTCCCTGAGTGATCCTTCCGAGCTTATCCACAATCCTTTGTATCTCATGTGACAGCAGAGGAGAGCACTGCTTTTCTGATGGAATAACACTGATGAATTCAGTAACAGGAGCTTTGCAGAACAGAAAACAACAGTTAGTTAATCGGTGATTGTGACCACATTTATCACTGGACTCCAACTCCTTAATAGTCTACAGCCATTTATCAGATTGTGCCATGATATTAAAATACCACATGCATTTATTAGAAAGTTTTTTAGCACAATTTGTAAGCCTCAGACTTGTGGAGGGGCTACATATTCAAATGTAAATTTAAGGCTAATAATCCCCAGTTTGCTGTGATTTCTAAACTTGTGAAGCAGCTTGGGTTGATTTTTCATTTCCAAGTGAAAAGCAGAGTGCTTTCCTGTTGTTTGAACAGACACCAGAGGATTCTTGTCTATTCTATCTGCATTTCACCCTACTACATTTTTCAGAGTTATAGGTGTCATTCACCTATCACAATTCTTGCATTATTTAGATGCTTTATACATGTCATTCTCCATGGAGAATTGTGGAATTGCATCAGTTTATGCAATAATTATGTGCCTTATATTACTTCATGTTGTTGTAAATGAATAAGTGAGAGGTTCCTGAAATCAAAGCTTACAAAACCTTAAAAAGAGAGGGTGGAGAGGAGAAACATATGGTTGCAATTATAGGTCCTATCAACTGTTTTAATCTGCTAGCAATATTGTTACCTGTAAACCACTCAAAAGATTTAAAAAAAAAAAAGTAAAAAAACAAAGTCATACCTGTTCTGAAATTTCGTAGTGTTAATTACGTGATAATGGGTCTGGATGCTTAAAGTATATTATAGATATTTCAGAAAGCTTCAACAAAGCATGTATTTTGTAAAGAGGACCTGGCCCATCCTAAGTAGTCCATGATTGTTTAGCTAAAGTCTTTCTAAAAATGTCTGCTTTTTTATTTAGTAAATTACTCATGAATATGAGATTACTTCAATATTTATTGCCTTAATCAGGAAAGGATATGAGGATATGAGCAGAAGCTTTCTTGGGGACAGTTGCTAACCTCTGAAATGTTGCAAAGGATACATAAACCCAAATATAGAGCTTTTTCCTTGTTCTCTTTCCCTCATGCAGGCGAACAAGTGTACACACACCCCCCACTCACACTCTTTGTCCTTCTCATTTCATTTCCCCATGCTCTCTTTTATAGCTATGGTAATCTGCCCAGCAGTCGATATTCCCCATGCAGGCTGGATGAATTCTCAGGAAGGCAGAGAAGCTTGCATCCCAGCTGTACTGCTGTGGCAGTGGTTTTGTTGTCATTTTTAAAGGGTTTGTTTGCTTTTAGTTTGGTTTTGTGTTATCTTTCCTTTTTTTTTTTTTTTAATATGGTCCACTGGAAAATGTATTTTGAGAGAAAAGCAACCCGTAATGATGTTCTGTTGAAATAAGTGATGCTTGGCTTACTGAAAACCAGAAGGAAAATAATGACATGAAAATTGTCCTTGTTCAGGAGCAGTAAGCAAAAATTACATATAATTGGACAGTTATGAATCAATGAAACTGCATAGTTTTTCATGCAACTTGGCAAAAATTCAAGCTCCCTATGTATAAGAAATCAGGATCAGAACATTTCTAGAAAAAAATAATTAATTTCTTCAACTTTGTGTGTTCTGGGATGAAACACAGTAACTTTGATCTTTCCATTTGAAATATATTCCATTTCAGTCCTGAAGCTTTTCTGAAATATGATGAAAAAAGCTTTACTTTCCTTTTCAAGAAGAATTTAACTAAATTTAAACATTTCGTAAGTACATAGGGGAGGAAATAATTGTGAATTTCCAGATTTTGCTGTTGTGTATTCTGCAGTTGCTTGGATCCATTGTTAGAATTAGAGTCTGGTAAGTAAAATGTTCCTAGCTTCAATTTGCTAATATACTATGGATTTCTGTTTTGGGGTCCCCTGCTACTTTTCACTTTCTTGTTCTGTATTCTGCACATTCTCTTCAATACTCCTTCCATGTTCCCTGGTTCTTTTGATGGCCTCCTATTGGATAGGTTTTTCACATTCCTCTAGTGATGCTGATTCTTGAATTTGATGGGTATGACATTGCAGCTGTGAATTTGGTTAGATAATAAGGAGGTTTATTTTTATCCAACTGGTCTCATTATTTCATCACAATTCTTGCATTATTTAGATGCTTTATATTTTCTAAATGTAGTGTCCTACCGAAGTATCTGGAATAGAAGCATAGATTAATTGTTTCTGTATTCAGATTATTAGAGAAAGGTGCTATGAAGCAGGAAGTAATGCAAAAAGTCTAAGAAAAGACTCACATCCTTGAAAAGTATATTCTGAGAGAATGGTCTTGACTGATGCAGCCATCAGCAGTGGAGGAGTGAGCTACAACAGGTTTGTTTTCAAGTTGTTGAGCTTCAGTTACAATATGGATCAAAGAAAACTGTTTCTTTGAAGAACAGTGGATGGGGAATTACTGACAAAAGAGTATCCTGCTGAAAAGAAACTCAATAGTCATGATGATCTCTAATGAATTTAATAAATGAGGGACAAAAGATACTTTACATACCAGCGAAAAGGCAAAGTTCTTTCTCCGAAGGGAGTTTTTAGTAGAGGAACTCGCTCTGGAGATTTCTCTTACTCTTCACATCAGTGAAAATTGCCAGGGAAAAAAAGAAGAAATTACAAATACTAGGAGACTTGTCAAGGATGTAACATGGAAATTTAAAGAGACATAACTTTGGGAAGGGACAGGGGATTTCTATTCCTTCCTATCCTCAGCAGCAATAGATCATAACCCCAACACTCTGCTGTGTTGACACTACAGTTTTCTCCCTCACAACTATTGCAAGCAAATTTTACTCTAGATTTTAATTGACATTTTGAAGTGAGTTTTTCCAATCATGTTTTAGTTCACCTTTGAAAGATTCATGCACAGTTGTCCAAATCTGGACAAACACTGGGTGCTTCTTCATTTAGTACATGTAAGTGGCTCCATGAAATTTCTAATAAGACACCACAGTATCCAACTCTCTGAACCACTCAGAGATGTAAAGTCATTTACAGGATGATGTGGAGAATATTGTTCACAAAACATTGTAATTCAGTAAAGAATTAAAATTACTTCAACTCAAAGTTTCAAAGCCTGACTGGAAGTTGAATCCCATGAGAACAGAGTATTTAATGAACTCTATTGAGCCCACTGAGTCCAGGAGCAGGACCATGTTTGAATCCCATGGATGTTATGTAATAGTTAATAACATGGTCCAACTTTAGGAAATAAGGTCTAACCATGAAAATTTTTGTCAGTGTTAAAAAGTGGAAAACACACACATGGAGATATTTATTTATTTGTTTATTTATTTATTTAAATGTATCAATCACAGGGTATTCTTCCAAAACCCAAGTGGATGGTGCAACTTCTTTTCTTTTCTCCTCATCTAAAAATCTTTGTGCTTGATACATTTTCCTCTTTCTTGAATTCATTTGGTCTTGTTTTGTGATCTAGTAGAGGAGTTTATGGTGCAGTGAGATTTGTTTTCTTACTCATTTCTTTATTATTGGGCTAGGTAAGGTTGGTTATTCTCATTGTTGTCTTCTGCATCAAACAGACAAATAGACCTGTCATTTCTAGTAACATCACATGGGGCAAGAAAAGGATGTGGATAAGAAATTTCCTCCTACTTATTTCTGTACCAACGTGGGCAAGGGGTGGCCTAGAGGAGAATATTTTTATTTCTGTGGTTTAACAATTTCCAGCAAAAATGATTGTACGCAGGAGTGCTATTTGTAGGAATTTAAAGATGAAAGGGAGTGCAGGACATTGTCCCAGTGCTGAAAAGCTAATAAATTATATTTGAGTAGTTCCAGGAAGACTGTGCTGTTCTGAAGTAATTCTAATAGTGAAGGCTCCACCGTCTTCTGGGTGATCTTTTATAGCACCTCACCATCCTCACTGTTGAGAAGGTTTTTGCAATCTCTACCCTGAATCTTAATTGCTGCAATTTAGCACATTTCTTTCTGTCCTGTCCATCACTGTGATTGAGAACAGGTGATTTCCTTATTCTTTAGAAACAGCCTTTCATGCATTTGAAAGCTATTATCATGTTCAGTCTCAGTTGTCTCCTTTCTAGCCTAATTCTTTCAAGCTTTATTGAAGCCCATGTTCCCTAGACTCTGGTCATGTTGCTCTCCTCACATTTTTCCCAATAGGCTCGTGTCTTCCTGGGGTGTAATGTCCAAATTTGTACCTGTATTCCTGCTGAGGGTTTATTAATGCTGAGCTGAAGGGGAGAATTTCTTCTCCTCTTTGCAGGCTCTGCTTCTGTTTGTGCACTCCAATATGCTGTGAGCAGATGTCGACTCACGGTGTCACCCTGAACCACGTTCAAGCACGGAGGCTCACACTAAAACCAGGCAACTGAAGGGAAAAGAAGTACCAAACATTTCACCCTGCTACATATCTATTAGACAGATATGATAAAGTTTTATTGGAGATTAATCTGCTGGAAAAGATAGGGGAAAAAGAAGTTCCTGTTTGCCACAAGAGATCAGTGCCACAAGAGATCAGTGATCACCATTTACTGTTTTCAGAGTTCTTGAGTCATCCCCTTCACCAACAACAGGAAATCTGATAATCTTTTTTGTCAGGAGAGAAATATGCATTGCAGATTAATGGCTAGGTTTGTGTTAATGCTCTGGGTTTTCTCACTCCTTGTGTTTATAGTCACCCAGGTCAGAAATTTTCCTAATGAGGTCTTTATGTGTCTGTGGTTAAAGACTGATGAAATAATCTGCTGATCTCAACACTGTGACCAAAAACCTCAGTGGTACAGTAGATTGTCCTTTTCGTACAAAGAGATTAAATTAGAGAGTCTAAATAAATTAACAAAAACTTAACTGTTGTTTACCACCTGGGTCTGTACTGAGTAATGACACAGGAATTCCCTGCTGCTAGTCACCTTTACAACATTTACATTGCGAACTGTACTGGAAAGGAATAAGCAAACTTCTTCAAATGCATAATTAGAATTTTCCTTCTGGAAAACTAATCTTGTGAATCTGCTTATTTCTGAGCTTCTTTAGTAGAATGAAGCCTTTACTGTATTGCTTGCACATTATAAATCTCCTTTGATGAAAAAAATGAAAGAAATGCAAACTAAGAGAGATGCATTTTATAGACAAAAAAACTTTTTCATATACTGAGTTGTATAATTGAAGCCCATCTTGACTAGAGAAGTTACTTTAGAAGTTTTTAAGGTTGTAAGCTATTTCCCCCTGTGCAATTCAATAGCTCATTACCAGTTAAATATCATTATATTATACTGTATATAGATCCAGTGTTCTGGAAGAATTCCACCAGAAGCAAATGCACTTGTGAGATATCCTCTATAGCTAATGGATATTTATTTTAATGGCATAAACATTGCTTTAAATCTCTTTCTGCATTAATGATAAATTGATCATTAGTGCAAAGTAAGTGAGAATTAAAAATGGCTTCGAATAATTTATAGCTCTTATTGATTTTTCTGGAATGTTTCAACAATAAGGCAGAGCCCAGGCCCTTGACTTGGGAAAATTCCATTCAGGTCAGTGGGATGTTTGCTGAAACAACCTGTCCTTCAACCCTCACTGTGTGGGTTTTGACCACTGTGTGCATTTTGGAGCTCAAAAGTGTGTGGCAACTTAAGCATTGCTCTCTCATGTGCTCTAATTCATAAACCTTTGTGTAACTGGAATTTTGGTGTAGATGTTCACTCTAAGCCAAGGGATTGTTGTTCGTTGTCCCATGCAATGCAAGTTCATCAAGGGTAGGAGTTTTATTGAGTGAAGTGCCCTGATTCGAGTTACAACAATTAACTAATCTTAGGTTCAGAAGTCTCTCCAAAAATAAAGTATTTGAAAGAAGATTTGTTCAATCCCAACTGAAAAATAGCAATAAAGAAAAGGCATTTAACTTTTTTAAACTAAGTCCACAAAAATTATGAAAGGGAACATCATTTTAAAAATGAAGTAATTTTTTTACAATGTGATTCTTTAATTTTCATAATGTTCTCTTTATTTTTCACTACAAATAATTTGAGAGCATTTCATGTTACCAAATGGAAAAAAAAAAAAAAAGGGTTTCACTGGAAGTCTTTTCTTGGTTCCACTGTTTTTGCTGCTTTATAAAGTGCTTTGATATATCTGGATGAGAAGGACTACACCAGTACTAAGCTTTATTTAAACAAAGCAGCCACAGATCAGTAGCATATACTGTACCAACTCTTCTAACAAAACAGCAGTTCTGCGAGAGGCAGGGATATGGAAAAAATGTGATAATTCATATTATGTGATTGTCTTCCTCCAGTGCATAGCATAATTCTGATTGAAATTACTGGCAGTACTTTGTGTGCATCAAAGGAAAAACAGCTCCAGGAACTGACATCCTGTGAAATGTGGAAGAGCTATTATAGGCTGGTGGTTCAATACAGTGGTTTCTGAAACCTTCCTGATGAAACCCACAAGCTTTTTCTGGCAGTAAAGCTCAACTCTGTAACCAAAGATGGTCAGCAGACCACCCATCTTTTCTTTTCAAATTTATGATAGCTTTAGCATGTGCAAAAATTCAAACAGCAGGTTTCAGACCATAATTCTTTTCAGGGACCTATTCTTCTCATTTTACTTGTTAGAAACAAAATTAGATCCAAGGGTGTCAAAAGAAAGCTGCTAGCTTTCTAAGCCTTTAAAAATATGTATGCATTGCACATTTTTTCTCTGAGTACATATTTTATTATGCACTGAAATAAATAGGTAAAATTAGGCAAGTTTTGATAGAGCCATAAAATTGCAGCTGAGAAGTCCTGGATTTTCTTTCCTGTTACAACCTGCTTTTAAAGATAAGCTGGTTGTGACTCTTCATTTTAATTATATAGCAGGCACTTTGTTTTAGCTGGGAATTTTTTTTTAATGTAATTCATTAAAAACTAAAACACAGGTATGAATAAAATTATTTTCCGTTTCCAATCTCTTGATATTTGCAGCTGTTATTTGCATATATGCTAAGGAGAACAAGCTTGGCCAACAAAGTTTCTTTACGGTGGTAATGTTTTCCCATACAAATTGTCCCTTTAAGCAAAGTTGATCAAATATTTACAGGATTCCCATCTATCTATGTATAAAAATTGAGGGAGGCCCACGCTTCCATAATTATTACAAACATTGGCATTCATCAGGAAGCGATCTCAAAGTGCTTTAAACAGAGAATTGGCTTTTAAGTTGCACTGAATATTTTTGTCAGAGCTTTATAGACACAAACTTGTTGGTGGAGAAGACTTAATCCTGCAATGTTCTGTTTAATAGTGCTGGAAGATTAAAGCCTTTGGAACCTTTCAGCATTGGTGTGAAGGGTGTAATTCTACCAAGCCTTACTCTTGCAAATATCCTTTGTCTTTGGGACTGGTAACATTGACCCAGCTTGCCAATGAGCCATCAAATGCCAAATGCTTTGTAGTGATTTGTCCAAGGCTGCATTTTGAAAAACTGTGGCAGAGGCAGGAGTAGAAGTTCCATGTTTTCCATCCTACTGAAGAGAAGTGTAGGATTATGTTTTAAAGGAGGGTGTGGTACCTCACCTGATGGTCTAGCCATCAATCATCATAACAGGTAATTCATATTACAGTGTCACTGGATGAGAAATGTGCCAGTAAAATGAATATAGTTGTCCCTACTTGAATGCTTCCCCAAAAGTCTATCTTCTATATTAGAATCCCCTATATTTATCCTTAAGAAAGGAACAGAATGTGTATATCATCGGATATTCTCTCTCGTTAAGTTAATTACCTTTGGCTTCTGTAGTAGCCTAATTTTTCTTGCCCTATCAATAGGCCTGCTGAAAGAAGTACAACAGAAAGGGTTTTATCTGTGTTATTGATTGGCTAGAAAGTGATGTGTTTGCGACTATTGGAGCTTCTCCAGTGTGTATTTATTTACATTGGGGGGAAAAAAAATCTGTATTACTTGGAAAAAAAATCTAACTAAAACTTTCATTTAACATTACAAAAGAGAGTATTGCTTAATCCCTGAAGTAGGAAATTGCTTTTCTTCATGATCCATTGCCTTCATACTGTTTCTGGCTGCTGGTGCTGAAGGAAAGAAAAACTCTGTTCTCACTCTGTTTTCACTGTATCTATTTTCTTATCCTCTACAAAAAAAAAAAGAAAAAAAAATGAAAAAAGAAAGAGAAAAATTTGGCTGCTAATATGTTTTTGAAGTAAATACAGGGAGAGAAGAGCCTGGTTATGAAAAGATTTTTTTGTCTCGAATGGGCATTTCCAAATATGAAAGCAGAGTAAAACTTTATGTGGAAATCTGAAAAGAGGAGATTAAGGATTTGAAGTGGTATATCAAAGCTGAAGTATATGAGCTATTGCTATTCTTTGAGATGCTGTTATGGTTCTATACCTAAATTCAGCAGCATGTTCCCAGAAGATGAATGTTGCTAAGGAATGTTTTTCTCTTGTGTTCTGATCTTGTACGTATACACAGAGAAAGAAAATGGCAATTAGAAGCAAAAGGCTGCAAATGATGGTGGTTTGTTTCACCTTGCTGAAGACTCATTCTTTTTTGTTAAAAACACCTATTGTTTTATTGCTTCTAATACGCACTCTAAAAATAGAGTGTGTTACAGCTCCGTGCTGGAAAACACAAATGGACTGTAACTAAGGAATGATTATTTAAATGTGGAAGTTACAGTATTTAATTAATGATTCCCTGACATTGTTGGGACAGGTCACGAAATGGATTTTAGAGTAATTGTAAGTTACCAGCAGTGGTTTTAAGTTTTCCCCTAGGAACAGCAGTAGAAGTTGTATTTTCTCTTTTCCTATCAGTGGTGTCTCCCGTTTCCTTTTTTAATCTGATTGCTTTCTTCGTTTTTTATTCCATTTAGTCTTGCAAACCATAATCAGAGGTTATGCCAGTAAAATAGCAGTCTGAATATACTTGTGATGGCAAGTTTCTGAGACTGGTATGTCACAGAAGAGGTACACGTAGATTTTATTTTGAGTTTTAGCTTGTGCTAGCTATATGAGGAAAGTAGCAAGACCACACCATATGCCCAATAAAAGCTTCATTAGAAAGGCATTAGTAGATTAATCCTGCTTACTCTGTGGTTTATTTTATTTAGAATGTAATAAGGTAAGTTCATTAATTTGCAGACTTAATGTTTTCTACTGTACCTCAAAGCAACCAGTGACAATTCCGCTGAGATTCCCCAGATCTCTCTAACACCTGTCAAGAGAAACACATGGCTCTCTGGGGGAATCACCTTGGCAACATAACTGAGGGAATTGAGAAAAAAAATAAGTCTTTCACACACAATAGAGTGTTACACAGTCTGAACTTGATTAATGATTTTTCACATGCCTTCGAGGTTATATATCTCTTTAAAGTAGAAAAAAAGTCAAATCAATCTCTGAAGAACAAATATTTTGGAATGTACAATACTGCATCTGAAATGTATTTTAAAGAACTTGAAGGATGTAGAATAATTATGCAATTTGAATTGAGCCTCAGAAAGGCTGTCTGGGACCAGCAATTTAGTCTCCATCCCCCTAGGGCTAATATATTAGATTACAAGGATTGTTGTAGTGGCAGTATTTGTGCCACTACATTTAAGATTATGTCAGCATTTTCATTTTAAACCTGTATGTTCAGAGGTTCATAACTCAGCTATAGGAAATTTGCTTGGCATTACAAATGTGTTCTGCACAATGGTGACACTTTTTCTGGAGGAAAAAAAAAAAAAAAAGAAGAAAGAAGCTTAAAGCTAAATAAGTATTTGGACATTTTCAATTTATGACTGCCAAAAGTTCATGTTGTCTTCTTGCAAGTCTGCTTTTTAGATTCAGTTCTTTCTGCAGCTCACTTGTAACACTACTGCTGTCTGGAGTCTAAAGCAATGTATTGCACCGGACAAAGAGTGGATGGCTGTGCCTTATCCCTTTCCGTGCCAAGATTGCAGCAGGACTAACAAGTTCAGGGAAGGCTGGAGGTGGAACTTCACTGTTCATCCTCTTCTCAACCAAGGCCAGAAAAGTAAGGGGTGTTGTGTGATGTTCATGACTCATAATGAGTGACATCTTAGAAGTCCTGTCAGGAAAACCTACATAAAAATGCACTCTTGACTTTAAGTGCCCCACAAACATCATTTGGGGCTCTCTTGGCTACCAGTGAGCTTCCTACAGAAAAAAGAAAAAAAAAAAAAGAAAAAAAAGCAATCAACTTTGCCTTGCAAGGTCTTTAAACTTAATTTCCCCATTTTGTGGCTGTTGCACTATGAGTCTGTTGTGAGCTTTCTTTGACGTGGCATTTAATATCTCAGTTATTGTGCGTGGTAAACAATATTAAGGGCTGCAAACTCTGTAATACACACACTTTTCCTATTTCTGGAGGCCTTTATCAACAAATAGGCTTTGCATATGCTTCATGAGCTTTTACTGGATACAAAAGAACAAAATACTGGGTTCTGTTGTTGGCATTTGTCATCAAACTTCTTGATGACTAATTTATAACCTATTTTTGTGGTGGCTTGTTTTTTGTCCCTAGCTTGAGTATTTGCTGAGGAGTTCAAATCAGTAGCGTTCAAGCTTTAGCAGGGATCTCTCTTTTCTGTGGCAATGCAGTGCCAATTCCTGCAGCAGCACTGGGAGAAATCAGAGAGATTTTTGCGGGTTCTGCAGCAGCAGCCTAGTTGCCCATAGAATTAAGCACTCGTGATAGTCCAGAGAGACCATGGCCACAAACCATTTGCTACAGGACTACAGATCTCTCAAATGCCTCTATGTACATGCAGGCGGGCTTGGCCTTAATTCCTGGGGCTTTAGGTTGGAGTCAAAAGGGGAATGTACACAGAGTGTTAGAACTCTTTTTGCCAAGTTAAACCAAAAAAAAAGGAAAAGGAAATATGCCTTGTCAAACCAGGGCTAATGCAAGTACGGATGGACAAACTTGGCAAAGTGCCCCGATGACTTATGGACCAAGCAGGGCTATTTCAGACCAAGAGGGACCTTCTCTTCAAAGTCAAAATTCCCCACTGGAAAATGTTCTCCACAAGCCCCTTCAGTTCTAAATTGAAAAGATCTGGCTCATGTGCATGGCTTCAACGAAATTAAACAAAATGAAAATCAGCCTGCTTTTGACAGCAAGGAATAGAGAGAAAGAGATTACTTTATACACACAGAGTCAAGAAACATTTATTATGAAGATTTAAGCCTATCTGGATGGACAGAGAGACTTATTAACTGTACCAGGATTTGTTTTGAACTATGCATAGAGAGAGAATAGCTGCGCTACAGAGAAAGCAGCCTAAGTATTTCCTTTGTAAGCTCCCCTTTCTTACATGATTACCAAAATTTTGAATTTCTGTGCGTTTTATTCAGGCACAAAAATACTCCCTCCATCCCTCTAGAATCATATTTTTTTACCTTCCAATTCTTCAAGTAGTTCATATGATAAAGTTTATTGGCTTAAAGTAAACAGTTTCTGCCCTAGGTTATGTAGGGTTAAGACACAAACTGGACATGGATGGCAGGCCTTGGTTGTGTATCTTGCAGTTAACTGGCTTTTGAAAGGAACATTCTCTGCTGTTTAAAAGAGGAATGTTACCACCTCCAATGGTATCAGACATCAGTAAAAGTAGTACTGGGAGATACAGTGTATATAGGTCATTAAATTCAGCAGTGTTTATAGTGGTAAAAGAAATATTAACTTGACTGTTTTCTTCTCTAAACCTCTGTCTGTGGGCTGGATAAACATAAATTCTGGTCTGTTTAATTGTAATCACAAAATGTCCATGTGTTTTCAAATTAAGGGAGAGTTCAAGCACAGTAGTGAGGAAAATGTGTAATGTAAAACACAGGTAGTGTGTTAAAGCTGTGCGTAGTTAATTACATCGTATTCCTGTAATACAAATACAGATTTGTGGAGATGTTTTGGGTTGTTTTGTTTTTGTTTTGTTTTGTTTTTTTATTTTGCTGAACAGCACTTGAGCTTCAGGAGTTTAAGAGTGGATGTTGCTACACTAAGTGCAGGATTAACTAGAGGTAGCCAGAGGAGCCTGGTTGCGTGAGGTGGCACTTAACCAAAGGAGCCCTGAATTTTAAGTGACAAATTCTGCTGGCCTAAGGCATGGCCTGCACTTCAGTTTTGCTGGTGTTGCTGAAGTTGTCCATCTTAGCTGATCTATCAGTACTGTTGCAGAGAGATGTGGTCATACCAGCAAGAAGTCCCAGCACCTGATTTTAAAATCTATTTGATTTTATGGCAGGAAGTAATGTAAACTATATTCAAGGGAGTACTTTTTTTTGTTTGTACAAATTTTCTTTAGGAGCATTTGGTGTTTATAGCATAATGACACTAGAAGAAATCAGGGAAAGATGTGTTCTTACAATTAAGGATATTCTTGCTCAAAAATTTAGGTGCCTACTGGTATTGACAGTGTTCATTTGGTGGAAATACTTTGATTGAAAGTCGCATTTACTACCAATGTGACCTGCACAGGATAAGTGTTAAATGGGACTAACTTCACTGAGCTAAGTTCTTGAGATGCTAAAAACTACCTTGAACACTACAGTTCATTTGCACATTTTATTTGCTATGCCTGCAGTGGAACATTTATTTGTTTACACAAACTCTTGTTTGTTGCCTTCTTTTGTACCACTTCTTCCTTCTTTGAATGAACCTTCACAGACTTATACCAGCGTGTTGATTGTGTTGAGAGTACAATTCTGTGTCCTTGGAGATTAAAACCAGGTTATTTCAACTTCAGTTAGTCCTCAGCTAACAAAAATTCATATTCATGTAAGTCAGCAGGGGGTAAAAAAAGGCAAACATTTTAAATAAGAAAGGCTGCTTACCTTTGGTTTTCATAGTGTTTACTTGCAGAAGCTTTTGACTTACTTGTCATTGAAAAGCCTAACTCTAAATACCAAAACACCCAATTAAACTTTTTAAATAGAATCACAGAATCATGGAACCGTTTAGGTTGGAAGAGACCCTTAAGATCACCATTAACCTAGCACTGTCAAGTCTGCTGCTGTATCACGTCCCTAAGTGTCACACAGAATCCTGGAATGGTTTGGGTTGGAAAGGACCTTAAAGATGATCTCATTCCAACTCCCCTGCCTTGGGCAGGGACACTTCCCACTAGACCAGGTTTCTCAGAGTCCCATCCAACCTGGCCTTGAACACTTCCAGGGATGGAGCACCCACAACTTTTCTGGGCAACCTGTGCCAGTGCCTCCCTCCCGGTAAAGAATTTCTTCCCGATATCTAATCTAAATCTCTACAAGTCTTTTAAGTACTTCCAGGAATGATTAATTCGCCACTTCCCTGGGCAGCCTGTTCCAATGCTTGACAATACTTGTAGAAATTTTTCCAAATATCCAATCTAAATTTTCCCTGGCGTGACTTGAGGCCATTTCTTCTTGTCCTATCACTTGTTAATTGAGAAAAGAGACCGACACTCACCTACAACCTCCTTTAAATCAAAATATGCAAAAAGTGTAAGTATCTACCAGGATTTGCTTCAAATTGGAAAGAAGTGTTATTAGCTTGCTGAAAACACAAACAAAAATTGGTCAAGAGAGGATTTTACTTCCTGGAATGTCCTTCTTTTGCCTTCTTGTTGCCGTCTTGCTTTCATACGCACTTCCTTCTTCACCTTCCTGGTATTCTTTTGATTTTCAATCTTTCAATATTTTCTGCAAATTAATTCTCTCCCATTTCTCACCCTTGTGCTGCATTAGATCACCTTTCTCCCCCATGAAACTTGGATAGTCCTCTCTTGTTTGTGGTTCAGAGTGCAGAGCCAGAAAAATGTCAAATGTTGTTAAAATTAGAGCTGCTACACGCAAGGTGCTGATCACGTTGCCAGATCCAGAAAGGGATGCCTACTTAGAGGGCAGTCACCCCATTCACACTTTAATAGGGCACTTAAGTAAGACTTAGATGCCTAAATAGTTTTGTGAAGATTTGGCCTTTGTGTACTCAACTCTTGGTTTGGATGCACAGCAGCAAAACAATCCATTAATTTAACAGTCCCTAAGTAGCATTTAATATCATAATGTAGCACCTAAAAATGACCCATTATAGTCTATCTGACAAAAAAAAAACCCACCTTGTCTGAGTACTCTCCAGGCACACATTGAAACTAGAAACTTTAGTGGCAGTTGCATATGTGCTCTGCATAAATAGTACATATTTAATAAAGTAGAGCGCTTAAAAACGCCTTTTATCTTCAGTAAAATATTAAATGAAGTACCTTGGAAGTACCTAAACATTTTATTCATTTGTCCTTGTTTTTTAAGCACTTTAGGCCTCCCTGGCACAGTAGATGGCAGATGGAGCAAGAATTTAGATTAAGGTACTCAAACTACGAAGATATCCAACAACACAGACTGCTTACACAAAGTCCTTCTGAATCCACACCAAAGCGTATCTTCAACCAAAGTGGAGCAAACTCTGCTCGGGCTGGAAGGGAAGGTTACACCTAATGGGGAATCCCCCAGTAGGGATGGAGCCGTGCTTTCCTGGATGGCAGCAGGGAAACTCCCACTGTAAGGTAGCACAATACAGCTCCCAATGGCGGCCTTAAAACAGCGCAGCTGAGCAAAGTCAGTCTAGACAGGACTTGCCAACTGAAATTTTATCTGAACAACTGCGTTGCCAACTGTATCGTTACACGGCTGGCAATACCGGCTTCCTATTTCAGAGGAGTGATAACAATTTTAAGTTCCTCGTCTGTAGGATGTCTAGAATCATTAAGAACAGTAAAGTTAACTACTGCCTGTTTCTAAAACGGCAGCAACATGTGAACAGTTTAATGAAAAACTGGTTCCAGTGACTGAAATATTTTGTTTCCTGAGTCAGATTGATAGAAAACCTAGTGGTATTTATGGATGAAATTTCTAACACACATTACTTGCATGAACAGGAAACATACATCAGGAGGTTTAATTTTAGGAGAGCTGTCAAATCCAGGCTGACGTTTCTTTAAGGTTTTCATTCTTTTATTTCCTTCTTTCCCTAACTCTGAAACTTAGAGAATTTATTGTCTTTTAATTTTTTAGGAGGTGACAGTGCATGACAGTTGAAAGCTGATAGTTTGGAAAATTGGTGTTTCTTCTGCCACACGGAGGCTTTTGGAGACAGGTTGGAAAAGTCACAGACTTCCTCCTAAGCTGCCTTTCCCTCTGGCGAGCCGGGGGTGTTACAGGGTGGCCCCAGCCCCGCAGGGGCGCTCCCCCGGGCCAGGGCGGGTGCGGGCTTCCTTCGGGGTGCGTGTCTGCCCTTCCACGGAGAGCAGAAAGGGCTCAGGCTCTGGTACTGCTGCTTTCCTCACTGCGTTAAGGCTTTGTTATAATTTACCTCGGCGTCTTGGCAAAACTTCGGGTGCGAGGCGAGGCTGCGATGCGACGCGTCCAGGTGGGCAGGGGTGTGACCAGCACCGCCCCTGGGGCAGGGCAGGAGTTGTCGCTTGCTCGCCGCTGCTCCGGGGGTTCGGGGTCCTTTCGTCGCTGTGTGCGGCTCCTGCTACCGACCCCGCGGTGAAGGGCGTTTCTCTCGCCGGGGGGAGCGATCCGCCCTGGGCTGAGGGGAGCCGGGGCGAAACATCTTTCTCGTTCCTCAGCCTACGCAGCCGAGCAAAGGTTGTGACTTCCCTTCGCACCCGCGGGAATTAGCGCCTCGGCGAATTGCAGCGGTTTTAGTTTAAATTAACGCGAAATGTATAAAAAAACCCCATTCTCACGCCCACCGCTCGCCCTCTCGCTTTCACGCATCCGCACCCCGCACCCATGATCTCATGCTGCTGAAGGCATGGCACAAGATCTACGGCAGGCTGGGAGCGGGGGAGGGAGGGGAGGGAGAGAGAGAGAGGAGGGCCGGGAGTGTGCGGCTCGCACACCCTGCTGTGCCCAGGTGCGGTACTGCAGGGGCTGCGCCTCCCCGCCCGGCTCCGGGGAGCGCAGGACCCGCCGCGGGGTGATAGGTTGGCCTTTAGAATACCAACCCTTGCCTTTTAAAGGCGACATCGGCTCCCATGGCACCCTCGGCTCTGTGCGTGTGGGGGTCTGTGCGGAGGGGATGGTGGTGGTGTAGGGTAGTCCTCCCCCCTGTTTTCGGGGTAGGAGTAGGGCGAGTGCCGCGGCGGGGCCCCACACCCGGGTGGCGATGCGGGCGCTGTCGGCGCCGCCCTGCAGCTGCGGGGGAACGGGGGGGCTCAGCCCAGAAAGGCTTTTTTTCAGCCCAGTTTGCGGCCGCGGCTGCGGTGGGCGGCCGAGATGCGGTAGTTGAGTAGTGCCGGAGAAAATCCCCGCAACTCTTTGTTCGGCTTCGTGTGTGTAATTACCAGATAATCACAGCCGGTGCCTGAATAGACGGAGGGAAACATCTGATGGGCGAAGTTTAGGCCAATTAAAAGACCCCGAAATCGTTCCTTTTAAGATGAAAGTGGGTTTTCAAGACACTGGTACCTCTGAACTATCAGAGGAGGGGAAGTGCTCTCGCCGTGCTGCTGACTCCGCGGCGCGGGTGAGGAGGAGAGGCGTGTGAGTGCGTGTGTGTGAGTGTGTGTGTGTCCCCTCCACACCGCCCGAGCCGCGTTCTGGCAGTGCGCGGCTCCCGAAAGGCTGAGGAGAGGCAGCGCGACTGTGTGGGAGCTGAACTCAGCCTCCCTTTTTAACATAGGCTCGTCCTCTGCATTGCATCCAAGCCTCAGCGATTTGCTGTTCGGAGACTGCAGATTTGCATAGCCCTGCTCCTCGCAAGCATGCTTATTTTTATTTTTATTTTTTTTCCCAGCTTCTTTCATAAGGGTGCACTATTCTCCCTGAAAACATCCTCGGGTATTACTGTCAACAGCCAGACCATTGAGATTGCCGGAGCAGCCTGATTATTGTCTGGCGGCGTGTGCGTGTGTGAGTGTGTGTTCGCGAGTGTGAGTGTGTGTGCGCGCCGGGAGAGAGCTCGCTCGGTGAGGGCTCACCAGTTTGGAGATGAATGGAGGGAAGAGCAGCAGTTTGATTTTTCTCTGCTTTCCCAGCGCTGGCTGATGGAGTGGCATCCCCTTTTTTCTTCCTTAGCAGAAATGTGGCATGATTGGCTACACTGTGGATTACTGAGGATGGGGGAATGCTTGGCATTCTCGTAGCCCTTGCAACTGTGGAGTATTGTTAATGAGCACCAGCCCCGGGAAAGCTGAAACTAACGATTGTTTGGGCGCGGAGCTTTTCCCCACTTCCACCTCTTTGCGAAGGCTCTGAACTGCCTGGATTCTCTGACTATGTCTCGGATTGTTTTGGGTAGAAGAAGACCTGGAGAAAAGGATCCTCACAGGCTTTCCCAAAGGGAAGAGATGGCTCGCCTGGTGCCGTGAGCTGCAGCCAGCGCCGTGTGCGAGTGTGCGAGCGCCTCTGCCCAAAGTTTGCCTCCGTTGCTGTGGCTGCTGCTCCTCCCGAGGACGCCGCGGGCCGGCTCGCCGCGCACCGGAGGATGGGGGGGCTCCTTAGGGGCAGCCCGGAGCCGGGACCCGCCAGCAGCGGCAGCAGCAGCGCCGGCGGCCGCTTGGCCCTGCTCTGGATAGTCCCGCTCACTCTCAGCGGCCTCCTTGGGGTGGCGTGGGGCGCCTCCAGTTTGGGAGCTCACCACATTCACCATTTCCACGGCAGCAGCAAACATCATTCAGTGCCTATCGCTATCTACAGGTCACCGGCTTCCTTGCGAGGCGGACACGGTGGGTTCGGGTGCCGCTCGGTCCCTGCGCGGTCGGGGGCGCGCCGCCCCGCAGAGGTCAGCCGCGGGCTGCGGAAGCCT
>VZTH01011693.1:0-199853 GCA_013397815.1 Aleadryas rufinucha
GTGTGTGTGCATGTGCGTGTGTGCATGTGCGCGTGTGTGCGTGCGCGTGTCTGTGTGTGCGTGTGTGCTTGTGTGTGTCTGTGTCTGCGTGTGTGTGTGTGTCTGTGTGTGTGTCTGTGTCTGCGTGTGTCTGTGTGTGTGTGTGTGTCTGTGTCTGCGTGTGTCTGTGTGTGTGTGTGGGTGTGTGTGGGTGCCGTAGCTGCCGAGCGACTTTCAGCCAAAAGTCGGTTTTGGAGTCACCGCACCCCACCCAGAGTACCCTTGACAGTGGTGTCACTTCACCTAGAACTACTCCCCCCACCCTTGATATGCCTCAGAGCCTGAAAAACCAAAGGATATTTATTTACTTACAAAGCTGTTATCTTTATATCTCTATCAGCTTTGGTAAAACATGAAAATTGAGGTTTTAACCTTGCTGGTCAATTCCTCAGGTATCTTCTTTCCTCAGACCAAACCTGCATCTCTCAAGATTAGCTGCAAATATATTTGTTAAAATATGACTGCCTTTAAGATTATCACAGTAGTACAATGATTGTTACTTGAGCGCAGTTACTTGCTGTTCCCAAGATTTCACAGCAATTCTAAGTCAGGAATCAGTGGTACAAAACGTTACAGGTAACTAACATATTGAGAGAACACTGACTATACTACAAGTGAAACAGTACAAATAAATTCAAATTATTTTTGTCAGGATGAGAAAAGTTTGCAAAAAAGAACAGAGGAAAGACAGGATCGAGCAGCATTTACTGATACATGAGACAACGGATACGTAACTGTGGCATCTACATCAGTATTTCCCACCAGCAACTCAGCATTCTGTAGTTGCAGCAAGATAACTTACACTTCAGTGGAATTTTAACCACAAACAAATTGACCACTTTCTTTGCTCCTCTTACTAGGAAGGAATGAAGACTCAATCCCACAGGAATAGCTTGTACGCACAAAACTAATGTAAGTCATTTATCACTACTCTGATGGTCTTTTCTAATGAATGTTCTCCAGCTACTGAAAAATAACATGATAATGTAATACATATTTTTCTACCTTAGTGAAAATGCCACTGACATCTTCTCTTTACTTAACTAGAGAATACAGAACAATGGAGGTTAAACCATGTAGTACCTTCTCTGGAGTGAAGATTTATTCATACAAGATTCTCCAACAACAACAGCAACAACATCATCATCATCACTGGAGCTAAATTGCTGAAATAAACAAAATATTAGATGAATAGAAGGAAAAGTATTGAAACTTTAGCCTCTGGCTTACCAGTTCAAATCTGATCTATGTAAAAAGAGGCTGAAAGCCACCACTACCAGATGTTAAGGGGACTGCAGGAAATCAGCACGTGGAATTCAGTTCAGGTGACAGACAGGTCCATCTTACAAAAGCAGTGAAGGGAACAATAATCGCCTTCCCCTGCTTTTGACAATTTCACTGTGAAAAGCCCAACCCACTGACACTGACAGCCTTGTAGACCCTCAAGAAGCCACTCAATCAGGTAGAGCGAGTGCACGGATACAGGGACTTTTCCATAGATCATGCTTCTGACATAATTGCTAATCAAGTTAACAAAAATTGTCATTATCCTTTTCACAGTTGTCATTAGCACTAAATTCAGTTAAAATACTAAGGAAGAATATAACATCAAAACAATTAAAAAAATCCACAGGAAAAAAACAAACAAGCAAACCCACAAATGAAAAAATCCAACTCAAACCAAAATCTCCTCAAACTTTTCCATTAATATTGTCTATAAAAAACTGACTGGCATTTGATAAAGATCTATGAACATGGAAAAAATACCAGTTAATAATTATTTCTGAGAAAGGTTCATATGATTTGGTTTCTGCTATTACTTTGACTATTACTTCATTAATTATTTGTGTGCAAGTTTAGTTCAGAACTGCATATTCACATGCCTTGCAGCTTGAAGAGTTTGATTCCTGCTGCAATCCCCCACTTCCTGGCTGTATTGAGCAATGAAGCTGTCCAGCTGTTCTGCGGTGCCGAAATAGTGATTCAGTAAGGAGGTGATGGCATCAGATTTGATTTGTTAGATTGTAGTGTGGTTTCTAGAACCCATGAATCCTTCTCATTAAATAACCATCCATCGCGTTGGGATGATTAACTTCTGAAGTCAGAATTAAATCAGCATTGAATCTGCACTGCTATTAGTACAGTTAATTTTCTGTTTGATGGCTGATATGCCAGGTGTACATTGTTCAATGTAACTTGAAAAGTGAAAAAAATAATTGCGTGCACATGCTCTTCTTATTTCAATAATACACTGAATTCAATTTTAAAGAGTGGGTGAGAGCAGTGGGAGTTATAACGGTATTGACCTTCCCCTCTGTGGAGGATGCTAATGCTGCAAAACAATCAATATACTAAGAAGACAACCAAAAAAATGAGGTCACATTTTTGCTTTTCCTCCTTTTAAGATTCTTATACTGATGATGTGCCAGGAAACTCATTTTACCTTAAATCAGTAATTCTTTCTATACAAAGAAGTGTTATATTAACAGCTGACGATCCATCGGAGTCAAGAGAGCCTTCTTGAGAAGGAAGCGAAATGAGAGAATTACAGAATGGAGAATTTAACATTTTTCATGCATAAAATAAAATTTCTGAAACAATAGTTCCTTGTCACAAAAAAATCACTAGTTCTAACAGCAATTCTCTCCAACTTCCATTGAAACCACAGCTAGAAACATTTCCATTGAAACCTATAGGCTGCTTCTAAAGGAGGAAAAAAATCCACCAGCTAGCCAGCTGAGCATTCCTTTTTCTCCTGTTGCCAGTGTTTTCTGGGCAGAGTACAAGGTTTATCCTTTTGTTCATTAGGCAACAAGGTCTCTGCTGGACATATAGTAAGAGCCAAAATACTCATAGTCAGGATTTAGAAAATCAGCTTTTGCATGAGAACAGGAGATGGCAACTATATCACAGACTCTTCTATGAAAAATACTACAGAAGCTGGACTTTTGTTAATGCTTCAGTGTTGGGCACAGCTCTCTTTCAGCTCTCTTGTAGTGCCTAACCTCAGGCCACTTGTCTTTTATCCCTCTGCCTACAGAGTGCAAAACAGGTTGAAAGACAGAACTGGCAGAGGTGTGAAACAGAGAGAGGTGAGGAAGGGGTCATGTTGCTGGCACGCACCTTCACAGCAGGAGCCTGTGCAGTTATGAGAACAGCCTGCCCAGATGTCTGACCCCTGGATGGGTGTCACCCACTGAGAGATAGCTTTGCCCTTGTGCCACCAAGCATCAGAAAGCTAAGCAAATCCAAGCTATCTGCAACATGGAATTGCCATCATGAGGGAAATGGGCATCTTACTGAGGCCCATTAGCCCTCCTGGAATTCAGAGGTACTTTTGGTCTACAAAAGAATAATTAAAAAGATAAAAATACTTGTAGAATACAACCGTAGGAGGAAGTTGATAGGGCAACAAGCACTAGTGCAAGCCATTAAATTCTGTTTGGGTAGGTGTGTTTTTGTCATGATGGTCCTTTACTAATTCAGTATTTAACCACTTAGAACTTACAAGCTATACATGTCTTCGCATACTTAACCACACAATCGTTTTAGCTACTCCTTCCTCCTTCTACTTGTTAAATTTGTCAGACCAGGTATTGGTAAACTGGTAGGAGTAAGTCTTACTTAACAAGACAATTAGCCAAACAATTAGTATATATACAGGATCTCTCCTCTCAACCTCTTTTAAAATCCAAAATCAGATTAAATACTTCTCCTGAAAGCAAAACCAGCCATAGAGAGCCATACAGAAAATGAACCAACTGAACTAAATAAATGGAAGTACTTCTCAAAACCAGTTTGGCATGCACACACCAAATACTCAATAGCATTTACTTGATTTTTATTATAGTCTTCTGCCATGCCATTGTTGTTATTTTACTGTACAGTTGTAGGCAGCTCATTTTTACCATCAAGGACTCATTAAGAGTCAGCAATTTGATGCTTAATGGCTTGTTAACCCTGAGTAAATATATTAAAATAATAGTGTGATAAATTCAAATTGAAATGCATTGGGCTTGGTTTGTCTTTTATTTTTTTCTTTTTTCTTTTGTTTTGGTTTGGTTTGGTTTTTGTTCAGTAACATCTTCTGTAGCAAGAGAAAGTCCCATTTAAGAAGCAATTTTTGCTAAAATATATTCCAGATTGTTCACACTTACTTTTCAACACAAAATCCACCTATGGTTCACACTCTTTCATTTTGTATTATTTCCTTTCAGTTTGTATAGTTTTTTCAGCTATGGTGTTAGCTCTGATATGGAAGATATTTGGCCTGTTCTCAAAAATGTCTTTCAAATACCTGAGTAATACCCTTCCCCTTCTTCCATTTTCACCGCATTACAAATACAGATTTTGAAAAATCGAGTTTTTCAGGGTTTGGAATTATAAGCAAAGTCATGTGAAATAAAATGTTCTACTTGGATTTTTCTGTGCCTAAGGACTGATGAATCTCAAGTGTTCCTATACCCCTCCCTTTTCATTTATGCCCTAACAAGAGGCAGTTACTGAACTCTAGCTGGTTCAAATCAACAGGACAACAGAAAAACAAAAATAAACATCTGCTGGACATCTGCAAGTCTTAGTCTTCATCCACTCAGTGAATCAAGTGCCTGAAGCTTTAAAAGGAGCTGTTTGATGTTGTATTTTGGCCTGCTACACAGCTCTTATGGCCAACTCAAAACTACCTGTGGACAATCAGAAATGAGGTGCAGTTGTTCTACACCATCAGTTTTCAGGCACTGTCTGCAGGCACAGAAGTGAAAGAAAGCAGACCTCCAAATTATATTATTCTAATGACCACCTCACTTCTTGCTCTGCACTGCACTCTTCTCCTGAGTTATGCTGCTCTTCTCTCAGGAATTATCACTAAATAACAGAAGTTTATTTTATTTTATGCACTAGAATTACCCATGCTTGACAAAGTACAGTTGGTGTGCTACACATTCGTGGGAAGCAACTCCCAGAGTCGATAACAAAAAGATGCCTGCTAAACATTACAGTGCTGGGTTTTTTTATGATATCTCTACTGAATTTACTGACAAAACTGGTGCTGAAATCACTAATTCAAAAACAACACAACTGCAACAGAATGGGCCAGATTTTATTTTTCTTGTACATTGTACAAGTTCTGGATATGATGTCAGCTAAGGAAAATGCTGATATTCTGACCCCAGATCAATCTGGACTGTTAATAGCAGCATCAACTGGGTCTCCAGCTCTTAAAGGAAATAAATGCTGTAAAAGTAAGTTGCAAGAGAATATTAGGGGTGACAGGCTAAAATGTGAAATCAAACTTTACAGGAAACTAAAGGGTGTATATATACTTAACTATTTTTATTCCTTAATTTGGCCTAGTAGATTTTCAAATTTACAGAAGCCTTTACTCATTTGGAACTTTTAAAGATTTTTTGCTTATTTTTATGTAATTCTGGCACCTGCACCTAACAAGTTCATATACCACCCTCAATAAGCAAAAGCACAGGGAACACAGATGCAGATGGTCTTGAGTGGAAGAGCTTGAGTAAGATTTGTGACGGCTTTTCCCCTCCGTGGTATTACTTGGCAGATTTCACGTATGAGAAAGACAAAAATTGTCACTAAACACAAGCAAAAAGATGCTTTCTCAGAGTTAAAGTGCAGTGTTTAATTTAGTGGCTGGATGTTGCTAAAAAAAACTTTCCACAAAATAAATGAGACTTTACGAGTAAGTGAGAGGGTCTCTTTTGGATCTCTAGTCAACCATGGATTGACTAGTCAAGTTTTATATTTTGATACTGTGTGTATTTTAATTCAAGAATATGGCTTTGATTTAATATTGAGAGACAACTCAAAGCTTCATAGAGTCTTACAGGAGTACTGTTCCTTGGCTAGAACAAAGCAACTGTTGACTTCAGAAAAAGAATAGCGATTTAAGTTATCCCATATAATTAAGAGAAATAGATATTGCGTAGTCAATCTGGAATTTGGTGTAATATGGGAAGACTAATATCACAGTTTTTGGAAAGAACTTATAGTGATCTGACCAAATGCAAAGGACCTGAGGCTGCTGCTTTACTTTTGTACAGAGCTGAGCTGAGCAATACTGCTTCAGTTGATTAAAAAAACTGCTTCTAGGAATTCAGGTGGTTACATCAGGGGTTTGACCATTTCCTTTTTTAAATTCCTTATGGAAAGTTTCACAAATAAAATCATAAAAAGACTTGCTATTTTTATTGTGGGTTGTCTTAGCAAAAGTAAAACTGAGAGGATGCTTACAAATGACAGCTAATTGATATGCACACTTCTCCAGAGTGAAAAACAGAAAAAAAAAGTTCCTTCACTATTGTGGTAAATAATCAAATGGAAATATGGTTATAAGAAGGGAATACAGCATCATACCCTAAACCAACATTTCTGACCCACGGTACCATTCACTCAGAATCAGACTCATTTTTGAGAACCAGTGCGTAAACGAACAAGCAAGGGATCAGCCCACTGTGGCAGATCCTTGCAGTGAAGACAACAAAAATACACTCTCTTTTCCCTAAATAGTGTGCCAAATAGACAAATCAATGAAATGCAGTCTCGTCAATATTGGCTGGGGTGGCATAGACTGTATGGCAGAGTATTGGCTGACTGAGACTCATCCAATACAATGTGATGAGAAGTTTGGGCTGACACAGAGATGAAGCAGAGAAAAGAGCACAGAAATTTGCAGTTTCTAATAGAAAACACACATTTCTACTGTTATTTTCATCTAGAGAAGCTTGCTAATCATACAAGAGGTTAAGACATGTCTTACATTTCTCTTAGGAACAGGAGGGCCTTTATTTCATCCTTATGTATCAGAAATAATGAAGAAGTCTAAAATCAATTTTTATCATTAAAAAGTCAGCTTAACTCTGAAGACTTTGTTTACCTTTCTTCTTCTGAGGTCATTCTTTTTGTTGAAGAAGAAGGATTAGCCTATTTCTTTACTCTGTCATAATAAGTAAGGTCTGTACTTTTTTCTTTCATTCTCTACAATGAGATTTAATATGTAATACTAAGTAAGGTATAGATTGACAAAATATCATTTTTAATGGGCTAAAACCCATGCAACTCCTATTGATTCCTTTATTAAACAGATTTAGGCCAGTACTACCTCATCAGTATTTAACAATGTTACTCACAGAAAAAGAACTCAGGATTGCAGAGAGAACAATGTTTACACCTTATAAAGGAAGCTAAATCCAGTAAAAAAAACCCAACAAACCAACCCACCAAACCTCATCCCTCCACAAGCTCCCCCTAAAACCCCACACCAAACCAAAAACCACAAAACTCACAAAACCAAACAAGCAAGAACCAAACCAAACAAATCCTCCACCAGAGGGAAAAGAGGTAATTGGTGACAGCAGCAAGTCTTGCTTGAATTTTTACTTGTATATTCTTGTGAACAAGGTATGAAATATAAATCATAGGTATTTTCTTCATCATCATCCATTTATTATAACTCTCTCCCAGTGCAAGGTTGTCTCGATTCTACTAGTATCTTAGCTGATCTATTACTAAGACAGAATACAATACTCCCAGTAAAGACATGATGTTTATGAAATAATTTTCTGAGGAAGCACTTGAAAGCCCTCAAGTGAAATAGACGACAGAAATTCAGAACATTTTAATTATTTAGTGCATTTCCAAATGCTTTGTCCTGTTTTATTTTGTAGTATTCAAATAATTAGCAGTACAAATGGAAGTGGCAAAAATCTCAAATCTATAGCACAAACACAAGAAACCACGCATTTAGGCTTTTGTACTCCCCAGTTTGCTGAATCATAGCAGCAGTAAGTTTCTCCTCTTAAGCACTACCTTAATTTTTTTTTTTTTTTGCCATCCTTTCCTCCTTTTTAAAACCTTTTGTTCACCCTACCAATTCTTTTCCTTTCTTGGTCATTACACTCAGAATGGTTTTCTAGAAAGGTGAGTGGATGAATTCACATCTCCAGTGGAGTTTTACTTGCAAGACTGAAATTAAGAATATTGCAGGTATTGTTTTCATTATTTCAAAGATGCATTGAGTTTTGGTTTTGCCTAAAATTTATTCCAAATTCACTTTTGGCTATTAAGGAATTAGAATTATAAGGAATTGATTTCTGAGCAGCCAACCTTCTTCACCTAGCTTGCTTCTTCTGTAATACTGTTGTCATTTTGCTACAGCAGGGAAATAAAAATTAAATGCCTAAAAAGTGAGAGTATAAGTAGAAAGTAACTCTCTAATGACAACAACACTATTTGGGCATCCATCTATTTTTCCAGGTAATTGATTGCCTCTTTATGGTATCTTCAGAAACTTGTGACTGACTTCTTACAGTACTACCAGCACTACAAAGGTGTAACCAGCTCAATCCTTTCATTTTACACCCATCATCACTGAGAGAACAGCTGTCTCTCTGCAAAGACAAGCAGCCAGTAAGTTCCAGGAGGGCCATGCAACAAACAGAGCTACTGCCTGAACAGTTTAGAGGCAAAGTCAAAGGAAAGCAAGTGCAGGGAAATCAGCATTTTGAGACTGATGCTGAGGTGGGGAAGCCAGGCTGTGGTACTGTTTTCACCAAGTACTGCGTTTTCTCCCAACAAGGTTTTCAACTACTTTTTTCATTTTTAAAAGGATGGAGAGGAATTGGGGGTTTTTGCAGGTGAAAAGCTTTTCTCACACAATTTATAGCTGGATAGGGCTAGCTACAGAAAGTCCCAGGGCATATAAGCAATATGGCAATACTACAGATGGATGCTGGAACTTATTTGCAGCATCTTTTGGTTTTCATCTCAGTCTTCCCCTCCAACATTGCCCATACAGCTTTTATCCACTTAATACTCATTGCTATTTCTTGCACTGCAAGGTTACCTGATCCTTACAATATTGCTATATCATAATGCTCCTATCTGAGCTTGCTATAAGGCTCTGATAATGCACCTGAATCCTGGCCTGCCTGTGAGTACTCGATAATTTCTGCCTTAATTCTATCAAACCATTCTGCTGTTTCAAACCTTCCTGCTACCTTAGCTTTGCACCATCCTTGCTGTTGCATCCCTTCCCAGTCTCTAGCCCTGGACACAAAATTCACCTTAGTCTTAAGTCCCAGCACTGCATTTGTTTGAATGTCAAAATAACTTTTTTTTCTAGTAAAGTGCACTCCTCCTTGATCCCTAGACCAAGACTTTCCAACTCAATTCCCGGAAGTTTAAATACTCTATGAAAGTTTACACTGAATATCCATCTACTTTCAGGCATTGACTGCTGCTGCCAAGGTGGGAAGTCCATTGCACGCTCTGAGGTTACTAGTGCCCCCCAGACTCCCTACCTTCCAAGTACAAGAAATGTCTCACTGTAATTCATAAACGTAAAACCCACATTAAAGGATAAAAGGTTGGACCTCTTACATTCCTCTGATCCCATCTGCCCTCCCATATATGCACAGCACAGGGACCAGTACAGGTTCTGCTTTCTGAATAGGTGAGGCCAGTGAAGCTGTGGATTGTTGTTGAATATGTAGGGATGCATCTATTTCTCAAAATCCTAAGCACATGTAAGGGTAGATTAGATAAAACACAAGTTATTTTCAGGTGAAATTATCTTGTTTCTAAATTGCACTGAAGAGGTGTGCAAAGAGAACAGTCAAAGATTTGTTATCTAGAAGCAGAAAGTTAATTTGTGTGATAAACAAATATAAAAATTTTTGATCAATGACAAAATAGAGAAATGGTCAGTAACTTTGAAAATCAGCTGTCTTCTACATAAAATGGGAAAATTACTGATGTACCAAGCACATAGCTATGTGGTTTAGTTCACGAATGATTACAAAACTTTTTCAAATCATTAGTTCAAAAATGCTTAAGACCTAGAAATTCTAAGAGCTTACCCATTACCTAAATGACACAGCGTACTAACCAACCCAGCAGCTCTGCCAGAGGTCAAAACAAGCTTTTTCCTTGTAGATCAGCTAAAACATTAAATGCTTCTACAGAAACTATTTCAACTCTTTGATTGAGCATGTGTTGTTGTTCTTGACTGCTCTCCGGCTGGGGGCACACCAGACAAAAATTTGTTATGGCCTACATCCTGATCAGAAAAAGATGAGTATGTAGTAAGGTTACACATAAGAAAATAGTTTCTTTTTCATTTAGTTGTGTTGGTGGCCTGGAACCCCCGCCTCACTATGATTTTGGATAGCATTCACTGTGGAAAGGAACAAAATCCAAATGAAGGAAGAGTTCATTTCTCATGCCATCAGAGGATCTCAGAAGATCCTGAGAAGTGCCTATTCCAGTCAGACCAGCCATGGTCACAATAATTCCACATAATAGGATATAAATGGGCTGCCTAAATGGAAAATGACTGTTCATCTTCCTAGTATCTTCACAGCCTTTGTCAGGTAGCTGTTTTCATATCTACACATTGTCTCTTTTTGTGTCAGTAAGTCCACATACCCTGCACCATATGCTCATCTCTTTGTGGCTGCCTGTACTTTCTTGTATATTTTCCCATTTGTGAAAAACCTGATCATATGTCTAAAGCAGCCCTACAAGTAATATCTTTCCCATGTAACTACTGCTTATAAGCTTTTAAATAAACTTGTTTGAATAACTCTACAGAAATTTTGAGGAAAGTGAGTTTTTAAATTAACTACACCTTTCTCTTTCCTTCCCTTTCCCCCTTTGGTCCAGAACAGTTGGTATAAGGTAATGCCAGAGTAGAACAAATATTTTCCCAACATTCCCAAAGTGAAGCAATGCTTCATGCCTTTGCTCTTTTCCTTAAAACTGGCCAGAAAAGAAAAAAACTGGTTTTTCACTGTTTCCTGCTGTGTAGGTTTCTTCCTTCTCTTTCTTTCTGTGAAGAAAGGTAAGTCCATTGAAAAAAGAAAAGAAGAATGAAAAAAGGCAGCTTTGCTGACTGATCCATTCCCCAGCAGGCAGTCTGAATCACATCTTCCTACTTGGACTGCGAGCGGGTGATTGACTGAAAACATTTGTTAGTGACTGCAAACGGGAAGTCAGTCTTCCCCGGTTTTGAATAGTCAAGAAGTAGGAATTTTTTCCAAAGGAATTTACTCAAATTTTGTGCAGCTGGATATGTCTGCTAGGGATGAGACTCAGAGGTGCTTTGAGGGCAGAAGAGATCAAGGACGGTAACAGCTTTCTAGATGATGGAGAGAGACATGTAAAGTCCTGAAAAGATCTGCACCCGTCATCTCCCCTCTTCCAGCCTAGTGCTGACATTTTCTTTTCATCTGTTCAGGAACATCCTCTCTCACTACCTTCGATTCATTGCCCTATACTGAAGTGTAGTGCCTCTGTGCATTACTAATCTGCTACCACATCTGGTTTCAGCGGTGACCAAATTGTACAGCTGGGTGAGGTGACTCATGTTGATACAAAATCTCAGTGTTCTTTCTGAATCCATCAGGATGACAGGATCGGATGAATAATGCTGTTAGAAGAGTATCAGTAACATGTTTGTCAGCATAAGACCCCTTGAAACTCTGGGCTTGGCTGCAGCAGTTAGAGCAGTGGAAAAACAAAGATTTCTCTGGGAACTCTGTAGGAGCTGGGAGCTGCTACCTGTCACAGTGTTCAGGTACCTCTGGGATTAGTAGATGATTACCTGACTGTGACCAAGTGACAGTCCCTGACCTGTGTTACGGAGTTCCAAATCCCAAGGCAACAAGCCTTGGACTTTTGATTTTCTGAGTGGAAGCAATCCAATCTGACCTACTTTACCTGCAAATAAACAACAGGGACAGATACCACTGATCAGCTACAGATTGCTTTTTGCTGCAATGAAGTCCCAGTGAGGTCCTGGGGACCTGAATGCCATACAATGATGGCACAGTGGTGTTCAACAGAAATACCACAGTGGACTGCCTAAATGGAAGAGAGCATTCAGCCTAGTGAGGAAGTGACAAAGGATTACAAGTCACGAGGTGCCTGGAGCAGACCTCCAGAGCAACCTGATTAGCCTGACTTTATAACCCCCATGCCTGGCCCAAAAGCAACAACAGCAGATGAAAACACTGAAATCTCTTTATGATCAACTTCAAAAAGCGTTTGGCAAAAAGCAGCAGGAAGGATCCCAGTGTGTCATTTTGAGCCCATGGGGCAACAGACAGGATTCCATCATAAAAAAGCATTTCTACTTCCCCTACAAATGATGTGACACAGGAGAGATAAGATGCCTTTCTGAGCAGCTTCAATATGGGAAGGAACAACTTAGGAAAACCTGGTAGAGCTGGTAGGAACTGTGCAGAAACTCTTCAAAGGAGTCATTTCTAAGATTTTTAAACAGTACAAGTGGTGAAAAACAGAAAGCAGGGAGAAATTTTATAATATTTGTTATATCCAGGATCAATGGCTAAAGACAGGGAAGGAAAGTGCCTGTCACCCAAACATTTTGAATTTGTCAACCAGAATTCAAGCTGATCCTGGATTTAGACTTTCTGTTTATGTTTCAGATGACTGTACTTGACTTCAAATTCCTGGTCTCTGCTTTGAGCAGAAAAAAAAGGCAGTGTTAGAGACAAGTAGTAATTAGAAAGTAATAGAGGGAAGAATTTACTATTCCATTTCTGTTTTTTCTCTCTGTCACTTGTCTATAACCTAGTCCTCACTCTTCCCTCCCAAAGCCAGTGCCCATTTTTAAGAATAAGCTGAAGGAATACATCTATGATCTACTGTAACTGTATATTTATGCCAGCCTCTTAACCTTTCATTGCAAGATGAGCTTACCATGAGTGAGAAATTTTTACAAAGTTTTGTGATACGTTTTACTGTGATGAGGTAATATTTTCTGTAGCCATTTACAGCGTGGAACAGTGAGGAACACGTGACATCTTGGATGGCTGACTGTATCACTTTCAGCCCTGGTTCTATTCTCAACTGAAGTAGAGAACTCGAGTCTGGACTACAAGTAACTTCACTGAATAGTGTGATGGTAAGCCAGAATATTTGGCAGCATTAACATTTTATTATCAACATATTAGGGACAACTGACTATCTTTGCCTGTATTTAATATTCTTCAGTTTTCACTATCTCAAACTCATCAATTTCCACAGCAGTCAGACACCTGCACTCTGACAATCCATCAACTTATTTAAATACCAAAGCATGAGAGGCCTCTTACTGCAGTTAGGAATCCAGGTCTGTAACTTTAAAAAATACTCTTGACCATATGGACATTGGAATTTCATCATAGAACACTCAATGACTGCAAGGCAAAGCATACTTAACATACATCAAGATAAAAAATGAAGTATGGTTGCTTATGAAACATTTTGGATTTTGTAGTTCTATTTTTCATTATCTTGGTTTTTATTTCTTGGGTGGGAGTGGGAACTACAGTTGTTACCAGCTATAACTTTTGAGACTTCTATTCATCTTGAAATGGTAGATCACTGGACTGTGACACTTTTGCCTCAGACCTGAACACAGTACAGTGGAAATTGTGTTCTTTCTTCACTGTGCTTACAGTTACATAAAATCTTTATTTATATTGGTTTAAGAAGCAGGAGAATTAGCTCTAAGACACCAACGATCTCTGCATAAACCTGAATTAACTCTATTTTAATGAAAATCTTCTAGTTGTTCTATTTAAAACAGGGTAACAGTAAAAACCAAAATCTAACTCTTGGGCTGAGGATACAGTCATTGCAAAGGACAAGCACCTGCTCAGCTTGAGACATACGCAAATGTAAATCTGAAGTGAAAAATGTTACATGGTTTATTTAATTATGCAATTCTTTCTTCCCTCCCAATGCTTTGAAAACACTGGGGCTAGCTGAAAAAAATCACAGGCATGGCCAGTGACACAGCTCCTGTGATAGCTATAATGTCTCCCTGACATGCTTTTCATTCTAAATTGTGGCAGAAACGTTAAACTTCCATTAAAAAGGAAGAAAAAAAATCCCTAATTTTAACTCTTTGCTTTGGAAGGAAACAGCTGTCAAAATACAACCAGATCACGTGATGGTGTCCTGTTAACCCAATTTTACAGAAACCTCTTGGCAGCCAGACAATAGCAACCTTTAAGATGCAATTCAGCCTCCATCTGTGCCATTACTGTCAATTATGGATACTTTAAATGTTAAAATTACAAAAGAGAAATTAAACTAAAGAAAACCAAACTAAGCAAACCAAACAAACAAAAAGTAAAGGGCAAAAAAGCAATACCATTAAATGCAACTCCCCCAACATTTACACAGCACTGCTATACAGTTAGAAAGAGAGAGATTGTGGCTGGGGAGTTGTGAACATTTTTCTAAAGTGTTATTTAATACTAGTCTGCACCTTAAGTATGGCAATCAAAATTCCCCTACAGAACAAGTCTTTTAGTTTTCAAGGTATAGCAATTTCTACCCATGCTTAGAGAAAGAGTGGGTGTTGTGAAAATCAGAAACCACTGCACAACAGAAGGTCTACTGTTCCACCTAAATATTTAGCTAGCAAAAGGAAGGCTAAATAGCTGTGCTTTTCCTATCTATAAATTTCCCTAGAATGAAGAGCGGTGGGAGAGAGGAAGAAAAGTTAAGCTAGAGGGTTACACCTAGCCCCAAAAGAAATGGCAGTACACGGACTAAAGCACACCATGGGATACCAATTAGAAACTGTGCCTCCTCACTGCAGGATTTGGGTTCCATAACAACTTTTCAATAACACAGTAGAAAAAAAAATCCAGTGAGTTAAGAGACAAAATAGTATTATTATTGAAAGGAATTAAATGATACAGCTACTTGCAGTAGCAATAGCTTGGGATCAGTAACCCATGGGTCTTTTGCAGCCCTAAGGCCTATATTGTAAAGGAAGGAAATTAAGCTATGTCAGTAAGAGAAATCACTTAGACCACCATCTAGATCACAGTGACAACACTGTACTCGTGCTTCCTGCAGTGCTGATGTGCCTTCCTGCAGCCTTGCTGAGCACTCAGGCAAGGAGCTCCCACCTGAAACAGGACAGGACCAGCCTCAGTGATAACACCAGGATTCATTCTTGTGAGCTAATACAGATGTCATACACAGTCAAAGAACTAACTGGGAAGATTTACTGGAAAATGAGAAATAGATACTATGCTGTGCCACTTATTTGCTATGAGAACTTGTCAGGTGTCCTGGAAAAGTATAATCTTCCTAGACAACCCAAAGTAACAGCAGTCTGACAATACCGTTTCCTTGTCAGAATAATCGTTATCATGCTATTACATAGCAGGCCCTATGAACCCTGCCATCTTTTTAATGGTGGCAGCTCAAAATCTTGCTGTGGGAAACAAACCCATTCTCTCACTCCCACCCATGCTAAATGCCATTACCAGCCAACATACCCCTATTAATATCACTCCACTTGTATATTACATATGATGCTTATGTTTAAATAACACCCTCAGACACAGTATGAGCAATCTGAACTTTCTGATAAGACTGAAAACTGGCTGCAGATTTTAGGTTTTTCATGCAATGACTTGTTTTCCTCAGTCTTTGCTGTATACAACATATCTGGGAGATCAGCTTCCAAGTTTCTGGTTTAGTTTAACAAAAATTACCATTTCAAGCCTTAATACATTACCTTTCTGGAACAAAATCTTCTGAGCACACAAATGTCTGCTTTGTGTAGCAAATTCTGCTAAATACATATGAGACTGTAAGGAAAGATGAACATGAGGACATATACGACTGTTGCACAGCAGGACTGGCAAGACCGGGGGACAGCATGAACATTCTAAGAACAGGATTTTGAAACTGTTTTGTTTCCTGGTTTCAAAGGCACTGGAGAAACCACAGATATATACAAACTCTGTATCTCCCATGATACTTCACTTACTCGAAACCCGTCACCTGTTTATGCCACATGCTTCCATTCCCAGTTAATTAAAAAAAACCCAACCAAACAACAACAAAAAAATCAGTAGTTGCAGAGGCATCCAGCTTACATCCCTCCCCCGCTATAAGCTGTAGAATTTTTCCCACCTAAAAGGTTTCAGCTCAGTTTTGGTCCCGGCTGGATACTATGTTCAAACCAAACCATAGCAGAAGTGTCTGCTAAACAGCTAGCTTTCTAGACTTGCAAATATGTTTACACTCCTGAAAATTATCTGTGGCATGTATGCAAATGAAATAGTGCAATGAAACATAGAAACACTCAGGTCTCAATCAGTGTTTCACATAGCAAAGCACTTTTAGTCCATCCATTCACAACAGAGTGTGCATTACCTCACAAGGAGAACAGAGCCGGTTTCACTTCTAGCAGTTGTCTACAATAGAAGCAGGGAACACTGTAGGAAGCAGCTTTGGTTGGAGAATTACATCTCAAAGTCTATTCAAGTCAATGCATGAACACCACAATATGACACTTCCCATGCTGTACAGTATGTGCCTTTAACACCAAATTTTAATTTGTAAAACCTTTGCTTTCATCATAAATAAACCTTGCAAATAGTGGGTAGTTCCAAATCCCATGAATTTTGTGGAGTCCAAGAATATCCTAGGAGAAGACTGTGTCAAAAGAACACCCGTTACAGCATTTACTGCTGAATTACATCCCAAAGTTGAGAATAATAGTCTCTATTATGTAAGGCTTATAATTCAGCTTTTCATTTGACATCTCCTTTGTGCACCGAGGAACCAAACAGGCTGCCTTTTCTGAATGGAACAACAGTTCTTGTTTCATATGTCTCATTGAAGCAACACCTCTACAGAGCAGATGGATCTCTGCACTACACTCTGTGAAAAGAAGTGTCATTTAAACATGAGGCCTTTATATCAATTGCAAATGGAAAAATAACCAGCATGGCTTTCTGATCCTGGCAGAATCTGACTGCCTGTTTCTATTGGTATGATTTTGCAGATGAAAGTCTGAGGAAGAATAAATGAGGATAATTTTTAAAAAGCTAAAAGCCAATACTTATCTCCCCAATTTTTCTTTCCGCTGACATCAGCTGGAAGATAGTGATGGGCTGTGTGCATGCATACATGTGCATACAGACCCCTTTCACAACTGCAGAAGAAAACCTAAATTCAGGGGTACAGCTAGATGCACAGAACTCAAGAAGCAAACTATATCTGTACATAATCCCATATTGCTCTCAGCAACTCCAGCAGTGTTTATTGGACAGCTGCCCTGGTAGCACAACAGTGCAACATTTACAGTCCCACACTCTCTCTCTCTCTCTACTGCACAGTTCAAGAACAAACTAACACACTACTTAAGCAATTGGGTATTATCTGGCTGCTGCACAATGCCGTCTGGGTTACAGGCTTTTTATTCTTCAAGCTATGAAGTCAGCATGACATAGAGCTGTTTTGGAGGATGGCTACTGTACACTGGTCACAATTTCAAGCCATTTTCTTCCATCGATAGAAAAGAGAGAAGCATTAAAGTAATGCAGTTTCTTTGTGGAATTGACTTTAGCTACCTAAACCTAAATGACTATAGTATGCACTCAGTTCAAGAGAAGAAAGGGGAGGAGAAGGGGATCATTAAATGATTATGTTACCATGCACATGGCAGCTGAACAAAAGCCCTGTGTGATAAGAAGGAGGCACCTTTTAGGTTCTCAAAGGTAGAAAAGCATAGTACTGACAACTGATGTAATACCAAGAACTGTTTTCTGCCTCTCTGCTCTGAAGAAAATAAGGAATACACATATTTTAGTTCAAAACAGAACTTCATTCTCACAAAAAAGAGTTAAACGTATACATTGAACAAGTTATCCCTATTCCAACAGAAGGAAGCACCCACCAAAATAGACTTTTTCTACCACACAAAACACCCAGACAACTATCGAGAAATAGAGCTGAATTGACAAGCATACTGAGATCCATAAGTTTCTAACGTCAGCTGTTGTTCAAGGCAATATTCTGGGATACCCACAGGTCAGTGTGTCCCTTATGCTCTTGAAGAGTAAGTGTGGCGGTGCCAAACCTGTGCAGGTTCTGCAACTGCATCAACCATAAATGCTTGGGGCATTGGACTGCCTCTGTAGATATGCATGATTTGAGAAAAGGTGATTGCTGAATTGGATGAACTAAGGAATAGACTAAACTCAAGCAAAGCTTAAAAAATGTCCTGCTTTTTCTTAACAGAAATCAGTATTTCCCATATTAGGACAAAGCTGGAGAGAGAAGTCTGCAGAACAATTTGTCAGAGCCAGATACCCCAAGTTTACGTGCTAGTATGTCCATAGAGAGGAGAAAAAGGAGTGTTTAAAGGATTAGACAGATCAAATCCAAATTAGATTACACTGACAGCTTCCTGAGGAAATACACTCTAGTGAGGTTTCTAGGCCATCAATCTCTTACAGATTCTTATATGAGAACTCTTAAAAAAGGTTCATATCAGGCTCAGTACTCCAGAGCCCTCTCAGCTGTCACTGTTACAGGAAGATGGGTTGCTGTAATAAATCAGCCAGGGAGGACAGACTGCTTTTGGCTACCACACAGCTATGCTGGGACTGTGATCTTTCCTCTCCGGCAGCTGTGTCAGCTTTCCCACACTATGCAATACCTATCTCCACATAAGAAAACCTGTCTTAGCTCTCACTGTGCTAAATATTACCAAAATCAATGATACAAGTGACCTTTTCATTTCAATAATATAGGCAACACTGCTCAACAAACATCTACAATTGACTTTTTTTTTTTACTCTTTTTGTATGTGTGTACATGAGCCCCTATATTCACCAACATTTTAGAGAGGAACACATGTCTATGAAGAAGAACTGGTTTAGGTCTAATGATCAGAGATGGTAACACTCAGCCTCTCAGGCCATTTTATTATGTCTCAGAAGCGGGCAGCTTGTAACAAGCGCATCACAACCTGCACAGGATGTAACCAGGGCAATTGTTTATTCCATTACTGTTTTCTTTCCCTTATGGTGGGGTCTCCACTGAAGAAGAGGCTTTTGTCAGTGGGAGAGCAATTCATAGCGTTACTTTGTCACACCTCACAGCCAGGTATCCTTTACTTTTCTCTCTGCTACAGGTAGCTCAGACCCCACATTCTACTTTCATTTTCCCTGAACATACCAGATTTCATCGCTTTTCTGCCTAATACTCCTCTCCACATTGCACATTCCTTTTCTTGTTTTATTTAAAACTACTAAAGTTGTTATGCAGCAACTGGGAGAAAAGAGATTTGATGAGACTCATCTATTGCTGAGACCATGCTGACCTAGATCTTTCACTTTTCTTTCTCTCCCCAGTGAGCTGCAGTAATAAGAGCTCAGCAGCTCTAAAAGCAGTCGATACAGAAATGACGTGGGCAATTACCAGCCTGGACAACTCAAAGGACTTCCAGTAAATAAATAAAGAAAAGATAAGTAAGTTTTCTGAAGCCAAACAATTCCACCAGAAGCCTTTGTTGAGGTGGAAAGTCACAAGCGGTGGTGGTGGTGAAATAAATCAATGTCCAAGGCAGATGAGGAAGACTGTTAGGAGGGCATGAGAGGTAGTATGTAAGCTAGCACAACAGAAACACAAGGATCCAAAGACATGAGGACCAAGCCTGAGTTTGTTCCAGCAACCTGTCTGCACCATTTTAACTCCACTGACCACAGTGATACAGTGGAATGCCATCACTGACTTGCTATGTTTACAAACTCACTGTCATACAAAGGTGTACCTTGAGGACATATTAAGAGAGCCATTCCATTTCTCCTCTCCATTTCAACCCCTGCCCAGAAAGCCTGCAGCATCACAGCATGCAGCTTGTACCTCAATACCTCCCTTTTCCTGGGGCCAAGACTAAATCCATTTCCCTGTGGAATGCTGAGAGGGAAAAGCACCACAGCTATGGCAGGATTCCACATTCTTCCATCACTCTTGAAGATGTTCATAAAATCCTGGAGTGCCAAAAAGCTCAACCCCCCATATTAATTATCTCACTAATGCTGTACTTCCACCAGTCCCATGAACGGAAAATAGTGCTTACTGAAAGAAATTTTTAATGGCTGTCCTCTTGCACATTGGCTGAAAGAAAATTTCTCCCAGATCAAATAATTAGCATTCGTTTCACCAGAGTGATTCCTTTTGCTTTCCCATCACCCCATTTTTATTTAGACACTCCTTAATCCTTCAGCTATCTAATTTCTTTGCCCCTTTTTACCCCTTCATCTCTGACACAGAATGTTTGAGAAATCTGATGCCTCTCCCCCCTCCTATCAAAACCATGCCACAGGCAGCAAACAAGATGTCCTGGGACTGCAGTGTAGCCCAATGGAACTGTTTTTCACGGCTTGCAAAGCTGTTTCACCACATGGTGCTCTGCATCAAACAGCTCTGTACAAGCTTTCTGCACCCTCGGGGGTTTGACTCAGGCTTCAGCAGCAGCAGGCAGGTGGTCTGCAGGATGACTGACGCTTCAATACTTACTACAGGGCTGGGGGTGGCAGGAAGGCACATACATATTTCTTGTCTGTCAGCGACAATAGAAATGGGAAAACAAGTGACACCTGCTGCTAATGACAAATGATGAGCTGAGGTTCAGAAAGGCTCAGAAAGACTCATTCACACTGCAGGCGGTATTCCTATGATACATGTGGGCTCTGAGATCCAGAGCAGCTTAAGTCACTGGCAAAATCTGGATGAAGAAAAGAGGAACATGACCAGGGAAAAGCAGAGTGAGCTGCAGATGGTGTTGTCTTTGTTGACATGTTTGCACCCCTCATCTCACAACTTCTTTGAACTAAAATTTTGCCTGTACACAAAAAATGGATGCTCAGTTGTTGATAAGAAATCCTCACTTATTGATAAGAAATCCCAGCATTGTTTGAGATCCGTAAAGTTCAGGAAGCAGCCACTAGAAGTGCAGACTTTGCTATTAGTGCAAAGACAAAGGCTGGGTCAGGATTAATCCAGGATGATAGAGATAACCAGGGGTATTAGCCATCAGAGTTCTAGTATCAACATCCAAATATGAGGTTTCAAATGTTCATTAACATCCACATATGATCCCAGAATTTCTGTTATGAGAGAGTCTCCAGCAGCCATGACTGCTTCTGTGAAAACACTGTCCCCATGTGCCTGTGCTATGCCAGGGGCATATGCACCTGCTCTGGGGCTAAAAACGGAGCCTGGCCAACATGATTTCTATAGTTACAAGATTCTCCAAGGGGGCAACAATTTCATCCTTTTTTTTTCAACGAAACCTTCTCCAGCAGCAACTGGGCTTACTTGCTCATTTGTCACTGTTTTCTGAAACAGATGGCCATTAAACGGATGCAAATGAGAGGGAAATACTACAACTCACTACACTCTAGGCTTAGCGATGCCTTTGAAGACTGGGCCTCATGGCATATATCAGCTCCAATGCTTCTTGGAGATCACTCAATGGACCACAGTTCTTCATCCCCATGTTCCTTCACTTTGGCTAAATCTGAGGCAACAGCAGCATGAATATTCCTGTGGGGTTTTTTAGGAGAGAATCATAAAAGTGTAGCTTGATGACTTAGGTTTGGATTATCGACATGAAAGTCGACAAATAGTTCTGGCCTGAGGGATAAACCTGGATATCAGAGAGTGAATCTAATGGAAAAGAAAAATCTATCTGTCATTCTTGGTCACATCTGCAGGGCCTGAATTGGCAACTGGGATTTATTTTCTTAATTCTGAGCAACTTGGAGCTCTCCTGTGATGCCTTGTATGAGCTTTCAGGCCTTACAGATAATTCTAAAGCAGAAAAATTCACCTTGGATCATCCCCCCTTCCAGGTTGTTCGGTTTTTCTCCCTTCTCCCTTTCCTACCCATCTACACTTACCCCACGCATACAGAGTGCCATGTGCATAGTCTTTGTCCTTTGACCAAAGTCTGAAAGAAAGGCAGGAGAAGTTGAACTCAGAGAATCACCAAGCCTACTGACACTGTGCAGCTGAAACCCCAAACCAGGTTCCACTTCAAGTCTGTACAAACACAGCTGGGTCACTGCAAGATTTATCACAGTATGGATTGTAAGATCAGCCCCGGAGTATCTACTGACATCTTAAACCCTTAGCCCTTTTGCTATGGGGGCATCTTGTGCTACATTTGTTGATTAGTCTTGTGGTAACGCATCCTTGCGGTAATAACTAAGCAGTCTGACTTCAGGCATCTTAAAAAACAACCGTCTAGCAGAATTGGGCAACATCCAGGGATTTATGGACACTTAAGGCTATTGTAACTCGCCAACAGTTTGCAAATACCTTGTATTTCCTTTCACAACTCACTAGATCTCCCTTGGCTATCATCCTCAAGACTTTTGCTATAAACACTATAAAGTCACATTGATTCTACAGAGCATTAAAGATGAGTATGAGGTAAGTACCTCCAAAATGCATGCCATATAACCGCCAAGTACAAAAGTGTATCTGCTATAGCTGTTCTTACATTTACTATTAATTTAAAACTAGTGATCAGAAATTCTCTATTGCATAAAGAAGTTTCTGTGGTGTTAATTTTACAACAGCGAACAATTTTACGGTGTCATACAGAAGTGTGCTTTTATTCATACATGGTAGGGTATAGTGACCAAGCCATAAAGTAACAATCAGAATAAAAGCACAGGTTAAAGAACAAAAGCCTCGAGTCCTTACTGCAAAGTAGAATTTTCATCCCTAATAGCTCTACAGTATAATCTAACTGTGAGTACTGACTGCAGGAATACATGTTGGCTAGTGGTTAGGGCATTGAAAAGAGAAGAAAAACATATCAAAAGGTTATTGCACACCTTGACATTAAACTTTTAGTTCGGCCAAGCAAGTGAAGTGCTTCAAGGAGTGTATCTTGAAGCAAATCACCCAGCGGTCCCTACTTCAGAGTAAGCTGAAAGACAAGCTGCAGCACACTTACCAAACTCCTACGATGCACAGAGATTTGCTCCTCGCCCCCACGTGAGAATTAGCCCAGAAAAAGCCCATGTGGACATTGCACGCTCAGAAACAACTCTCATTTTACAGATATTCTCCCATTCTGTCATCCAACTTGCTAATGTAACAATGCTGCTGCTTATTCTTTTAAGAATTATCCACAATTATCCTGGCATGTACAATTTCCCAGTCATGAACTAATTTAAAAAATAGTAGTGAAGTGTTTTTGTCACAGAAAATCAGGAATAAAACTCTCTAACACCCTTTGTAGTATTAGAAAGCAGGCATTACTTTATTTTCAGTGCTGAGAGTGCAGGGGATATCTCCTCCTATCACACGCTGAAGCTAACATACTAGTTTATATCTATGTAACTAGTACATATTCATTGCATTTCCCAAAACTCATACATACATGCTAAACATTCCTGCAAATTATTTTACATATTTAAATCACTTCTCAGAACTCATTTACATTAGAGTAGGGTTCTCTTGAGGGTCTCTGGTGGTTGTTTTTGGGAACATCCCATTCCTCATATTATCCTTGTATGGTCACAAGCCTCCAAAAAAGCAGTTTCTTCTTCTTGAATGCATCCCAACTATGTGGTATGAACGAGATATACCTTATCAGCTTTGCTCAGGCCAACAGTCTTTAGTCTCAAGGCTAAGATATCCACTTGCACACATTAATCAATGATATGGGTGAATACAGGACTAAGCACCGTCTGTTAAAGCTAAAGGAATTTACAAGACTTAAACACTTTTTACTACAATTAAAGATTTTCCCAACAGTTTTTCAACCTTTCCCAAGAAAAGCCTATTCTTTGTCATGGTGTAACGCTCTTCCCCCGCAACTACTGCTGTAAGCTTTTTCCCCCACCCTCCTTAACAGTTTTATTTAATTATGTATCAAAGACCCAAGGCCTGTCTCTGACACAAAACAGTTACTGGGATCAAACCACTGAGAAAACTAGGAGAAAGTCTGCAGAAAACCAGAAAAGGTAAAAATTACAGAGAGAACTAAGTTTAGAGAGACCAAATCATTCCTATCTCCAGAATTCAAGAGTGAAGACTCCAACACAAACAGCTAAGAAATCCTATGAAAAAATCAACGAACTAGTCAGGCCTCTTGCTCTAATTGGAGACCAGTCTAGAACACATACTCAGATCAAACTGAACACCACCTTCCCCAGTGTGCTTCCTACAGAGCCTGGACTTGACTTGCTCTGCTTCTAAAGTACATTCATATATTTTGAGGAGATTGGGAACTCTCTCAACACTGATGCCCAAACAGATGTCCTACAAAGGAGGATGCACAATTCCCAAAAGAGTCACTTAGGAGTAGAAGTAACAAAGAACTATTATCTTCAAAACCTACTGCCTATTAACTCTCCTAGTGGCTGTTACCACCTTGGTGTCCCTGTTCACCCTGACGTGATAGGGGCACATGAAGCGCTTGCTTTGCTTCCCATCTTGTACCTTATGAATACATCATAAGGTCGCCAAGGCAGGGAATATCTCATGGTCTCTTTTCAAGGCAGACAATGAGCTCTTTGTTTTATTATTAGAGTTCCATCACATTAAAGTGCTATTGATAAAAATGAATAAAATTATCCATGTGGCTCAGATGAGTCAGTGCTGCCTCATCAAAAATTTTCCAATAAAAATAAAGTTAGGGCACCTTCACTGAAACATAAAAACTGGCATGGAAGAAATTCTTCCAAGTGTCTAAGGACTGTCCTGAATATCTTACTAAGTGTAGAAACCCAAAGTTGCACACTCTCTACTACACAGCTCCCAGCCTACATAAACCAAGGTTTATTCAGCTTTCATCCCTCTTAAATGATGTTTTAAGTTCCATCTCATGCTTTCATCAACTTGCAATCTCAATCGTGCCTTGTCCAATTATCTTCTATTTCTTCTATTGACCCCATAAATTCTAAAATTCATTCCCACCATAAAAACTCCTTGCTTCATGTCTCATACAACAATCCCTTCGACACTAATTTCCTTGAGCTGCTTTTAATGTTTGCTGTTCTTTATAGACCTTTTCTACTTCAGCCATTTTGTTGTGATCAAATCCCCATAACTCAATCTTGTTCTACTTTTGCCACTAATTCACTTAGTGATTTTAAAAGCAGAAGCATGTGGGTGCCTGTTATGACCCAAAGTCCTAGTATCTGGATGGAAATGGGACAAGGTAGTGGGAGAATGATACATGCTGGATCATATTCTCTGAGGAGGAAGCACACTTCAAGGTGTTTTCCTACACAACATTACCATGGGGTAGATGGTAATGGAACAAAAATGCTTGGAGCAATCACAAACATTAGAACTAGCATTGACCAGTTAATAATGAAATTTCTGTAACATACAGACAGGGTAGTTGGTGGGGGGGAGAGAGGAGTATGATAACATTAAGCTGAAAATGCTGGTGGACAGCAGGAAATAAGCAAATCTGTTCTGACAGAGCAAGAATGGATGTGAAGGTCTGCCACATTAACAATAACTAGAAGAAACTAGGCAACTGGCTTTTCTTTCTCCCCCTCCCTGCCCTCCCCTTTTTTTTTTCTGGTGGATGCAGTTAAGCGAGCAATAAAGAAAGCAGGTTATATAACGTGGACAGGATGACTGGTATTTGTTTTTTGCAGTCCTCTTGGAAAGACAGATCTGCTGAAATAATAAAAATACTAGCTTTATATTTCCCAAAAATCAAGGAATAAGTATGCTCTCTGTTGTTATTGTCATTAAATATTTATACTGTTGTACATAGAAAAGAACACAGGTCAGGGCACAACTGTTCTGTGCAAATACTGCAAAGGATGGTCCAGACCCAAGAACATACCAGTAAAAATAAAGACAAAACTCAAAATATGCTGGAGTAAAACACGAATATAAGGGTCAGGTAAAAAGCTGCACTGAAAAAGATCTGTGTATTCTCTCTGTTTTCATCAATCCCATCTTCCCACCACCACTGAAGAACCTGATTAGCGTCCTGTCACCATAAATACAGAGTTCACTACCCAGCTGAGGGGAAAAATCTTCAAAATTCCATTCATGCCACCGCCTTCACAAATTTATCTTTTCAGTACAGATTCACCTGTGCTCTCTGTCTGTATGACCTAAATTCCATTCTCCATCTCAGCCTTCAGTGCCTGCTGCCATAGGAATTATCAAGAAATAGCTAGGGGACAAAACAGGTGTGTGAAAGGAAGGTGTTCAAAGCAAAGAGTTCTGCTACAGCACCCTGGCTACTGCACTCTTCCTCTCTGGAACTCCTGACATACAACTGAGGAACAAACTGGTTCAGATGGTGTAAACCACCTTATGATTCTGCATTCCAGCTGCAGGTGTTCACTTGAAACAAATGCACCACTATACTAGATTGAGCCCTGACATCATAAGAAAAGTTAGTTTCATCTTTGTGGGGGGTAAAAATTAAGGTTAGGGGAAAAGGAAGGCTGAAAAGACCCCGCAACGTCACCATCACCTATAGAAGGATTTTTGCAGAAATTAAAAAGCATTTCACTTTAAAAACACAAACACTTTCCTGGTGCAAAAAGTATTTTTGCTTCCTAAATGAAATATGCTTCCCATTTTCCCTAGATGATAATAAAACATAGAAGCATTTCCTCAGGATTTCTGTATGAGATCCTTTTGCATTTCATGACTCCTGAAACCTAAGCCACAAAGAAATTGGGAACTTCAGAGTCTGTAGCTCTCCATGTCCTAGGTTCTGAACCAGGTAAGCCATCAAGAACATATCATTATCCCATACCTCTGGAATATCTCCAGGCAGTGTCTTTAAAATACCAGAAAAGAAAGGAAAAGAGGTGGCATGCAGGCTGCTAAATGGGTGCCCTTCAGGAGGCTACAGACATTTCCATCCAAAATCTACTCTCTCTTTTTTCAACTAAATACTCACCTGGATAATTTTTTTTTTTGAGGAAATTAACACTTCAAATTATAAAATTCTTGACCCAGATCCAGTGCTCATTAATCAGTGTATATTACTGAGCACAGAGGACTAATACATCTATGTATATACAGACATGCTCTTCCTTCCCTGGGGCACTTTGATGTCCAAAACAGTGGGCTACAATATTTCAGAGATGTACGTGTTGCAGAGCCTCAGGCATATTGCACCTGCTGAAAGGGTTGGATAACTGCCAAATATCTTTCTTTTGGAAAAAGCATTTGCTTTAATATCTGCTAATTCCAGGAAGGGGGCTTTGCTCTTCTTGTTTGGCTGCGTCTTTGCATTTGCAATGAACAAAAGAAAGGGACAAGGCAACCATCTGTGGGTGCTTCACAGAAAAAATAAAACCCCAGTGGGCTTCTTATTACAAGGAGGAAAACAGAAAGAATAAGAGATAAAACAAGCTGAATGAAACAAGCTGACACCCTGAGCTCACTTCTCTGCAGCAGACTTGTTAAGCATTCCGGCCCAGACAACCTGGAAAGCCTTTGAAATAAAATTTAAAATCAAAAGGTTTCCCCGAAGCATTTGCTTTTCCTTACAACAGTTTTGTTCTATCTAGTTTAGAGCAAGGGAATCCTACCCCTCCCTACACATTTTCATAGTTGTAAATGGAACATAGCCAGGGCATCTGCCAGACACCAATGGTCAGATATATTGAGGCGTTTACATTTAGCAACTAGAGATTATAATGAATACACTGTAGTATTTTGAAATAATAAATATTTCCAATTAGTTGCATGTGTAATTGCTGTTGTATGATCAGATTCACCCAGCAACAATCCTTGAATTCATAAGGTAAACAGGATTTTCTAAGTCCCTTCCTTCCATGTGTTATGCTATTTCTGTCCACATAAATAGCACAGTTAACATCAGCAAAAACCAACACAACCTGCCTCCAAATAGTCTCACATCTCTTAACTTTATCAGCATCTCAAGAATATTACTAGCATGAGCCAAAATACAATGCTTTTAGTATAAAACTAAGGCTTCACACTAAAACAAAAGAATGAATCAGCAAAAGAAAACACAGCCTCCTCCTCATACTGAAGAGTGAAGTAACAGACTTCTCTCTGGAGATTTCCAGTAATGAATTCCTGTTTTAATTGAAGCTGCAGCCGATGCATGAGATCCAAATGGGCCTTTCTCTCTTTCTCTCTCTAGGTGATGCTGTGCAGGAAAGAGCTTTTAAATCAGGCAGCGAGCATAATGAACTTCAATTTCCCTTTGACAAGGGCAAAATTACAAACATACACTTCACTTCCAGACAATTAATTAATTTGTTTACATGATTTCTTTGCTTTGTTTTACTTCCATGATTGTTTTTCCCCTCCACTTCTTTTAGACTTTTTAACTCTCTAAGGTGTAGGATTAGCTTTTGACAACTCATCCTGTTCTCAGGCATGGAGACATGAAAATAAAACAGATTTTTGCAGCAGGGAAAGGAAGCACTTCCCTTTAGGCTTACTACTAGCACCCAGGGACAATTTTAAAGCACACATGCCCATTCTGTAGAGGACAGCATCAGCTTCTGCCCCTTGTTAGCAAGGCAGACACAGTTGTTGCCACTTGGAAAATGTTTGCCCACTTATTAGTGTGAGAAGATGGACTCTCAAACTGCTGGTGTCTGCAAAGACCAGAGTCTGACTGTCAGAGATTAATGTGACTGACTTCCAGGGTCAAAAGCCTTCCTCACCAATGGGATGCAAAGCAGAAGGCATCGAAGTAGCCAGCCAGAGCCAGCAACCACAGGTATGCACACAATATGCAGCCTGCTAACACTGTCCTCCCACTCCTGTGGGATAAGGAAACCAACCTCAAAAGCACCAGTAATGGGGAAAAGAGAAAAAGCACAGTGGACTCAGTGAGGACAGGACTGATAGCTTTGAGATGGTGAATATAAATAATTTTTTCTTGTAGAAAGAATGTTTCTTCTACATAACACCACAGACGAAATCCCTCTAGCAATATCAATACTGTCTACACTACCACAGTGGTGCATGTTTAATTTCATTTCTGCTGCTACAAATATAGGCCAATAAATTTGACAACACATCTGTTATTTACTTGCACTCAACACAAGCATATTCATGACATTTACTTTGCCAGTTTTAAATTTAACAGCTTTCCTTTTATTTATATCTACTTAGTGTTAGTGAAAAGTGCTCTGGTGACTTTCCATATACATGCAGTAAGTGCAGCACATTTAGCAACAGTAAAATATTCCTTGGCTATGTACCATTACTGCACATATTTCTGATTACACAGAAGTAAAATATTTCAAAGTGGTACAAGATTGTTACATCCACTCACTTTGAGTATAACTAGTAACTGTGCAGCTAAATCTGCCTGCAGTTGCACCATCAGCAGAGATCCAGGAACTCATTTCAGTGCTCAAGGAGTTGCTGACACACAGTGAGGTCCTTCACAGACTGTGACTTGCATCACAAAGAAGACTCAACATGAAATGTTGGCTCATTCCTATCCTCTCCACTCTTTCATTACTCTTTTGCAGTAATATATGAGCAGAGGCTTAAGAAGTTGCGATTACAGATATAAAGGAAACACCATAAATATTACACAGCAGATTCTCATGAGTAGTGTGAGAGCTTTCCAAAGTAGTGTAGAGAGGCAAGGAGTGCATCCAGGTCAAGGACATTAGCATAGGAGCACCAACAGAGAATAGTGCCTTGCACACACTCATGCTGCTTGCATGCAGGCACCACGGACTGGGGCTGTGACGACAGAGCACAGCTACACTGCCTTGCTCCTGCACTGCCCCTGAGTTAGGTTGTCAGTCGTCTGTCTCCTGCACTGTAAATCCAGTATTACAGTGGTGAAACCATATGAGTTTGCACATAGCATTAGACAAATTAAAGAAGACCAAGGAGGGAGATGAAAATTCATAAATCAATACAAGAGTGCAGACATGAAATTACAGCAGTAAGATGACTTTTCTTGTCTGACCTCTGGCTTGGAATTCTCAGCATTTTCATGGTACTATGACTGGAACAAACAAGCTCATTGACATTTGACAAATCTATACAACTACTATGCATTCCTGTAGTGTGGCCTTTTTCTTTTGGTATTAGTTATAGTTGTTAACTGCACAAAACTGACTCCTTAAATAAAAGATCACAAGAATGTTAGAAAAACTCAGAAACTGTGCTGCTTAACAACAAGGTCCTCCGTCCATGGTCAGATTTTATAGATTCCTCAGACTCAAGTATGGTCTGTTGCAACAAAAACATGCTAGCAAATTGAAAACCATACCACAACAATCTGCTTTGCTAAAATACAGTGTATAGAGAACCACGTACACTTTATAACAGTAGGACTGGCGCACACACAGCATGGGGTCTTTTAGAATCTGTTTTGTAGTTTTGCAGATGTAACAGCTTTGCACAGAGAAAGAATAAACAGTGCAGAGGAACCAAGTATTTCTCTGTTGAGTGGATGTGGATACAGCAGCCAAACTGCAAGTGTGTGTGCATGTGTCTCTGTTGGGGAGGATGGGGGAAGGAAATGGGACAGAATAAGACAAGATAGCTAATCCCACCCAAACTTTCTATCCTGCACTGATCTGGTACCTACTTCCCAACCTGGAGAAACCTTGCTAGCTCTGCTGAGGGCATGCAGCTGGCTCCCACCTCATGTTTCTACCGTTAGCAGAATTGCTACTGCTGCTCCACACCTTCACCCTATCCTACAACTTGGTGATGATGGTGCTAATTCTGTCAGAGTCATAAATTACCGCTACAGTCTAAATCATTACTTTATCAGTCTCATTTTGGTTGCACTCTCTTATGTTGTTCAGAACAGAAATTGCATTGTGTCCACTGACCACCATTCCAACTCCTGCTCTAAAAAGAAAGTATGATAAACAATAAAACACCATTTTTGGTTAACTAGCCTTTGGCTTCACTGTTAACAAATAAGAAAGAAAGTTGATGTCTTCAATGTCTAAAGGGGGCCTCCAAGAAAGTTGGAGAGCAATTTTTTTACAAGGGCCTGTAGTGACAGGACAGGAGGGAAGGGCTTTAAACTGAAAGAGAGTAGGTTTAGATTAGATATAAGGAAGAAATTCTTTACTGTTAGAGTGGCGAAGCACTGAAACAGATTGACAAGCAAAGCTGGGGATGTCCCATCCCAGGGAGTGTTCAAGGACAGTTTGGATGGGGCTTTGAGCAACCTGGTCTAGTGGAAGATGTCCCGGGCAGTGGGGTTGTAACTATATGATCTTTGAGGAGCCTTCCAACCCAAATCATTCTATGATTCGTTGGAAACAAACATACCCTTTAATTACTGCTGTTTCAACAAACCCCTTCCTTCTTGCCAGAAGGATATCTGATAAAGAGTTACTTACATTACACTGGAAAATGCTGAATTTGAAACTAATGGAAATAACTCCTGTCCCTCATTCTTCCTACATTTTCACAAGCAATTTTTTTTTCTTCCTTTGTTTTGGTTTGGTTTGTTGTTTCACCATTTCCTTCTCTTTCCCATTGATTAGACAAAATTCCAGCAGCCCAGTTCTCACTGCTTTGTACAATGGCAACCACTGCAGAAAAGCCCGTAAAACTCACACCAGTAGCACGGGTCAGAGGAGGGGAAGTGCCATTGCCTGTGGAGACATGTTAGAGAAAGAGGAATTGCTCCTTAGTTACCTGCCCAAGAGCAATTCTCAAGAGGTGTGAGGGAAGCTTGGAAGAAGAAATGCACAAATACAAAGAGCAGTTTAAGGCTCTATCGTTTGTTGGCTGTCATTCACACTTAGAGGGCTATTTTACTTAAACAATCTATCATTTCTAATCTGCCCTTCAAACTCTAAGGTATTTTTCAGTTAAAATTGGATTCCGTCATGATTGAAGCAGTCAGGGAACATATCATACAGGGCATATGGAAGCTGGTATCAGACATTACTACCAAGTGAACCTGTTCTCTGTGCCTTCCCACTAGTTCTTTTCTGACCTTTAACCATCATCTGCAGTAAGCCAAAACAGTTTTACAAATTTCTCTCAAGCTGAGTTTGCTGTTTACATAGGCAGCCTAGTAAAAAGCTTTCCTGAACAAATATATTTGTTTTATCTCACTGAGTGTTTATGTCACAGATTATTCATCTCATCTTCTTGCAATTATTCTGCCTTTGAGCCAAATTTTGCAACTGAATCTCCTGAAGGCATTCATTGTGTCACCCGACCCTTTTATAGAAAGGCTTTCCAGGGTAAGTATTATCAAAACCTTATTCCTGGAGATAGCTGCAAACCACGTTTCGTTTCCCATAGCACACTGGTAAAATCCTCAATAAGTGTCAGCAAAAAAAGGTGTAAGGCAACTAAACTACAAACCAGTGACTTAAAGGCCTTAAAGGCACAGTTCACCCTGCCCCATAGCATTGGTGGTATACCATAGAAACTGCCTTCAGGACAGCACAATGCTGTTACGATAATTATCTCCTAAACATAAACTGGACACAGCTTCCCTCAGTTGCCTGCAGATTGCATTTCTCCTAAAGCTCTGTAATAATAACAGAGAGCAAAACAGAAAGATGTAAGCTACCGGTAGCAGGAGCAATCAGCACACTTCCCTTGAGCCTCACCTAACACTGGTGGTAGAAGTAAGCATAGACAGACTGGTTTGGTGGTGTAAATTCAGGCTAAACCCTCCAATTTCACTGGAATCACTAGAGGTTCACACTAAGCAAAACTCCAGGCCTACACCTCTAAATAACTATGTTCAATAGGTAAGACACTTTAGATATTAAAGTTCACAAAACTCAGTAAGCAACAATGAGCACTAAGCAAAACTGTCAGATTTACATGACAGATACATTTTTCTTGCAGAGCATCTTTGAAAGGTGTTTAAGGTCATCCAAATATTCCCTCAGAGCAATGGAAAAAAGCTGGTTCCTTTGAATTTTTTAAGCAATATTATCATTTGATCAGTGCCATTTCTGAACAGGTAGCAGCCCAATACCAGGGCATGCTTATCCATAGAATTGAAGACCACATTCAGCTCATTTCATTAAGAGCTTTTGACACTGCACAAAACAGCAGCCAGGTCAGGTCACTCAAAAGCATGATGACTGCAATAGTCAATTTAATTTCCAGAAAACTGATATCTATGCTACCAACAAAGTATTTTAAAAACAGTAGGCTACACGCCTCTTGGAAATTCTATTAGGAGTATTAATTAATCTGGATAAAAGATGCAAGTCAAATTATCTGACTTCCTATTCCCAACAGGTATCTGTGTACACTACAAGAAAAGACAGAGTCATAGTCAAGTGGTAGTCAGACTGCCTTCACCTTGCTATGCACACAAAACTATTATACACATTTGAGAGAAACCATAACTGCTCAAAGTTGTCTGACAGGTGCTCAGCCATTCAACACAACAATGGACAGCCAGCAGAAATTAAGACGCATAATGACATGTAAAAGCTCTTCAGACATCAAAAAAGGCTTAGAGACATTTGAGAGATGCTCGCAAGAAGCATTTTGATTGTACAACTGAAATGACAGGATTCAACTAGGAAAATGCTTCAGCTTTGGGAAACCATGGGAGCTGGCGTGCCTTTAGAACAAGGGTGGGCTCTTGTAGCTTTGAGTTCTCTGAGACATTACAGATGGGGTTCCAACCTCACCATAGGTTCTGGAGATGAGGCTACAGAATTTTCTCCTACATGAAGAAGTTATGGTAACAGGAAGAAAGAAGCATTAAGGACATTTATTCTCTGTCCTAGTAACTCTGGCAGAAACACTCAGAGTTATTCTTACCAGATTTTGGGTGATGCAGAACACAAATAATTAAGTTCCTATGCCCAGACCTGTAAGCACACAGAAGCAGTATACATGTACTAATTATCAAGATGCACATCAATGGCATGACTCATCAGAAATAAATGAAGCTACTCTCAGCAATATATTTTCCTCAAGGAAAGATATTTAAACAGGAAAGCAGAATAAGCTAATGCAGGCAGGCGGAAAACGAAACATGAAATTTTCCCCATCTTGCAATTCCTACAATAAGCATGAGATTCAACCTGTATCAGAACCTCTGCTCACAGCCATTAAACCAATTTATTCTTTTTTCCCTATCACATGCAGAAAGCCAGAGAAAAGCTGAGCTGAGGTTAACCCCTTGTCCACTGAAAACAAAGCATCACCATTTCAGATTCTCACAATGAGCTTTGAACACATGGGAAATACAGGAATAGATACCAGATAATGCCTCATTCGATCTGATTTACTTCTCTAAACAACTAACAGAAGCCTCACTTCCTTATGGTAATTAAAAAAATTCAATCTTTCCTAAGACCATTGCATGGTCCTGCATTTAAATCTAGAACTGACAACCTCTCTACCTCTACAGCCCTCAACAACCTCAACTTCTACTTTTGATCTGCCTTAGGTAGATGGGAAAGACCTGAACAAAGAGTTAGTTCATGAAACCTGGCCCTAGAGATGCAGCCTTATCCTCAAGGGGTTTTTTTCCCCACCCCTAATTAAAGTGGAATTTACACTTACAAATATAGGCCATTCTCATTCTCTTTCTCTCTATGCACATGCAGAAACCCATATGATACACATATTTCTGAATAAACACACATATAAATATGTGTACTGGTTTAATGCAAATTTCAAAGGCCATTTATGGGTCAGGTATGGAAGTGAGTCATGAACCTTGCTTTGAAGGTTTTTTCAGTGCTCTACAGAAGAAAGAAGCTCCGAACAGTCCCAGAAAAAGCGGACAGGCTGTTGTTAAGGACTGATAAAGCACTAGGTTTCACTAGTTAGACATCAGTGGTATCTAGACGTTCATCTGTCCACAAAGGTGTTTCCCCTTCTCTACCAGACTACTTCCCCACAGACAGCACCTGTGAGAACAGGCACATTGTTCTTTTGAAATCATAAATTATCTGGGCTTCTACCTTTGACCAATGCATTGTATGCTACGAGAGCATAATTCTCTAAGTGACTCCTACTAATGATCTGATATTAATTTTACTGACAATGGAAGGGAAAAAGTAGTACCTCAAGGGACTGTATTTGGTACCGTGCTGGTTAATGCAGAAAAATTTGGGGTTATATTACACCTTTTAAGCTCTACATATTCCAAAATATTTGACAAAACAGTATAATTGTTGTTTGAAGTGAAATAGCATCCAGACAAGGCAAAGCAGCAGCTACAATATATTTGAGAAAAACTTGTTCAGTCTCAGAGGTAAAAGCAGATGCTTTCACACAAGTTGCACCAACACCTGTTTTGATAATGGTTAAAGTAACAAGGTTTATCTGGTAAGCTAAGTGGGCCTTTATGCCATCTTTTGTTTCCAAGTAATTGACACTGCAGTGGAGCACCAACAAAGGGAACTAGGAAGCCTCTTGCCATTAACTTTTTGGTGTGATCAATTATTTTGTGATCTTTTGAAGATCCCAAGTAGGAAGAAATAGGAAGAATGTCAAGCAACAGTCTTTGAGAGAAATTGAGGAGGTGTGGGTATTTTTTTTACCAATACAGAAAGCCAGTAAGTGCTGTGATCCCACAGCTGTACACAAGTTTATCAAATAATTATAATTTGAAACTGGCCTTTGCTTGAGTGCCTAAAGGAAAATAGAAGAAAGAGAATTCTATATCCAGCCTTAAAAGCCCACTGAAAAATCCAGGTGGTTACTGTAGCATTTGATTTTGCTTCTGCTGATGATGTCATATATCTGGACTCCGATACCTTGACCTGTGAGGCAATCTGTTGGTAAGCATGGTTTGCATCATTATGGATAATGCATATATTCTGTATAATGCTAACTGTACAATGTTTAATGCATATATAATGATACAAATGCCACAAAGCATTAGAGTTATTTATGCCTGCATGATTCATACACAATACCACTAAGATCTGGCTAAGATTCCTTTTCCCCAGTAAAGGGCAGCACTTTCAGAGGCCAGCCTTAACCCTAACTATACATTGTTATGTCATTGTAGGCACCCGTGACATATGCCTACGTTACAAAACACACACAGTCATGAGACTGCTGACATTTAGGACTGTAAGGCTTTCTCAAACATCTGCTTGGCTTGGGATATGTAGGTGAATAAATTCAGTAACTCCAAACTGTGATTTCCTGTGCTTTTTAAAAAGAGTCAGAAGACAACCTTGATCTTGTTTGACCCTAATCTATGCTTTCTTTCAAGATTTTGTATACCTCTGTAAATGAAAATGCAGAATAAGAATAACAGTTATAAGTTGATGTAATTCATCTGAATATAAGAGTTCTTATTACAAAACTTTAACAAGCCACTAACTTTTACAGTCTTGAGAGAGCTGAGGATACAACATTCATCTCTGCTAGCACTTCATAGCCATCTATAATTCTGCCACAAAGATTATTTTTCTAATTTGTCACTGTGACATGGTCACACATTACAGTGATCCTAGCTCTGCATTACTCCACAGATTTCCTCGCTCTGTCCAACATACATGGCTTGTCTTTATTTTCACAGCCTAGCCTGTATAGATTTTCTCTTATTAAGAGATCATTTCTGACCTTCCAAAGATCTATTGTTTCAGTCTCCACTCAAATTAACACATAGGCAACTTTTTGCCAGTCCTGTTCTTCACACTTGGCAGGAACTCTCAATAATGTACATGAAGTACCCCAATACTCCCCTGAAATTTTCAGTTAAAATTCTTGAAAACTCTTTAAGTGTGGAGATCACCACCCATAGCTGCCTCATTGTTATTCCTGTCTTATTTCTTATTCCCTTCATCTGCCTGTGAAGGTACATCTGTTGTCTTTCCTCTTTCCCTAGGTTACTAGTGTAAGACTATCAATAGAATAAAACACGTTGGGTTTTTTTTTTCCCCACACATAAATTCAGCTACTTAGAAAATACCTGACACTGAGTTCTGAGTTCTGCAGCTCAGTATCTTTTTATCGTTTTCTTTCAAACCATATCTCCAATGTTTTCTTCTGAGTAAAGTAGCAGGTGATAAGCACAGGAAGGTAAGCAAGAAACTACTAGAAACATCAAAAAGAAAGGCACTACACAGCTGTTTCTGAGCTAAATAGACCTTCACGACAACTGTGATAAGGGATAACTTCAAACTACTAAATCCTCCTCCTCAAAGCCTACAGCCAGCTAGGTTAAGCAGGTTCAATGCCCTCACAAGTGAATAGACACATTCAGCACACATGCCCCTGTTCAACACATAAAACCTGAGAACGCTCACTTTTCTGCAAGTTAAGATTTCCTTCACCCTCCTCCTCTTTTGCAAGTGTGTGCATGTGTAGCCAACCATCCTGCCGAAGAGCAGAGCTGCATCCTCCACAAGCAATGAACTGTTCCTGCAGCTGTTAGCACAATGTCTCCCTTGAGAGTGCTCTGGAGTGCTAACAGTTCACCATAACTTCCACAACACTTCTTCTCACAGGGTTTTTTTTCCCAATTTCATTTAGGAGGTGAACTCTAAGACAAGCAAAAAGAACAAGTATCTTCTACATTTGGATTTTTTGAATCCTCTTGGAGAAGTTTCCCCCTTAGAGTTTCTTCTTAGAAATCAAACACATTGAGAAGTATGCATCCAGATTTTTATTTATATATATTTAATACATACATACACACATATTTATATATATAAATCCAACCACCTTCAGATTGGCTAGATTACTTAAAACTGAATTCCTATGCCCTAAGAAGCTGGGGACTCAGTCAAGAAATAGAAACAGAAATGAGCAGGGAAACAGTCTCTTGCTGTTACCTACGTTTAATTACTCCTCACCACTCATCTGTCATACTACATAATTTCAGTATATAAGAAAAGGCAATACCTTCCAAAGCATGCAACAAAAAATTCTCAAGGGTTTTAGTACAGGCTTTCAAGTCCTCTCCAAGCTAGCAGAGAGAAGGAGACTGACTAGCTTTGCTTTCTGGACAGTGATTTTCTTGGGAACCTTTTAGTGGAAGCCTTTTTCAGGCATGCAGCAGGTTGGGTTCAGATACAGCACTGCAGTCCAGTGCTTAGAGTGCTGTTAGATACCACAAGGCTCCTGGATTCCATAGCTGGCTCTACCAACAACTTCCTGTGTGGCCTTGCTTTAGACTTGCATGATATTCATTTGCTGCATCTGTAAAAAAGGTATAATAATAACAGTCTAGCTATTTTCCTACTGCACCTATCAGGAAATTTTCTGAGCATTATTGATTTATCCAGTAGGAGCACCTCTTGCAGTGATAAGCACTACCTGTGAAACTGTAGTTTCCTGGCGAACATTCTTGCCCATGTTGTATTCACTCCTTCCACAGGATAAGACACTGGCTCCAAAGCTGAACAGCACCCCTTTTAATTTTGTAGTGAGGGATATTTCTCTTGAGAATGCATCTGTACAAGCCAGAACTACTGCACTCTGCTTTGCCAGGGATGTGCTGTAAAATCTAAGGTAAATCACTCACCCCTCTACCTCATTTTGCCCATTTTATTTTATAGAAGCACTGCTGTGTTACTGGAAGTATCTGCAAGGCTGTTCTTAGGGTCAGCTACATATTCATTACCTCAAAGAACCCAAATAATGCATAGACACCTAACAGCCTATTCCAATGCTACAGTGCCTTCTGAAAAAAAAATTGCTTGTGAAGAAACAAGAACTGGTGAAACTAACTCTAGATTAAAGCACCATCTTTTAATAAACAACAGGTATGTGTTGCCAACTGAGTATTTGAGGAAAAATGATTCATTTCTGAGGTGGGGGGGAACAACTCATTTCTGGTGCGAAAAAGAAAAGAAATACCCTTATCAAGTAATAAATAAAAAGGAATACTTTTAGCCCATATAATCATCAAGGCATACCACTGAAAGAAGAGAGGTTGAAGAAAGACTATCAAAAGAGATGAGACATTCATTGTAGAAAAATAATACCTGGGATATAATTCAAACTGCCATCAAGGCAGAAATCAGTAAAGACACCAAGAGTTACTATGTACCTACAGAACAACATAATGAACACTTGGAATTTCCCTTTATTATGGATATCCCATGTTCTTTAACAGGAAATGCATCATTACAGAATTGTCAGCCAAGGGATATGACTAAAGGCATCACTGCAGCATAACAGACTTAAACCCCTGCTCATCTGTTGGAAGCAGTTCATGCCCAGCATGCAGACTTTAATAATGGCTGGAAACTCCTTCTAGGCTTAAATCTATTAGTACACTTTGAGATAATAGCATGGCTGTCAGCAGTAGCTGCCTTAAAAATAACTCCTAAATGTTTATTCCGTAACTGGCAGTCACGCTGTATATTGGAGAAAAAGGTGATCACTAAGGCAGGCGGAGATGCCACAAAGGGCATAAAATTATGGGTCATGTTTTTTTGAAAATCTACCCCAAATGTCCTGTCTATATGTCCTGGGTAAAAACAACACACTGAGTCTGAAAGCACCAGAGGAACACATATCTTCAAGACTGAATGCAGAAAGGAAGAACATGTGATTCTATCATATATCATCACCAGGGTTGGTTCTGGATATAATGGATATACTCTCATGGGGGTATATAGGGAATTTTTTGGGTTTCAGTTTTTTTTAGAGGTGTGCTGGGAGTGAATTAGTTCCCAGACAGCTTTGCTGTAAACTTCAGCTGAAAGATGGCAAGTCCATTTCATTGTATTGTTACAATCAACTGCAGGCTCAAATCTGCCTGCAAACCATGTGAATTGAGATGCTACCTCCCATCTAATTTTTTGTTACTGAAATACTTTTATAGCAAAAAACAAACAGGAAACAAAGGTGGTAACATATGCTAGTAACATTACAAAAAACCAAAAGTCCATGACTTTAAAGGTGTGGTGTTCAGCATCTGTCACTTCTTTGGCGATAATTCTCCATGCATTGGAGGTATTGTTCATTAAAAACTATACCAATTACTGTAACTTTCTCTTTTCAGATCTGCATAGAACTGCATAATGGTACCATGGAGGGTTCGTTCATTCTTTCTTTCTTTTTCTTCCTTCATTTGCTCTCTCTTCAAAATACAGATGATCTTTTTTTACTTTAGTTTCAGTTACTCTTAGATGGGAAAACTTCCCCTCAGTGCTTCATTCTTCTCTCACCTCTAATGCCCAAGGGACTATCTTGCATGAACTCCTCCAAAAAAATCCACAGTCACAAAGCCCACATGCAGGATTTTGAAGCTACAAGTTAGAATCAAAGGCAAGGATCTGAAGCAGTTTACATAAAAGCATTTTTTCTTCTACTGAAAATATAACTTTCCCCCTATCTGCAGGCCCAAATGTCACCCCCCCTCCCCCATCCTGCACATACACACACTCACTCCTCAGAGCCTTTGCATGACAGCCTCAGCTGGGGTTTAAATGTTCTTCCTTATTAAAGTAACTAAGTCCATTGATCTCAGGTGAATTATGCACTAGGGGATGCATATGCTTGAGCCTTTTTGAAACATGTTTGGGTGAAAGAATTATTTCCTTTTGGTTCCTTGCAGATAATATCTGCACCACCAAAAATCCATCAGAGTTACCAAGAGAAATTGCTTCTTGGATTTTGAACATCCAGCTCAGCTGTCCTCACAGCAAAATACAAAATGGAAACACACTGGAGCTGACAAAACAGCTCAGTAAGACACTTCGCCTTCCCATCTATAAAACAACTAAAGTAAATCAATATCTCTGAGTGTCTTTATCATTAATCACTTTAAGGAGACTTGAAAATATTTTTTCTCCACAAATGATTCGCCATTATGCTCAGATGATCCTTTGAATGAAAGATTGAGGTACTGAATGGAAGCAATGTGTACAACACGAAATGGTCTGGTTACGGCTGCAGTTAGACTTCACACTCATATGCAGTATTATAATGTCCATAGTGCTACAGGGGGAAAAAAGGGCAAAAAACCACCTTCACACTATCCAATTTTGCCTACTGACATTATAGGATGGCTTTCTCAAACACAGTTGAGGTATTCTTTACCTAAACCATTTTGTGTCCACCTATATAAGCCATCAGTCTTGGAAGTTTCTATGTTGTGTGTACGCATGCAACCAAGCCACCACAGACAAGTTAAAACACTACGTTTTGAAGGCAAACTCAAATATTGAATTAATAAAATGTAGACCATAGACTGGATTGTAGCATTCAGTGCAAAGTGGTCCAAATTCTGATAATGGCATCTATAATAGGAGTGTTAAACATATGTGGTAGTATGATACATATGGTTTTACAGACAATTACGCCACCCCAGTGAACTCCAGTCGAAGTTAGTCATTGTTTCTTGGCCGAGGTGCTTGCTTGTGGCCTATTCACTAATTCTATTTATGTATTTCTAACAGGGATTTCTGGTACATTTCCAAATAGCTTTATTCATTTATTAACAATATGAACTGGGATATGCAGATATTTTTCTCTGTAGTCCCCTGGAGATCAAGGGGCACAAACTTGCATAAAGCAAGAGCCAACAAATGAAGTGAGTAAATTAAAATTGTAAGAGGAGAAAAAAAAAAAATCAGCCAATTGCCAGATATTGAAATTATTGTTATTGAGACGAATAATTACGCAACCTCAAGGAATAATGAAGCAGTATTTGTTTCAAAAATATTCAACCAGCTTCAGGCCATGTGTAAGCACACTGCTAATGAAAGGCTTCTTTAACTACTCATTGCCACTTCTCTGCCCCTTTTGTATCACTACTAATTAGCAACATGAAGAAATATCCCCTGCCTTTTTGTCATCATGCTGTTTGACTTGCCTTATTTATTTGATAGCATAATCCAGAGTTTGACATATGCTTCTGCAAGATCATATTATCTAAAACAATATTACCAAGCAACCTCTGAACAAGGACTACATTAATGAGGACTACTCAAAGCCTGAGTGAGGGGTAAGTTGAATAAAAACAACAGATAATTCTACTACATTAAAACCATTACAGAGCGGGCTTCTTCCTAATATAGGTGCTTGACACTTCCCATTAAAATAACTTATTTCAAGCTATTACCATTGCAAAAGTGAGTATATTTAGGCTGAAGGCACCAATACTATCTGTCTGCCTTAGGTTGCTTGCTTCATGAAGTTTTAGTCTCAAAAGAATATCTGCTTCTTAATACTATTCCCTCTTCGGAGTCAGGAAGAGCCCCCCCAAGACTTCCCAAACTATGACATTTCTATACTTTAAACAAATATTTGTGAGAAACTGATCCAAGCATTTCTCTCAACTCACTTAAATGATTGCTCTCAACATTAACAACCTTGGGAAGCTTTATTGAGTGAGGTGACATCTTTTATTAGACTAATACACAATACAGCTAGGAAAATGAAGTTTTAGGGAAATATAAGCCCTTTCTTCATATCCAAAAGGGAAAAAAAATGTGACTTTACTACAGCTTTCAGAAGAAAACCTCATTTTCTTGAAAGCTTCCAGACATTCATCTGCTAGGCAGTCTAATAAAAGTTACTGCCAGCATACAAATCCTGCTTTGATCTTTAGGACATCACAGCTACAACAAAAACAACATTATTCCCATCAATTACTGTGTTGTGCTCAAGCAGCAAAAGGAAGTGCAGTTACAACTAATATTCTAGCCCTGTTGTGACCTGGAGATGTTCCATGGTAGAATCTCAGCTTTTTGAGTCATTTGCTTGTTTTTGTCAAAGCCAAGGAAGTACTACACGCGCAAGAGAAGAGTATTTGCATGGTCAGATACTCAAAATAGGTAAACAGAATTGTTTTACTATTCACTTTTATTTGCCAGCTATAGGCCCCAGGATGATTTGCAAAAATACTGGGTATTCACAACTGCAACTTAAAAGAACAGGAACTATGTGTGAAAATATGAAATACCATCTGGTGCTAACACAATTCTCAAAACAGTTTATCAAAGTACAATTTACTAAGGAGAGTAAATTTGCCCCAAACCCATGGAAACTCACTTTAAGACTTCTGTTCCTTAATAATGCTCTTTCAATATATCTGCGTGCCTTGGTGGTGACAGTAGAGATGGAGATAAACTGTCAAAAGATGAGGGCTTGCTCACTAGAGTACTGATGAGCTTATAACCTTTTGAACATCAGTACATAATAATACTAAAGCATTACTGTTGTGGTTTAACTCCAGCAAGCAACCAAGTACTGTCCAGATGCTCACTCATTTTTAGCCCCCCCACCTCAGTGGGATGGGGAAAAGAACTGGAAAACAGCAAAATCTGTGGGTTCAAATAAGAACAGTTTAAGAACTGAAATAAGGCAAAATAAAAAAAATATTGTAATTGTAATGAAAAGGGAGATAACAAAAAGAGATAGGAACAAAACCCTCAAAATGACTAGAGATGCACAATACTATTGCTCACCACCCACTGACTGAGGCCCAGCCTGACCCCAGCAGGGATTGTCCCCTCCCAGCCAAGTCCCCCCAGTTTATATACTGAGCGTGACGTTCTGTGGTATGGAATATCCCGTCAGGCACTTCCGGTCAGCTGTCCTGGCCATGCTCCCTCTTGGCTTTTTGTGCATCTCCCCTCTGGCAGAGCATGAGATACTGAAAAGTCCTTGACTTAAGGTAAGCATTGCACAGCAACAACTAAAACATCAGTGTGTTATCAGTTATTCTTATACTGAACCCAAAACACAGCACTGTACCAGATACTAGCAAGAAAATTAACTCTGAGGTAAATACAGGACAATCAAGTGTCTTATTAATAATTTACAAGCAAGAGGAAACATCTGATAATCTCCACAAAGACATAAACTAGCCTATAACAACAGACAATAGCATTGTATCAATATGCAAAGAGGCTGGATCTCAACAGTGGTCTGTAATGTCTCAAAGAATGACCTTGCCTCACACTCCTGAGTCAATAATGATGGCAACAGCACAGCAGGTATGAGCCCAAACCCTAATGCTGAATCAACAATCACTGTGCTGGGTCATGGTCCCCTATCAATCTGAGATAGTTTTACATTATGATGTTGCAACAACTTGTATGATATTGCAAGGTCATCTGGCATTGGTTCAGTGGTAGCATGCAATGATGTTGCATGAATATATACAGATACTTGCCTGTGACAGCAAATGAGTACACAGAGATGCTAAATTTTGAAATTATTGACAGGGAGTCATCATGCATGATATTAATGATAATGATTGGTGACTTGTATGTCACAAGGTCACTTAATTTTATCTTTGCAGAAAAAATTCAGGTGAGTGTGAGTCCTAACTAGGTAAAGCTTTGCCAAAACTAGCAAGAGCACCCCTTTACCCAAGACTCCTTCCACACTTTCATTCCGACCTGCATGGACAGGAGGTACTTTGTTCTTGCACACTTTTTATCTCCTCAGCCATTTGACTCAATATGATTGACCTCACTACAACCCGTGCAGAGTAGCAAGATTCAAAAGGAAACTACCGTGACAGGGAAATGGCCCAATTATGCTGAGACCAGCTTTTTCCCTGGCAAAAAAAGATTCAAAGCATAATACATCAAGACACAGAAGGAAACAGGAACCCAGTGATTGCTGTCGAAGGAGGAGAACAAAGAGATAGCAATTATTCTAATCATTTTCCAAGAGGTGGCAATAATGTTTCTTATAATTGCAGAGAGAAGCAGAAATGTCAATAGTTCCAACCAGCCTTTCTTTCTGAATGGTGCCTGAATCAGCTCTTCATTTAGGCTATTGAAGCATCAACTATTTCCCATTAAACTATACTTGGGTCAGTCTGCTTTGGTCACACTCAGCTTAGATTGAATTTGAGAGTGATAATTACTGTGAATTCATGTCATTTTCCTGGTGAATTTGTTTCAGTTTCTTGATAGTATTTCCCCATGCATGTTTCCTTATACTTCCCCTTTATTAATACAGTGTTTTCTTATATTTTCTTATTATTGCTACAGTGCTGATTGTTGTTGAAGTAGGTTTTTCTGAGATTCATTCCATGGGGTTTTACCTTTAAAAAAACCCCAGACATTTATTTATACCAGTATAATAAAAATCTAACAACAAGGCTTGCTTTTACACAAATACAGAAACAGACCAGTAAGATTAAATAAAAGATGGCACTGCAATTACTAGTTATTTTGTCCTCGTTTTCCATGGCAGCTAGTAAGCAACAACCCAAGCTGGCAGTAGACCTTGTACTCCTCTAAGTCTACTCTGTGTGTGCGTGAGTACCGGGCAGGAACAAAAAGCATGCACTTTGAAAATGACATGGAAACTAGGCATATGTGTTTTGAGAATAATCGGCAGAAAAACAAAATGTAGCAGTGAGGAAGAACGCAACTCTGCATACTCTGCCTCGGGCTGGACACGGAGCTTCAAGGAAAGGTTTGTGCACAATGTAAGCATTCCAGCCCCTCTCATGGCACATATAAGGCCCTTCCATAAAGGATTCCAAGATCAGTAAATATTCTCCTCTCTATCTTCTACACACCTGCCGTAAAATTACAGGTGAACTGATCCAAAAAGCAGTTATAATAGAAATGTATGGAATGAAGCTGGAGTACAACAGTGAATTTTAAACAGAACTTGTCTCAGTCTCCCAGTACTGTGTGTAACCTGTTCTGGAGTTCCCAGCCCATCACTTCATATTTCATATTGACAGTTCAGTGTATCCCACCCTGAGTGCTTGACCTGAAAATGTAGACATGTTTCAGATGAAACAGAAGGTTAATTAGAAAAGCTGAAGCCATTAATGAAGGCTATCAATTATTAATCAGTTGGTCCACTATTCTCTTTCCCCATATCCAGAAGTAATTATAAGTCAGTGGCAGGTTTTTAGGGCTGATGACATCTCTTAGCAACTGTGTCACTCTGGTTATATGATTAGACCCCACAAGCAAAGGAGGAAAACATCAAACACATTTTCAGACAGAAGAATTCCAAGGAAAAATTCAAAGTGATGGAAGACAGAAAACAAAACTACTTCACACCTCTAGAACCTTCCTGACCACTGCATTGCAGTGGACTCTGGTCTTGCATCTGAGTCACTAAGCATTGTTGGTAATGAAGCACTGAACCATGAGACATAGAAGATTTTTATGCATGTTTGCATTTTAATAAAGAAAAATTACAGCAACAGCTGTTTTAAAGTAAATAGATCAGTCAAATAATACATGCATCCTATGACATAAAGAACCTGCCAGGAGTTTGCCACAGACAGGTAATTTTGAATACTCATAGACAATGCTGAAAGATGTCAGAATATTAGCAGGGAAAATTATCTTCAGAAAATGAGACCAGAGTTTCTATTAATTGTCCTCACATACGTGAAATTTATTTCCTTTGCAAAATAAATCTATCATCGAAGAAAAATGTTTAATTAAGAAATGGTAATAGAAACATGCCTTTTCAACAATTTATATTAAGATTTTATTGCCATGTTAAAGATGAAAGCCTACTCAGTTGTGAAATCATCACTTACACAAAGTGCTAAAATCATCATCATTTGTTAAATATAGAGTAAGGAAAAAAGACTTAGGAAATGCAACACAATCTGTCTTGAGAGGAAATGGTGATTACCTTGGTCTTTTCCTTCTCCGGGATTCTTCATTACTGCTAGATGCTGGGTATTTTTCCACTGCCATTTTTCAGAATTTAAAGGTGCTTTTCATCTTACTCAGGTTATGGTTTGCATCATCATAGATCAATTTTAACTTCTAACTTGAATGACTATAAGTTTATTATATAACATCACATACTGAAGTAGCCACTTTACAATAAACCAGTACACAAAATTGTCATGAACCGGCAAAATGAAATCATATTCCTCCCCTCTAAGGTCATTAAAAATAACCTAAGTCTACCTAAAAAAACCCAAACTCTGTTGAATGTGCATTATTATGCCTTCTGCATCAGAATATTTTCTATTCCTTTTTGCATCAGAGATCTACAGAACAAACTGTATCTTTAGTAATACTTAGTGTCTTAAAGTTCAGCTTTTATCCTCAGGAGAAAACTTACCTTCAGGTAATTCCACTGCTTGATTGTTCAGTGTAGAGAGAACATTTTTCAAGGCAGAAGTTTACAGAAATTTTACAGAAGATACCCTACCATTGTACTAATCTTATATCTCTTTTTATCTCACCTTCCACTTTAAGTAAATTATTGCTTGCAAATACTTTTCTGCTGACCTTTGTCACTCTTCTTCAGATAAAGTTTCAGGAAGTCCTGGACTATTTTAGACATTAACTTGCAAGTTCTTAGCGGATCTTTGAGAAATGTCCATTTCATCCTTCTAAATGGACCATCACACTGTCCCCTCATCCCCATATTTTTAAGACTATACTCCCTTTATCTGTACTAAATAATACTTTTCCTCAGTTTGGCAACCCTTCAACGAGCTTCCAAAGCCTGAAGGAATCCCCCAACACTCCAAATGTGGGGGTAGAAACAGACAATAAGTTGGCACACACATAGGTTAAAAGGATATGCTACTTCATGCTGGTCTTAATCACATTTAGATAATTCTATCAGTCAAACAAAGAGGACATAAGTAACAGAGAAATTCAACAACAAAAACTACCAGGGTTTTTTAGTAAGACACTATCATTACAAACCTTCAGATCTAATATCAATCTCAGTGAAAATTCTCAAAAGAATAGTCTGTTTCTATTAAAAATAATCAAAGCACTTTCAAAAAAGTAGGACAACTGAGTTTTTTATATTAATACAATAAAGCACCCTCTTACCTTCAAGCAGTAGTCCTTTTACACTTTGAAAATTAATTCCAGATCCTGTGAGGATTTCTATTTTCTTTTAAACTTCTAAATGACTATAGTTATATTCCATGGCTTCTTCCAAATTTTCTCTAATCTATGAGTCAGTCCTTATAACACATTTCCAAGCACACAGCCCATCCTCTACTAACAGCTCTGACATGGGAGGGGAGGCAGGAGGCACAAATCATAATAAGCAGCAAACCTGGACAGCATGACATGCAGTGATGACCCCTGGAAGCCTAAATTTACTATTGTGACCTTTTAGATTCAAAGCACTCTTTAGGGTCAAATGTAGCCATTCTATATGGAGCAGATTCAGGTTTACCAACAAAAGAATTTAAGGAATTTTAGTCTCCCCATTTGCTCAAAACTGTCCCACTAATGCTTTGTAGTGGCTGTGGCTTAGACCTGGCTGGCAGCCCAACTCCCACCTAGCTGCTTGCTCACTTTCCTTCCTAGTTTGTCCTCTCTTATGCCAAAGCGAATAGGAACAAGAAGGCTCATGGTTCAAGATAAAAACAGTGAAATCACTTTCCAGTTACTGTTGGGGACAAAACAGATGCAGCTGGGGGAAATTAATTTACTACTAGTTAATGTATATTTATTTATTTACTGGTTTGGTTAGCAGGAAACAAAAAGACCAACATTAAAACAGAAGGAAAACATCTCTCCACCCCCTTTCCCGGGCTCAACTTGACTTCTTCACTGCAGATTTCAGTCCCCTGCCCTTGCTATCACCACAAGCTACACACAGTCCCCTCAGTGAGGCAACGAACCTGGAAGGGCTGGGTTATGGTGAGTACACAGCAGTTCCTCTCTGCTGCTACTTCTTTCTTACATTTTTGCTCTGCTCCAGAGTGGACTCTTCACAGGCCAGGTTTTTTTGGAATATCCATCTGTTCCAGCACAGGGTCTTCCACAGGCTTCAGTGGATGATCTGCTCTGCCATGGAGCACCTTCTCCTCCTCCTCTCACCTTGGTTTTACCTCTGATGTTTATCACCCTTTCCTCAACCTCCACTCTATTCTTGGCTTCTTCTGCCCTTTCCTGAATGTTATTCCACAGGTGACACTGGCTTGGCTGACAGGCTCAGCTGTGGTCCTGCCATGGATCCATTTTGAAGCCAGATGACTCTGGCATGGAGCATATCTTGGTCTTGTCCCACAGCAGTCACCCTGCTGCTTCCACCTTGCCCACATTTACACCCAATACATAGTTTTACATATGTGATGAAATAATTCATATGGCTGCATAACCCCCCCTCTTGTTTCTCCCAGCAGTATTTAAACAAGGTGCATTCACATCTGTGGATACATCACATTTGCCGCAGATTAATTTACTTTTGCAGATATCTGCCCACTTATGCTATAATTTGTAGGGGTGCCTGTCATCTCTGTACCTAATTTATACACCTGTTTATAAACTGCACTGTTAGTGCAGTTTGGTGGTGATGTGGACCACAGGCACTTTAGTCCAGGCAAGACAAACCAAAAGTCCCAAATAATGGAGGAAGTAAGTCTTTTTGTTCTCATTTTAAGCAAATGACTAGAGCAACTTTCCCCCTTCTACTCTTCCATTTGTCAAAAATATACTTCAAGTGAACAGAGTCAATGTCACTAACCATCACACCTGACAAAAGACAGACTGCAACAATCCCACCAGAGAGCACAGCCCTGCAGATGAACTCACTCTGCCCCATATTTGCCTGGTTTCAGGAACTTATCACCTACTACAATAGGCAAGAAGCACAAAAAAAGTTCTAGTTGTACTACAGTAAAAAAGAATACATCAATATTAAAAATTAATGACTTCTTAAAAAGCACTGAACAATGCTCAGCAGCTAAAGTTTGAGCTCTTTAACTAGCTCGAATGTATTCTTTGGACTTTGCCTTGCCCAGGTGATATGAGTGATCTCCAAACCCCAAAACCACTTATTGTATCAGCAGTTCTGGGAAAGAAGCAGTGCAACTCATTCTCCCAGGAAAAGGCTGGCTTTTGACACAGAAGTGCAAATGTGAAAGCCAAAAAGCTTCTGTAACAAGCTAACTAATTTTTTTTCTTTCATGTTCAAAGAAGCAGAAACTATCCAGTGACTGTCAAGCACCACCTTCATGGGCAGCTCCAAGTCAGGAATTTCTTTCAGCAAGCACTGGGGAAGATGCATCATGAGCCAAATACTACACTGCATAATGCTCTCAAGAACATGGCATTATTCTTAGGGTTGTCCTGTGCAGGGCCAGGAGCAGAAACTGATGATCCTTGTGCATCCCTTCCTGCTCAGGATAATCTATGATTCTGTGAATTCCATGAATGCTAGTGAAGGGATTTAATACTCATAATTTCTCTATGGAAAAAAAAGTTTGCCTCAACCTTGATACATTTAAAAGTTGTTTAAAACTACAATTTGCCACTTTTGTTGAAGACAATTAAATTCAAAGAAGAAAGAAACAAGAATCAGGTACCGTGTACATCTCACAGTAGCAATATTGAGAAATCTACTGGATTATCGTCACTTTGGTCATTATGACGTGTGTCAGAGCAAGGCCAGGTGTTATGCAGAGAACAATACTGAAAACACTATGCAGTACCTAAATGAGGTGGGCAAAGCATCTCACATTCCTACTTTTGCCTATTTCTGCATTTTTAAAGGCAAAATATTCCTTCCCTGTGCCTCTATAAATCTCTTATTTTCCTAGCTTCTTTTCACACACAGTTTTGTAATCTAAGCTTTTCATTAAGGAAATTAAATGCGTCTGCAAAGAAACAGCTCTTCTGAGAGGAGGGGAATAGGAGTAGGACATGCAGGAAATACATTGTGCAACTGATCAAGGGATGTTAAGACATGGCCAAAGTAGATCAATATTGGGTGCCTTGCTTCCAAATTGCGTACAACAATGTATTGCCTCTGTCCCTAAAGAGCAGCAATCATCCTTCAGTGCCACTACTCACATTACAAGGGATGTCTTGTCAATTATCTCAAAGGCCAGATTTACCACTCTCTATTCACAAGTTCACAAGCCCATTAATAGCCATGTTGGGAATCACTACAAAGCTTGAGACTACATAGCACATGATGTCCTCTGATAAAGATTTTATAAACTGAGTCAACATGCCATCTAATGTGTCAAAATTTTTTTTTTCTCCTAGACAGACAACAGGAAACCAGAGAACAGCCCCTCTGCCTTCTAACTCAGCATTATCATTTAATACCAGCCATCACTGAAAGCTGGAAAAATAAGTTCTAAGAAAATAATTACATGTAATAAGTAATGTCATTTTGATGAACATCATCACACTGGGAGGGAACTGAAAGATTTTGGTTGAGAACACATCCTTTAAACTGATCACATCACTGCTGTAAAAGGATTTTGGCACAAATGTGATTGGATGATATCTGTGTGCAGATGCACCCAGCTGTGTCTACACAGCCAACCAAGCTCAGAACCAAAGATATCCTGGACGGCTTGCAAAGACCCATCTTGGGTCTACAAGGAAGTAGCAACGTGTATTTGGTGCTGCAGCTGTGTGAATAAACCCTCTCGAACACAGCTGAACATTCAGGTGCAAAAGCAGGGAAACCTGTCTGCAGCTGCAGCTTGTGGACTTGTATGTTTGAATTTGCTTTAGTCTTGGGATATCTTCACAATAACTTGTTATAATACAGAGATAACCCAGAAGAGCCTGGGGGGATTGGTGGAGAGTTGCTGACACAAAGCACAGGAAATACAATTCTCTGTAAATGCCACCAACAGGTAAACTTCAAAAAACAGAGAGGAGCTGAACGGCAATTTTGGCACAAAACAAATGAAGGTTAAACTGATGTGTATGAATACATACAGGCTTGAAAATAAGTTAAACTTTAAATCTTAGCAAAAAATTGATTTTAGAACAGCGTTTCAAGAGAAATAGCAAAACCAGAAGGGATGAGGTAGATCTGACAGAGCCAGAAAAGAGGCTGCAGTTGTACAGCTATGAGGGTAGAGGACAGGACTTGATAACCTAGATAGTCCTTTCTCTGTTCTGTGTTCCTAAATCCAGATGCACACCCAGCAACACTGAAAACCTCATCTATATGTGAAGCCCTGAAACCAAACAGTGATTTTTCCCATCAGAAAGGGAATACAGGAAACAAATTCTCATCAGAATTAAAACTAATGACGATTTTTAAACCCGTTTCAAGCAAAACAGTGTTCTAACACGTAAGATAGTTGGAACTATATGCCTTTTTACCTACAGATTCCAATCAAAATTGAGCTAATCTCCTTTGAAAAAAATAAAGGTAGTTAACAGCAACAATTGTAGGAGGACTATCGTTAATTTGGCTTCCCAAAAGTTAAGTTTTAAAAAAATATAAATGAGAAACCACAGTCTCCTTTCCTTCACAGAAACACAACAAGAGAAGACAAAAATATGGTGGAGAAGCACAACAGTAAGGAGTAAATTTTTGCAATAAAAGAAACAGAGAAGATTTGTGCATGCAAAGACCTACAAGTTCTTCAAATAATAAATACAAAAAGAAAATTTTCTATTCTCACAATTGGACAGAATCAGCACAGTTAGATTTTAACACATGGCAGGAAAGTCCTTTCAGTGTAACAGAACAATGGACTAAATTCCTCTTGTCAAACCTTCCCAAAACTGTAAGGGTGAAGAAGCAAGTCTGAGCAGTGACCCCTGGAATGATGGATGCTGTGGAGTGTAAACTTATACACAGTCTTCAGTACATTGGTACAACATCACACAGAAAATCACACTCAAAGGGAACCCCTACCTCTCCTTCACAATCTCGTAGTCCTATAGCTTAAGTATCTTCCGGAACACCCCAAATTTTTTCCACATGTTGCCCAGCTCATTATACAATGCAAATCCAGTGGCTACTCCTGAAAGTCTGTATTAACCTCTCTGTTCTGCACAGAAGACAGTTACTTAATCTGCAATGCTGCAGCATGTGCTGTCCACCTGAATTATAGCAAAAGATCATTGTTCATTGAGGGCCTGGTCTCTCTGAATATATTTAGGACACAATATACCTTCTATGAAAGGATAATCTGCTGATAACAAGAATATTTGTAAGACTTGTTTAGCAATGCACCCAAGGACACAGACCAGATCCTTTCCCCTTAAAAAGGGGGAAATGCCTGTAAAGTTAGTGGATCTCATTCCTATTGAGCGTATTAGAAACATGAACATGGTTCCCTACAGAACTGATTAATCCTATCATCTCTTTAAGGCTGCGCAGTATCATACTAGAGGGGTTTAATGATCCAAAACCTGAAATCCTCTATGTGGTACTGGATTTCAGATGAGATTTCTAAAAACAATAGAATAAAAGAGACACGATAAGATAGCAAAGTAAGCCTGAGTCAGTATAAGATACTTTTCTTTTTCATGCTTAATGACTGCTATTACCCACCTTCCAGAGACTGCACTCTTAACATCAGTAATTGACAAGAATAAAGAATAAGCTAAAACAAGGGCTGTGTGCTCTGAAAGTAAATTTGGACAGTCAGAGCTAATAATATATTTGATTATCAGGTATAGGTAAAAATATGCTCAGCTGATGCTTTGCACTGGCCCGAATTATACCACTTATATGAGGCAGTCTTTTTCTGTAGGCTAGAAATTGCTTAAACAAAGCACCAAGAATTTAAATGTAGCAGAAAAAAAGCTATGCCAAGATATTTAAGAGAATATTCACACTACATAAGCTTTACTTCAACTTGCTTTCAGACTGTTGAAGTCTTTACAGCCTCTTCGTCCCACTATCGCACTTCTTTTACATAAGGAGATGGAAGAAGAAAATGCCTGTATCATGTATTTAACATAAAAGCCTTTCAAACCAGCAGGAATCCTTCAGTTCAATCATGCTTTATGTACTGAAAGGTTAACTAATGGGGGAGGCTTATTAGCACAAATAACACCACTTCTGCCTTGATCCCAACAACACACACGCTAAGCAAGCTCAGGCTCCATGCACACTTAGAGAGGAAAAATAAGCAACAAAAAAACACCACACAGCACCTGCTGCTGTAAAATCAGTTCTCAGATGTGTGGGCAACAGCAGCTTTCCAAGGGCACTGCCTTGCCCCAGCTGTTGATACTGAACCTCTCAGGGGAAGGAGAAGGGAGCACTTTGAAGACTTCTGATTTAAGAAAAGATGAACATTCAGAGCCAACCAGCTCCAGTTCTGAGACAACAGCCCTAGTGACATTTAATCTCTAAAGCCTTAATTTTCTCATTTTATAAGCATGTTTATGTCTACCTTTTAAAGAGATATGGTGATGTGTTTATATAGCTGTTCTAAAATTACATGCGAAAGTATGTTTTAGGCATTACAATAACTGTTAGAACAATGTTTCTGAATAGGAACTGTGGCCCTTTCCTGAAAACTCATGGTGAGAGAAACTTACAAGAATTTGAATGCTAGAATTTTAGAGAAACTCCAGTGCGTTTTCTCCTCAAAATTGTCTCTGCAGTGTCCTGGTAGAATAGGAAAAGGCAAAATTGCCTTTCATTTACCATACAAAACTGTGCAGGACTAATCTTTCATGTTCTCTAGAACAGATGATTTTCATCTCAGTCAGCTGCATATCAATGATCAAGTTACCTTTTCCCTGCATTGAGTTTTGAAACCCTATAAAATTCAAGTCATAGTGCAAACAATGTGTAATATTGCTTGGATTAGATCAAGTTCATATTTTTTTCCTCATAAGATTCAGTACTATGTTCTTGTTTAGGATGTTCTTCCTAGAGGCTTAATAGAGAAACAATTCATTTCGCTGTAGCTGATGTAGTATGAAACAGTTGTTAACCTTTGATGAGAAGGTTACATCAGATACCAAGCTGGGGTAAATTACACTGACAATTGCCCTTGTTTAATTGCTTTTGAGTATTACTCAGTATGTCTAAATGTGCAGTGAATTATTATTGTACCCTGCTGCTATCCATTAACACGAAGATCATGAATTTTATTTTACTTTTTTGATGCAACCATGGAGAAGGTGATAAAGGCTTTAATTGCAAATAGATTTAATTTAGAACCTATTAGTGCAATTTATCCAAGCATACCAAAGATGGGTTGGACTCAACAAGCTTGTAACTTTAAAGCTTCTCGTAAAGGACCAAAAAAATCTATATTGCCAATTGTTTGAATCTACAAATATGAAAGATTTTAGTTTCTTTTGGAATGAGCACTGAAAATCTCACGCTTATCTTCTTTGAGTCTTGGTTATTTCAAGCAAAGAACTTGACTGGAGATGGTCTTATTTCTTTGACACAGCCAGAAAAAAACTTCACATTACTTCAACTCCTTTGTATTTGGTATTTAAAAGAAAAATATTAAGAAGCAGAATCTAAATTTTCTCAGCACCAAAAAAAGTATCCCTAATATTTCCTTGTTTATTCACTCACTGACAAGAGTGTGTGACAATTATTAGTTCTGAAATACTAAGAAAAAATACTGCAAAACAGGAAAGGCAATTCATCTCAGGTTTTATTGAAATTATGATATATTATATAGCCCTAGATGACATATTCTACCTAAACACTACAGTCACAAGGGAGAATAAAATAAATATCAAGCAAACCACGGTATTTGTTTGTACAGTGTACAAGAACAAGCAATAGCATAATATTTATCGCCATACAGGGTGTTTGGATAGATACTGTGAGATACTCTGTGATTTGATCATTTAGCACCTAAGAGCAATTCACAGAACCACAATGAATCCTAAGACAAACCTGGACAAAACAAACAAGTTTCAAGCTCCAGAATTTATTTTAAACAGAGGTTGCATATTTAGGGACAAATCTTTCTTGTGAGCAATCCCATTTGCTTCTAATTAGGACCAAATTTTTTATTTCTGCACCTAGACTGAAATACTAGTGTCTGACTTTGCCAGATGTACAACACTAAAAGGGGTAGATGTGTATTCTGAAAAAATGCTGTCATCTATACCATATCACTATGACCTTAGTAGATGCTTCCTTGACTCAGCAAAGCCTTGTCTTTTAAGGTATAGTATTTAGTTGCTCCTATCTTTAAGATAGGTTTCAGAAAGTTACCAAAATGTAACTTCCCACTGAGTGTCATCCATCTCCTCCAATTCTAAATTTTCACATTCTGTTGTCCAGCTGAATTCAAAGGAATTTAAGAGCCAAACTGCCCAAATTATTTTTAGACTGGCAACTCTAATCAAGCTAACTTGTGATCTAATCAGCAATTTTACTATTCATGCTAACATTGTCCTACCAATTCTTTCTTCCATGTCTCTAATCAGATTCACAATGTTCAATGACAACTGCAAAAACACTAGGATCTATGCACAAACTGTCACTGAGTGAGGAGCTAATGAATGCCTGTATCAAAGCACTGAGCTTCCATGCTACCTGAATGGAGCCAGGGATCTAAAATCCATCACCTTTAGCCACAGGACATCAGCGGACCATTTCCTGCACTGCACGTTCATTCAAACACCTGGTGCAGACACCAGGGACAGAGCAGGGAATGGAGCACAGAAGGGCACTGAGACAACTGGATGGGGCACAGTGCCAAACAGTGCCAGCCATGAACAGGCACACCAGGGTGAGAAACTCTCAAACGTTCATAGGTTTAGTCTCAACTCATGGCCTCCTACCAGAAACTCCTTCTCAAAAGCTAGGAGATAACAATAAACAGACAATTCCTATGCGCATTAAAATATAATTCCTATAACGTTAAAATACATTAAAAATGGATTATTAATCACCTTCTAAAAATAAAAACAGAAGTAACAATAACATGTTTTAAAGCTGACTTGAAAACTGAAAATCTGTTTCCTGTCTTCAAATTAGTTTTCCGTTACTAATTCTTGTGTGCTCTAGGGAAAATAAATGCAGCATGCACAAACACATGGGACTTCAGAGACTGAAAGAGTTTAGGAAAGGACAGGAAAAGACTAAGAGCATTTTGGGACAAGATCATTGCGTATTTAAATACAATGCTTCCATTAAAAAAAAAAAAAAAGTCAGGCTCTTTGGCAGTTTTACACCAGCTGGCAGAACAGCCAGTGATGTGCACATCTCAGATTTGAGACTCATTCAGATATAGCTTCTCTCAGGCAAAATAACAATGCTGAAATAATATATATTTGCTACGGGATTTTTTATTCTATAAACCTGACACAACGGGCAAGCAACTATAGTATAGTCCATTTTTTTGTGCAGATGATCTGCATACAGTAGCCTGTAAGACATTCATTATTTTCAAAGGACATGGTCACAAACAGAGGCCCTCTTCCAGGTCAAGACTATGTAGGACAGGTTGACCCTGCCTAGTAACTAAGCACCCCCCAATCTGCTCATTCACTTACTCCTCTCCAGCGAGGATGCAGAGAAAACTGGAGGAGCAAAAGTAAGAGAACTTGCAGATGGAGATAAAGATAGCTTAATAAGTGAAGGAAAGCCATACTGCTTCCCATTTACAGGCAAATGTTGAGCCACTTCCTGGTAAGCAGGGCCTCAACACACGTAACTTACTTGGAAAGACTCAGACCATAAACCATGAGCATCCCCTCACACCCTTCCTTTCCCTGCATTTTTTTTGCCAGGCACATTATCTCATGGTATGGCATGTCACTACAGTCAATTTGGTTTCGCTGTTCCAGCCATGCTTCCTTCCAAATTCAGGTGCACCGCCGGCATATTCACTGACTTCTGAATTCATCAAGGTTAGTCTTTTAACTTACAAATTAGCCTTTAGGGTAATTTTACCATCTCCAATTCTTGTGATCATCATTAAGAAATGGAGTGCCATTAAGATGACAGCCACTGCTGAAGATGACTATCATCCTAAGGAAAAAGGAAGATGTGACTTACAACTTGCATTTAATAACACAAATAATTATAGAAAGGATGTAAACACTTGTGCTGTGCTCTGTAAGACACTCAATCTGTTTGTCATGCAATAGTTCAGTGTGTGTTATCATCTCCTAAGTTATTCATTGCTGCTAGGGAACAGTCCTGTCACCCCAATCCTTGTGGTGCCAGCACTCTATCTGGCCTACATAGCTAAGCGGAAACCTACCCCACTGTAAAAAAGGGAGGTAGGACACTTTTTAAGGTACTGCAGGATATGTACATATATGTCACAACTTAAATGAGGACTTTCTCACCAATCAATTACCTTAAATAGAATGCAACCTAAGTTAAAAGTATCCATTAACTAGTCAGTCTGAACTTCAAGAATTGACAAATCACAGTAACAAATGTTTATAAAAGATATATATGATGACATGAAGGAGAGACTCCGGTGAATCTTTATACACTAACATTAAATCACAACTGTTCTTCCAGTCCCTCATTTGGCTCATTTTCCATCTTGCCTAGGAGGTTAGCACTCATGGTTTCAAGCCTTCGAGCATATGTTAATTCCCAGGTGGTACCTATTAAAGACAGTATATTCAGGAGTCTCTGCCAGAGAACTTGCTCCTAGCAGAAAGCTACATTCAGACAGTTTTTATATGTTAATAATCACAGGAGACCTGCAGAGCACTCCCTCAGGATGATTGCTAGATTTGTCTTGGTAAAAAATGTCTGTAGACAGTTTGTTCTTTTAGACCTCCTAAGGATCTAGACAATACAATCTTTTGCTTGTAAACTCATCCTAATTCTCTCCCCTTAGCAGCAGACAGTCTAGTCACTCTCACTCACTAGTTGTTCACTTCCCTGGCTAAATGTTATACAAGATGTTGTCTCCTGTACTTAGCCATTCTGTAAATAATTTCTTGCTTCAACAATGAGGCCTTTGTCACATTTCACCTTTTGCAGATTCACTGGTTGTTTCACTATGGAACATCTTTGACTGAATATGTGTTCTAGACCAATCTGTAGGGGCTCACAATTTGCATAAATTAAATTAGGAGGAATGTACACAGTTCTTTGCTGTTCCATGAAGGAAATGAGGCATGATGGGCATTAAACACTTTGGAACTGATAATAGCTTAACCACTTCTGGTATTCTCCAAGAACTGCATCAAACTCAAAGACTTGCTCTACACTGCTTGAAATTCTGGAAAGGCAGGAGTAAAAGCACTATTCTGAATAGACATCAATGTAAACACAGTCAGGATATGGTAAATAAAATTATTTATATTCACAAAAATTAACCTTGAACAAACTAAGAGTTCTACACAAGAATAAAAAAGGTGGTCTAACATGGTGAATCACCCTAAGAGGAAACTGTAACTGTAACATCAGTAAAGGCAGATAAAAATAAAGCAAAACACAAGATAGGATATTGAAGCAGCTCACTCACTTTTTTCATAATGCAGATTAGCCTTATGGAAACCCTGTTCTTTCTACTTTCTTGGGTATAAAAATGTAACCCTGTTAATGCTCAGTCTGTATTCAGCCTAGGAAAGGTTGAAATATTTTGCATCAAAGAGATTTTGGTTTTAGAAAAGTAAAACACAAACTCCTATTGTATTTTGCCACCATTTATTATCCCAGAGTAGCCCTTAAGTTATTCAGTTCATCATATACCCTCTGGTTATGATAAAGACAACCCTGGGCCTATCCTTCTCCTGATTCTAAATCTTCTGCTTCTTCTGTATTTGCTCAGATGACATGCCACTGCAGTTTTGAAGGGAGACTTCATAGAAAGGAGCCAGAATTCGTTTTACAACTGTAAAATCCACAGACTTGGGCCAATCATAGTATAACTGAAAAGAAAATAAATGGCTGAATGTATACATTCATTTTCTTTCATTTATACTCATTCTCATTTAGCAATGCCATCTCTAACTCCTTAAAGACTGACTTTTTCCTACGCTTATTGCTTAAAAATCAGAACGGGCTACATCAAATTCGGTAGCCTTCAGTGGTAGTCTGGTGCCAAACGACAGATCCCCACTAGCCTGGGTCTACTTAAGCAAAACTCCTCCCAAAATCACTAACATTTTTTCCCAAACCTAAATTCCTTCTTGTGAGGAATTCAGAAACTGGAACAGTCTCACAACACCATTCTGAAGATCCAGAGGCCTGATGGCAGTTTACCATGCAGAACAAAATGAAAGAATGCAGACTAAACAAGCAGCACACATGAATGATTTCTCTCTCCACAAGAATGACACCCATTATCACTTGCAGCTGTTTCTCTCCCCATTTCATCTCTATGTATTGCATGCGGTAAAGCACAAAAAATAAGGTGTAGTAGTGTAAGGTGAATGAACATACAGAAGCATTCAACCCACATCTCAAGACATGCAGTCGTTTAAGTATCCATTGTGGAAGACAATTTCCTGGTAGAGGCTTGTACTCGTGCTTTGAATGAACTGTCAGGAAAGCAAAAAAATATCATAGGGAGGGATCTGATGCTCTAGCAACACTTTCATTCCATGTGCTACAGTGTGTTCACACAAACACCTCATGCTTCATATACATCGATCTGGATGGTATGCTATCCATTTTTGCAGGGCTGCCACTTCATACTTCATTGTAAGTCAGGAGAGAAAATAGTTTCAGAGGCTGTAATTTTTTGTCATATAAAACAGACATCTTAGTCAATAAATTTCCACAATATCTGAAAGACTCATAATCAAAAAATGAATTCTAACAGAAAAACTGTAAATTAAACAGGCAAATATGTAACTTCAAAATAAAATATCTTCTTTGACTTCAAATCTTACAAATAGACAGAAATCATAATGGACACTACAGAACATATGGGATATTCAAAAAGCAGGCAAACTATTAAAAGGCCTCCTTAGAAGAATATGAGCAACTTTGACAATTTTTAAAATAGAATCAGATCTTGATAAACCATAGCCATTACTATTAATTTTGGATTAGATTTTAGTTTAGTGATGCACATTAGAAAACAGTGATCATCAAGTGGCTTTTGTCACCTTTTATCACCAATAGAACACCCAGGGAAGTGTGAGGAGGTCAGCATCCAGTAAATAGCATCCAAAAGAGTCTGTATATCTAAAAAGGCTCCAGGAAAAGAGGTATCCCCAATATTAAGCCAGGAAAATCCCTGTCACTTTTATTATTATTATTAAATATAATTGCACCCGAAAAAGTCAAGTTGCTAAACACATATAAAATAAATTCCATTAAAATTAATGTTTGCTCTCTTATAATTTGTGTTATGGTCTAAGTATTTGGGTTTTCAAAGTTTATTTTATAATCAATTTGATCTGTTTTCATAGTTCTGATTTAAATATCTATTTATCCCATATTTCTATTACAATTTGACCCATGCTGCCTTATTTCTCTTGACAATTGAAAATGGCTTAATGGAAGGTTTTGAAGAAAAGAAGATGGACAGAATCTTTGATTATGACTGCACAAGCATGTGGTAGTTTTCAGACAGTTAGAAAAGATCTTGGTCTCATGGAAATCTTGCATGCAATTTTCTAAGAGATTCTAAATAGTTTTGCATTTTAAGCGTTATTTCACGATGCACCTTTAACTTCAGATTTCAATTTTTTCCAAAATAATCCTGATGTAAGGTCACTTCTATTTGAACCATAAACCAGAGATAAACTCTTACAGATATTCAAGAAGTCAATAAAACTTTAAAAGTTCCTCTTCCACTTTTCTATTCCATGTAACAGCATGAGTCCCAGACCACATTCTTTATTTGAACAGCAAGGTAGAGTCAGTGATATATATGATGAACACTAACATCATCTCCAGAAGAGCACAGCAGCATGCCTTTGCTCCTCATAAATGACTGGCAAATCCTCCTAATCCATCCTGACCACAAAAGAACAAGAGAAATTAAAGCTGAACTAGTTCTATATTTACTGCTAGTGAACAGCTTCAGGGATAAAATTGGCCAAACTACACAGGAAGCATTCAATGGAACTTTCAGCAGTAATAACTACAATTAGCAGATTTTATTTAGATATCTGAAATAATCTGACACTTGCACCATGCCATACAGAGTAGTTTGAAAAAAAAAATGGGGGAAAAGCAGAAAAACTTAAATTATTTTCTTTTCCAAAACCAATTGGAAAGAGGAAGCAATGATTTTGTTTTGTTATTACTTTTTTAATGAATGCTTACATCTCAGGTTCAATTCCTTTCTTTCAATCTATTCAGCAAAATTTTTTACAATTAAAAAAAAAAAATCAGTCATTAAAATGTTCAGTTAAGGGTAGAGAAAGGTAGATGTTTGAGACCAAGATATAGAGAAAAACTATGTGCCTTCATCATTAATGCTGAAAAGAGTCATTGTGCAAGTTCTTATCTTAATGCAGAACTAAAATTTCTTCTGTTGGCACTCGTGTCCATTTCCCCTCTTCCTTCCACTGACTACTACAAAGAAGAGCCTGACTTTCATTTTCTCTATAACATCCCATTAGGCATCCAAGAGCAACATGATCCCATCTTAGACTTTTTCTACAACCTTAACAAATTCATGTCCCTGCACCTCTCCTCACACGCAAGAATACTGTTTTCCAGTAAATTGATAGCATTTTACATATTATAACACCTGAAGAATATACATTGCCTTGCTCAGACATGTCCAGTCACATTTGCTTAATTTGAGTCACAGAGTTCCAACCAATTAGGCTTACCACTGTTCACTTTTACAGTTTTCTGGGGTTCTTGGTGTTTTGTTTATAAGAAAGGAAGAAAGCCTGTTTTTATATCAAAAAAAAAAAAAAAAAAAAAAAAAGCAAGCAAGCCAGGATTTGATCTTATTGTCATTCCAGCACAAAACAAACTAAATATTTGGATATATCACAGAAGAGAAAAACCAGAATTGCTGACAGTCAAATGGCTTAAGCCATATATATCCTATTCCAATGAATCTGAATTTTACAACAGGATTCAAAACAAAAAACATTTAAAATGCTGGTGATGAGTACTAGAACCTTGTTTCTGGTTGTTTCAGAACCACCCTGCAATATATCCAGCGCTTCAACATGATTCTGAACATGGCAAACTCCAGCAGCAGATTAAGGCCCTCCATCATTCACATCAGGTCTGTTTTGGCCCCTGGCATTCCTCCTGTTAACTTATATCTTCAAGGTTCCATGAAATGTCAACAAATCCCTAGCTCATTCAAAATTTGCAAATGGCCCAATTGCCTTTCCACTGTGAATTAATGCATAATACATTGGAAATAATCTCAACATCAGATTCAGACAGCCTCTGCTAGCCTCTACCTCTAGTAAACCTTTTGGCTATTTGTCAGAGGAAAACAAAGCAAACAACCTCTTCTCCTCCCAAAGAATCACATAAAGTAACAAAGTCCAAAAGTTTACAGTTCTACTGTTCTCATTTTCTCAAGTAATTCAACTCTCCTAAAACCCCCTTCGCTCAAGTTCTCACAAAAAGGTCTATTTTTTTCTTGCAAAGCCATGTTGCGCTAACATCAAATTTTTATTCTTTTGAGCTACCCTGCTAAAGCAAGCTATATCAGCTTGAGAATCTGTTCAGTTCTCACTTAACTTTCTTCGTGAGGAAAAAACCAACACCCTCTCACTCCCTTTTATTCTTTGCTTTCCAAGAGTAGTAATACTTCGCCATAGATTCAGCCGCATTCAGGACTGCGCATATGACTCAGTAGATTACCACTGATGCAAAATGTTTCTTCATCTTTTGAATAAATCCTACTATTGAATCACATACGGCTTTTGAGTTTTGTTTTGTTTCCTCCCTCTCCAATTTCTTTTGGCGTCAAGACTTAATTCTCTGTGCATGCCATTCAGCAGCTCTATAAAACCTTAAAGAACTACTATAAGCAGTTTAATCTGATGAGAATTGAAGACACAAAGTCCGGAATGTGACACATGGTATTTTAGAGCAACAGTTTTCTTCAAATGCATATCCAGTTAAGAGAAACCCAAGTCAGGGAGGGACATGGGTCTGTCTATACTCACTATGTGCAGCTGCAGAAAATCACCAAGCCCAGGGGCACTGTCAATCCGGACAAGAATGCCATCCTTCACTGTTGTGCTGAAGCCCACAGCAAGACGGTCTGTCCTTGTGCTTGGTCTGTCATTAGCTGGCCAGGTGTACAGGATGAGACCTCCACTTTTCCCAAATATATATGTGGCACCAGCTATAAAACACAAAACCGAAGAAAAACAGATTAGTTATTTGCCAAGTCTGGTGGTAATGCTATGACTTCCAAGAGGAACAACTTAAGCAAGTACATGCTTTCATTAGTTACAGGGGTGAAATTAATGTGTCCTGTTGGCCAGGCCTGATGAAGTACATTATTAGTTCCTAAATAAAGAAAACCAGCATTTAAGACAAAGATAAGTGAAGAGTTTATCAAGAATTATCAAGACAGCTTATCAAGAATGAATGATTTCATTAGTGTTAATACCCCAGACAAGGCTGGATAGGACACTGCTGTTCGGGGGGGGAAACCACAAGCGACTCCTGCTTCAAAAGCACAGGATTCAATCTTATAAGGGCATTCAAAGGAAATATCTAGCATTTCTCCTTGAGGATGGACTTGCCTTCAGCTAAAGACTATTCAGGCATAGTAGGAGACCACAATTTTCTCAACACTTCATGAGATTTTTTGATATCTAGTCCACATATTTCCAGCACCATTTGTCTTGTCACCATTGAGCCTGGTAATTTGTTCCTTGCCCTTGTTTTTAAGGATGACACCAAACCTCTCCCATGCTGAACACTGTCCTCCCACATTCATAAAGGCCATCTGAGCTGAGGAAGGCAGAAATGCAAGTGAGGAATTATTGTCACAGATAAGGAAGCTGAGAAGTGAAAGCGTTTGGAGTTCACATTCTGACTTGTACTCAACACTCCAAGTTAGGAGCAAGATTTTATAACTCAGCAGTTATAAAATCAGCCCCCAAGCTTCTTGGAAAATATATCTAAAATTCCTGTCCTGTCCAAATCTACAGGCAGGCCAGGAACAATACTCCTCCATGTTTCAGCCACTTACTGCACCCCATTTTTCTGAGCACGATTACAATGGTTACAGAATAGTAAGCAAAAATAACTAGCTTCTGTTACTGCAAAAAGGATAAAATACATGTAGAAAGTACAGGCAACTACTGGGCATATTTTCTAATCTGAGTGAAACTACAACTGAGGATTTTTTTCCACCATACCAATCAGCAACATGTATCACGTAGCCCTGTACAGTAAATGTAGTTAGACACAGAAACACGTGGGATCATATAGATATACATATATAAGAAATATAGAAATATATAGAAATTACACTTATATAAGTGTAATTTCTACACTTGCCTACAAAGCTGCAGCTTCACAGAGGCTTTTTATGACCTGAATTCCAATTAAATGCTACACATTAGTAGAAATAATTGATACACTTCTCCCTTGCTAAAGACGCTTCCTCTAGACATCTCAGAACACATTACCAAAACAGACAACAAAAACTCAGCCACAGAGGAATGAAACGATTTGTGAACAGCTGACTCAATGACAGAGTGAAAATAAATCATGTTTCCTTCTTCCCTTCTAGGCCTGTGCACATCCAACAGAACATGCCCTTAGTAAATTCAGAGAAATGTGTCTGAAATCAGGGTTACATAGGAAATTTCACTCATAATTCTGAATTACCAAAAGAGCACATTCTGGCATTCTGGAACTGTGCACATACACTCTTTAGGTTTCAGAAAGAATAATTTTACAGACTCAGTCTCCTCATTCAGCTTTAAGCTCCAGATAGAGGGTGAATGACTATTTTAAGATGTGTAGAAAGAGGTTTTATTTGTCTGTTTGTTTAAACATCCCCAGCTCCATCTGGAACCTTATGGTTAGACAGCTGGAGATGACCAGGTAGTGAATTATCTATGTCTTCCCACCACGCACAGGTGTAAAAACAGCTCCCCTAAAACTACGGTACAAATATACTCCTTCAGTTTATCAGTTTGTTCTATAACGTGTGTATTTGCACTGCAGACTAAAACTAGGCACAGCAGTGTGGTAAGCAAAACTAGATTTACTCATTGGTGATGGCTTCACAAATTAAAACCCACTTCCCAAAATTACTCACACTTGAATTGCAAGTTCTCCTCCTTTTTTTTGTACTGGTTATCAGGCCTTTCAGTAGCAAAGACAAGCTTGGAGGTGAGTTCTTTACTATTTAGGAAGACAGATTACTTCTTTGCCTCTCTAAGAGTCATTTGGCTGCAGGTAGACAATGTCAGTCCTCCAATGAGAGCCAATTAGAACCAATTATGTCCTCACAGGCCTTTCACGAGACTTAACTACTTAAACAGATCTTATTTTCTCCTCACAGAGCATAGATTTTGCTCCTAAGCCTAACCTGGCAATATTCAGTACTTTGGTGCTGAGGTACCAAAGATTCCTAAGATAAGGATCAGAAACACTAAGAAATAAGACAGTATAAATCTGCCTCTGTTGGGTCTCATTTCAGTTTTCTGTGAGATGGCTCTACATAATGCTTCAGGAAGTCATGTAGTGCTCTGGTTCAACTGGGAATGTCAACTCCATTCTGGAGTTCAGCTGGTCCACAGGCTGTCCAACTTTACCTTAAATGTGGCCAGGGTTTACTGTGATGGATTTTGCAGTCATATATTCTGGCAAGGCATTGAATTCTTGAAAGAAAGGTAATTCAGATGGAACAACCAGAGCAGCACTAACCTAAAGAGACCTGTAAGCAGAAGCCTGATGGCCAGTAGTTGTGCCCTTATTTTCCAGGTCAGAAATATCTGCATAATGAGAGATAGGCCACTTGCTTTATCTGTGTGGGTAGCTGAATGTACAATTTGTTGGATACATCAATGTCCCTTCCCTTCACCAACTTTTTGAGGACATAGAAGATATCCATTGACGTGTTTGGAAAGAGATGCATATTAACATTGTGCCAGTATAATTTTTTCCCCAAAATACGAACAAAATACTAATTCCAGTCTGAAAACATAAGGTGCATCAAATAAAAGTGGAAGTGTAACAAGAGTTAGTACCACATTGCAATCATATAAAAAGAAAAAATAAAAAACCTCAACCATGCAACACAAACACACTTGACTTAAATACTTCTATTTGACTATAGCAACCATGAGTTTATAGAGTTTGAAAGTTCAAGAGACTTCAACAAGCACATTATAACCCAGGACTTCAGGAAAGGAGATTTCAGCTTCACCAGAACTTGAAAAGGCCTGGACAACTCTATCTGATTGGACTTGCCTTAAGCTGGTGTGAGTGAGCTGGCTAGACCAGTTTACCTCCAGCAGTCCCTTCTGATCTTAAATCAACAATTATCCTTTCTTTGTGGTGTTGCAGAGAATTGTAGAAAAATTAACCAAAGAATTCTAATTTAAAAAAAAGCAGGTGAAATCAAAGTCTGTTAATCTTGAGATCTCGTACCTAAGCTCTTACAGACCTCTTTATTAGACAAGAACACATTTTTTTTCCAAGACACTTTCTATTGAAGAAAGATGGTAAACTACACTCTTATATTTAGTTTTTCCTCACTGTTCAAGGTTTAGTTATGTAACCTTTAATAAATACAACACCAACTGTGCTCTAACAATAGAAAAGTCTGAAGGACTGATTAATTTCATTGTATTACAACGTATTGTTGTTACAGTGTTTCACCACTTCAACTATATAACACTAAATTCAACCTATACCACACAAAAAAAGAACAATAATAAAATCAAGGATACAAGCACACAAAATTATTTCCCCAGTCAGTGTTGTGACCAATCTCACTTCTCACAGTGCCCTGGGTCAGATTTACTGGAGAAACACATAAAACCAAATGGAAGTAAAATATTTCAGCTACTCTACATGCTGCATGCAGAATTTGGTCAGCACTGGGAGCTCAGAGAACTGAAGAAATATATAGCGAAGAAACACTCCCTACAGATTTAAGCTACTAAGACACCATTACATGTTTAGCATATACAAAGCTTATAAACCCACAGAACTTAAGCATGGCAGACTGGCAGTTGATTTCTCCCAGAAATTACATAACTTGTAACTTATATCATTGGTGTTTAGAGATTTAAACATCAAAGATGGGTATGTTACAACATATGTGACAATACAGTCTGCATATCTAGCGCAGGTAAATTATGTATTTGCTAGTTGTATTCATGAATAGAGCTGTTATATTATTCATCCTCAGTCAAAACGAAATAGTTTGAGGCAAAGACTCCTCATGGAAAACTCCTAACAGACAAGTCATAACCAAGGTTATAAGCCACAGCAAATAAAGCCTACAAGTGAGGTGTTTTAAGAAGCATTTAGTTTAAGTTGGCACCATCACCTGTCATTTTAATTCACCATTGCCCAAAGACTTCAAAAACCTGTTTTAAGGAACAGTTTCCTTCAATCAACATAGTACAACTGCAGCAAAATAAAGTAGGCAAGTAAAATAGGAAAGTAAAAGTAGAGTAGTAGAAAACAAGCCTGTTACATCTGCACAAATTAGAACTTCTGTGCCCCACATTCCTGTGAATTTCCCCACATTAAATAATTGATTGCAAATTCTCTATTTGTATCTACTAAGCCATCAAAAGCCTGGTTTGCCTCAGCTGCAGCCCAGCACACATACTCATTTCCCTGTGGCCAAGAAAACATAACATTTGGTAGATACTACAGCGTTTATACACTGAAGGGTTAACTGCAGCAACTGCACTGGGAGAGTATATGTTTAGCATAGTGTAAATGCTACAGTTCATATTTTTACAACTAAAAAGTACCTTTAGGATGCAAATTGTGAAGAACCCAGGCCAATTCAAAAGCTACAATAATTACTTGAGTACCTTTCAGAAATGTGCCCCAGGGGTGGATAGTCACGACTGGCATGGAATGCTGGAGGGCATGGGCCACCTTTTGAAGGCCTTTTCTGCTTCAGTGATTTGGAAGTTCACTCCTGAACAACTATAGGACCCTGATAAAGTGACAGAATATTGCCAAGGAGAATGCTGTGGCACCTCCAGAGAGGAGCCCTAAGGGAAGACGAGGGGAGTCACACCCTGTGCCTCATGCCACTGCCTGGATCACCATCTTGGGGCTTGAAAAGCAAGTCCTGCAGTGGCACAGCACCCTAGAAAGAATTGAGTCTGACAACAGTACTCATTTCAAAAATAACTGTGTAGAAACCCAGGCCAGAGAGCACAGTATTGAGTGCATCATATTCCCAATCCTGCACTAGCCTCTGGGAAAACTGAACAATACAATGGACTGTTAAAAATCACATTGAAATCAGTGAGCGGTGGGATCTTCAAACATGGGGATCTATAGTTCATAAAGGCCACCTGTTTAGTTAACACCAGAAGCTCTACCAGTCAAGCTGGCCTTGCCCATAACCTCCACATACCAGAAGGGGATAAAGTCTCTGTGGTGCACATGAGAAAGGTGTTAGGGAAGACATTTTGGATTGGTCCTGCCTCAAGCAAAGGTAAATCTATCTGTGGGATCATTTTTGCTTAGGGACTTGGATGTAACTTGGTGGGTACTACAGAGGAACAGGGAAACACAGTGTGTACCTCAACGGAATTCAATTTTTGGGTGAGAAGAGTTGGTAATGTTGAATTGTATAATACTGGTTGTTGAATGATGTTGTCACTGTATGCCATAAGTAACACGGACAATGAGGATGGACTGCTTCAGTTACACCAGTTATGAGCTCATGATGCAGCTGTCAACTAGCCAAAAGCACATCAGCCCTCCTGCCCTGCAAGACATCTAGGATGGACAGAAACCACATGGACTAAATGACCTCAACAGACCTCTTGGAGAGATGGCCACTGACTATGGAAATGACACCTGTGCTCATATATATATATAGCTGGAAGGCATAAGATTTGAGCATGACATAAGTGGTATAGAATACCATACACTAAATTGGGAAATACCATTTCCAAACTATAATAAGTATAGATATTATTTACTTCTTAACATTTTTCTAAAAGGAGTGGAAACTTTTTTTATACTATATTCTGCTTAGTCCAGTAGTTCAGATGAGTCTCTCACGGTATTTCATATGCTGGTGTAAAGGTCCTAACAGGTTTATTAATAATCATAACCTTCTTCTATTTAACAAGACACTACCAGTTCAACTACAGGAAAATTCATGATGATGGCATTTTGCTCATCTTGGCAGCAAACTGAAATTCAGGTAATTTTCAAGAAGCAATGTTGTCAAAGGATGAAATCAGTAACGCATTCTGCATGACCACAGGTTACATGAGCAAATCAAGAGGCATTTCACATCAGGAAGGAAACCTTGGTAACACCTGTAATTAGCAGTGTTTCAATCATCAGCCCTCTGAAGGCATAACTAAATAATGGAGACCTGATAGTTTATACAGACATTCAAAAAATTCCACAAAATCTCAATAAGAAAGGTAGAACTTTTTCCAAATTTACATAAAGAAAAAGTAATGGTAACTCTTATCTTGCTGTGCCCAGACTAGGAAGTTCATTTACTATTTCCATCACCAGAAAAGGCATGTAAAAGGAATGCAGGCTAGAATACTGGCATGAAAGCAAGTGAGACGAGATCAGACAAACATCTGCAGAAACTAAGTAAGGAGACAAAATTTGTTGCTGCAGGAAGCACCATAATTCTATCATGTAATAAAAAAGTATTTCAAAAAAACATGGTATAGAGAGTTATTCCACCCTCGCAAGTAGAGATGATCAAAGCAACAAGGAAGAGCTGCTAAGATCAATTTCTGTTCTAATAGAAAACTCTAATAAAATAGATTGGAAGTTTTGCCAGAAATCTAATCAGATTGATTTGATCAATGCCCCCAAAATTAACGTTCTCGGCCATATGTTTGCTGCTTAAGGTAGACTCCATATTTGACCACTCTGTTTCCAGTCAGAGAAACAACTGTAGTGTAGCTCTTCAGGCCTTTACTTGGCTACATGGTTCAGCACCTTATTTATTTATGCTTGCTACACTCTCGAGAAAAAACAATCCATGCTTTGACCACCAGCTCTAAAGGGGAGTTAAACCAAACAACACATACTGCACAAACCAGAAAAGAGAACCACAACTTTCAAATGACATCTGTCTATTTATTGCTCCCCAAAAGCTTATGACATCACAATGCAAACAATAAAACATCAGTTGAAACCTGTACACTGCCAAAAGGATGCACAGTGGCTGAGTAAAAAATGAAACTTCTGTCAGATGTTTTTAATACTTAACCCATTCTGGCCACATAAAATAGACTATACACATGCTGTACAACTCCAAATTTCCATTAAATTAATTTCTTAGGAGTAAAAAGAGTGAAAGAATGACAAAAGAATGTTTTGAGGACAGAGAAAGGAAACAGTGTCCATATGCATTAACAACAATAATGATGAAAATAGGTAAAGTTTTCACCTAGCTTTCTCTCAAAGAGCATGGATGATTTAGCTGACTCTTCATTACTTGAAATTACTTCAGCTGGGTCAGTTCTAGGTGTGCTGAAACATCTATATTTCCTAGAGATGACCTAAGAGGTGTTTTCAACTGCCAACTTCTGCAAAGTTACTCCTATGGGTCTTGTCCACTAAATGCATTGCATTCAGCATAACAGAGTTTCTTTGTCTCACAGTTATATTAGATGCATGATAGCATTTCCAGCTATCATTATTAAACAAATTAAGAATGGAGAATAAGAAAAAGACCAAGAGAAAATTGTCCCATTACTTCTGCTCTTTCATATTTACCAAGGCATCAGTCGTGACAACAGCTTTTCTTCCTTCCCCAGTTATGAACTGTCATCTTGTTGCCCTCAATCCTAAACTTCAGTTACATTGTTATCCAAATCCCTCTTTTACTCCTCTTCTTCCTATAACATACATCACACCAAATAAAAAAAGTTCTTAGACAAAAGAATTAATTATATCTCAGGAACCAAAACCAAGCTAGACATTGACACATCCCCTGCCTTCAAGCATATACACCAGTGTTCATACATTATATGAAGGAACTGCAATATCAGGATATCCCAGGGACATCTTTTGAATTACTGCCACTCAATCACACAAATCAAGAAATTTAAGTCTCATCAAAACTGAGTATTATCAATCAGGATGAAAAGTCTTACTCTTCCTTCACCTAAAGATCCTCTCTGGCACTTGCATATCTCTGTGACTCCGTTGCTGTGTTTTCCACACCCTGAGTTTAAAAGGTCTATTAATACAAACACCCACTTGATTAAAAAAAAGGAGATGGGGGTTGAAAAGGTTACAGGATCTAATCACCATCATCATCTGGTTCACTTGACTATTCCATCACAGCATCCTTCCTGGAAGGAAAGACAGACAGACCTAATACTTTCTATGATACAACTGCTGAAACATCCTTTTATTTATCAAGAGCTTTAAATTGCCAAATAATAAAGAAAACTTAAATCCCTGGAAAATGCAAATCTTCTAGTCTAATCCTCAAAAAATGAAAAAAAGAAAAGCAAGCTTCTGTGATTAGAGTTCTCATGAACTAGCTCTTCTTCCTTTAGGGTGCTCACTCTTCCCTTGACAAAATCTCTGAGACTGAAATTGAACACTATATTCATCTCAAAAAATCAGACACTGTTTGACATGAAACTGAAATTCCTTTCTCACTTTAAAATATGAAGGAGCTTCTTCTATATAAAAAGGAGGAGGAGCTATAAAAGCTGCAAGACTAACACAAAACAGAAGCAGCAATTCGGATAACGCCTGCTTTCTGTGTTTGTCTTCTTTAATGACAGCAAATTAATACGAGTCACTTTCCTCCCAGTATGTGTGCATCAGCCAACAATTGGATCAGACAGTATGTTACTTCTTATTAGTTACACTGCATTAAAAAGATTGGAAGAGGAAAAGGAGGAGAGCAAGGGAGTGTTCCTAGAACTACTAGAAGCTCCAAGATAATTTATGCTTCAAATACGGATTTCTCTAAGTCTGGAATACCAGGAAGATTGAGGTTTTTTTCCAAATATGAATTTGCCATGGGGCATGTTGAGGATGTTTATCATCTCAGAAGGAATTTAGGGATTAGCTGCTGACTAAAACAGACGCAAGATGACCATAGGCACACCAGCTTAAACGTAAAAGATTGCAACACTGAAAATATTTCAGCAATACCTTAATTTCCATTATAACAACATGAGTGGTCAGACAAGGATCACTGTCATGTCTTCAGCATTGATTCTAAGTGGATACCCAGGGAAAACTAAGAGTAGAGCAAGCCTATTTCCTTTAAGTGTGCACTCAGACCATGAGTCTTTTCATGAATTAACACGGCCTCATGTGGTTTGTTTATACAGTAATCTCAAAGAGATCTATTTTTCAAGTACTTATCTAGTCTCTCTTTGAATACATTTAAAAGTTTTGCATTCACAGTATCTTACAAACCCTTAGCAATGACTCACGCAAATCTGCCATTGATGTAGTAAGTTAAACATTAGCCAGCTGTGGGGCCTATCAGCAGAGGCAGCCTACAGCATCTTGCACTCTATTAACAGGACCTGAGGCTGTTAGTAGATGAAGTGATTATTCCCCTTTACTCAGTGGTTGTTAGACTGCATCTAGAATAATGCGTCCGATTTTGGATTGACAAACTGGAGCGCATTCAGTGAAGTGCCACAAAGGCAGTTGGGTGGATGAAGTGCCTGCCTTGTGAGGAAATGCCAACAGATTCAGGCTTTATCAGCTTGGAGATGACACAGCTTCAAGGGGACCTAAGGGCAGTCTCATAGCACCTGAAAGGAGGTTATTGAGAAGCCAAAGGCAGGCTCTTCACAGTGGTGCACAGCTGAAGAACAGGATGCAACTGCTGAACTTTGAAGTGAGTGAATCTGACTCTACAGCAGGAAAGAGCTTTCTCCTCACAAGGACAGACATGCAAACAGGTTGCCCAAGGAGATTTTAGAGTCTCTGTGTGTGGAGGTTTTCAAGATATGACTACATAAAGCCCCAAGCAACCTGATCTGACCTCACAGCTGACCTTGCTCCAAACAGGGGTTTGGACTAGAGATTTTCTGATGTCCCTTTCAGCCTGAGTGAAAAAGGATCCCTTTTTTTGTGTGAAGAATCATCTTTTTCATACTTGCTCTTGCTAAATAGATTACATGCCCCCTTGTTCTTGTTCTGTAAGGCACAGTAATCTGTCCCTATATCTATCCTCTCAGTGTCGACCTTGCCTTGCGGACTTATATCGTACCACCACCCTCAATCCTTAAATAATTTCTTTCAGTAAAGAGACCAGTTGTGTCATCAAATTCAGCCCCCACAGCTTTACGTAGCCAGATGACAGTTATCAATCTAGGAAAAGGTCTACAAGGACAATTCCTCCAGGTATTTTTTTCCTTCTTTTTTTTCCTACCCGTTACAGAGTATGAAAAGCATTTTGCAAAAAAAAAAAAAAAACCAACCCCCCCACCGTACTGATAACAAAATAGAAAACAAAAGGCTTAAAACCACTATGTACCAGAAGAAGAGACAAAAGAAACTATGAACACAACTGAAATATGAAATTTGCTGGGTAAAAGTGCCTGGAAAACTGTGACCCTTGTAGAACAGTCGGATATGTTTACTGGGGTCAAGTTATCCACCACCTACAAAGAGATGCCATTACTTCATGAGGTGCAACTGTGACTAAATTCAGTAAAGGTAGATGGAAACATTTTAGTTGCATTCTGCTGCCAAAGAGCAGGTGGCATCAGGATGCAATTTCTTATTTCTTGGTATTTGCTGATAAAAGAGAACACAGAGAGGATGTCCTTTGAGAAGGCCAGAAGGCAGCACACCAGAGGAGCTGAATACAGAGACTGCTGTTAGCAAGGAGAAGCACAGCAGGATTCATAGCTCACTTGGGGCTTGGAGGAAGAGCAGGAATGTTAGTTCAGTACAGTTTTACAGAATCTGAATGGCAACAAAATGGCCTAGATACATCTCAAGATGGATGAAGGCCAAAATGCTATTATTGATCTCAGCCCAGTCAACTCTCCTCTAAAGAATCTCTTTCTAGTGTTTATCCTTAAGCTCCACTTTATTCCATTAAAACAAATTCCCTCACAAAAAGATGAAAACAAAACAAAAAGCCCAAACAAACAAAAAACCCAAACCAATGAAAACCAATCAACCAAAAAAATTCCACAAAACCCAAAAAAACCCCCACACCAAAACCAAAGCAAAACCAAAACAAAACTGCAAAGACAACTTCTGTTCTCTCAGCTTCATTTAGTCACTTCAGGTTTAAGTAGCATAACACTTTGCATGATCAGTCTGAGTCTACAAGGTTTCTCTTGTTTTAACTGTAGACAATCCTTCGCTCTTCCTTACATACCTTACAAATGCTCACATTTCCTTAATCAGAGATACCAAAACAGAAAATACAGTTTACATTTATTGTCTTCAATGCAAGAGACCAAACCCAAATTTTCAGTTTTGACATCTAAAAAATGTTGGGCCAGAAATATCAGCTACTAGGTATTCATTAAAGCCTCAGAAGGTAAGAGTATAACCAAATCTAATATGCTAAATTAGCAGCAGAGTTTGGAAAAAGAAGCAGGTTTTCAGGTATCTAACCTTTTACTGGCTATTAACATTTTAACAGTATGATTTTGAAATCAACTTCTTGACCTGTCATCACTAGCCATGTTTTGGTTCTCATCAGAGCAGTCTCAAAGCACACAAGCTTGACTCCCTAAAACCTTCCAGTTTAGTTCAAAACTAAACTAGAAGATACAATGCAGCTTTTAACAAGGTACTAGTCTATAGTACCAGAACAGAGCTAGTCCAAAGTAACACTTCAGAAGCAAAATGCCTGCAGGATAGATCTCAGGTCCTCGGTACTAAATTTCACTCTGAAACTCATTTGATCTCACCTCAAACATTATATTGACCCTCACAAGTACTGGAAGGTCAATGATGAGAAGAGAAGCATTTATGGAAGCTCACCATTCCCACAGCTTTCTAACCTTCCCCAAGGTCACATAGTGGGAATGTAAAAACAATAGGTATCCAGAGCTAGTAACACAGCATACAAACTATTCTGTAAATGATATGCAGCTTTTCTTGCTATTACCTCTCCTTCTTGCCACTATGAAAGGACATCCACCACTAGGAGAGATGGACAAAAGTGAACTTTATACAGGCAATCTGTTAAAAGCCCCATGCCAGAGTAAAAGACAAGTGTAATGTTGTTTAATCATTCTAACCATGAAGTGCCAATTCTTTAGTGTCTTATGACATTCATGAATGATGCAGAGGGCTGGCATGATGAATGCAGAGCAATTCTGACTGACAGATACTTTCAGAGAATTTATATCCTTCCCATACTCCCAGGATGAAAGGGCTCTTGAGCTGAGTTATCATTTGTTCCATGAGAGGATTTACAGTCCTGCCAGCAACTCCTTTTACCTTACTCTATAAAGCGTTTATTTTGATATACTGATTGTGATCATTCAAGAACAACTGTATCTGAAGAAAGTCAGCAGGGGAGAGAAAAAGCAGAGTGGTTCTGAATAACTTGCTCACCTTGACCCGGGACTTCATTCCCCTCAGCCAGTTTGCTTTGTCTTTGGTATGAGTTCTTTCCCGGCATCCTCTGCTATCCTATTGTATTACATTACAAATGTAATATCACTCAGGGGAGGTATGTAATCTCTCATGCCTGGCTACCCTTCCTTCATGGCAAAAGATGAAGTTTAGCCACAAAAGCCATACACCATAGCCCTGTCTTATCATTTCACTAGAAAGCACCTCAGCATCACAGTTTTCACACCACCCTAGAGTGGTCTCTATCTTACAGTTACACACAGTAACAGGTCCTGCCATGAGATTCAGCGGCAAAGGAGCACCCGGACCTTATCCAGAAGAGCAGGGTGATACAGGCACATAGTACCACAGTCTCAACAGTACTTGGAGACTAAGACATTCCCCCTGCCGCAATGAGCACATCAGCATGAGATGCGTATTGCATGAGGCAGTTTAGCAAACGCAATGCTTCTCGCCTCTGGCAGAGGCTACCAGTAAGTCTTGTGACTTGATATTCAGCCACTCTCAAAGTTTTTTCATCGCTATTGTATTCTGAGAAATTCAGCAGTTACCATCTTGACTAAAATACATCATCACCTAAGAGGCCCTGAGTCTGTGGCCTTCAGCTGCACAAAGCAATAGCATGTGTCACACAAGTGAGGATAATGAAAGGTCTGTGGGCTGATCACATCAATCTAATGACAGCAGCGATTTCCCTACACTTCATTTTGAAAGTATTAGGTGACTTCAGGGAGAGAAGCAATAAGTTCCTATGAATATTACAAATAATAGCCATAATACCATTACAGAGAAGGATATTACCTTTTTTTACACATTTTAAATTATGCTTTAACACCACATTTTTGCACCTCTACCCAGTATTTGATCTTAAATGCCCTGAAATGTTCTGTTCCTGAAGGGGGCCTATGCAAACTAATAGGAGAAATTTAACTTGCTTGCCTTTGAAATTAATCTATCATTATATTAGAGGATAATGCACCACATCACTGCACAGTGTCAAGGCAGACCAGTGACAGGTGCTACCAAACACCTATCTAGACATGTAGAAGGGACTTCCTAGAGCAGTGAGTGAACCATATGGTATTTAATGAGTATTGTTAAGAAGTTCTAGAAAGATAAGCTAAATTAATAAGGCTGAAGAAATAGCTAAAAATGGGTAGGCCATGTCCTCTTAAACTTTTCTCCCACTGAGAAATTTTGATTAAAATTGGTAAATATTTTCTTCTCTCATATTTCAAGTGTGTGTTAATCTTCACCTCTAAGCACTAAACCTCAGTATTTTTTGCTTCTGTCTCTACCACTTTATTGTGAATTGCCAGCTTCATTCCCAATAAAACATTTAATTACCACAGCATTTATTTGGGAGACAACATAGGGAAGAGTTTCTTTCAGGTACATTTTTCAGGGTGCCAAAGACATAGAATTCTATATAAATTCAGTTCTGTGCTCCCTAAAGGGGAAGAAAAAAAAAAAAATCTTTCTCAAATAACCTGGAAAAATAAAACCCAGTCTATCTTTTCTTTCTCTCCCATGCTGTAAATGCAAACTATTGATTTACCTCTAGCTCTTTCATGCCCTTCACACACTTCAATAATACAGAGGATTTGTTCCTCATCCTTTCATCTCCAGGCCTGGAATGCCTCTTAAGCCCTCCGTTAAGGGTCACTCACTCTACCTCAAACTGCAGCACTCAGAGCTCCACAGGTGACAGCTAGAGAGACATGCAAGTACCATATAATCACTTACCTCCTGCCTTCTTTGGCAGCTGAGACAGAAAGACAAAATTTTTATAAACCCTTGTTATTCAAACTTTTGATAATTTATGTTTGATCTTTTGTAAGCCTCTTTCTAAATGCAATATAAAGCCAGTAAATTATGGATAAAAAGTAATTTCCAATCCAGCATCTTGCATGCAGTTGAACTGGCAGCACTGTTCCATCAGGTCTACACTCCCACAGAAAACAGGGAACATGTGGACCTTCTTACCTCAAATGCTTAGAAACAAAGAACCATTGGATAATGGGAAGGAAGATGCAGAGATCATTTAGCTTCCCCTCTCCTCCAACTCAAAGCAAGCTCAATGAGAGAGATTACTTAGGAACCACTTCCATTCAGTTTCGAATACTTCAAAGAAAGGATATTCAACAACTTCTTCATTGGCAACCATTGGCAGTATTTTACTGTCCTACTCTGCAAGTTACAATTTTCCACATTCCATTTTGTGCCCGTTTCTTCTCATGCTTTTTCTATGGATCTCCAAGATGAGTCTTATCTATCAACTCCTAGTCTGGTAATTAAAGACAACCATAGTTTTTCCTCCCTCTCTCCCCTTAGGGTTCAACAAACTATGTTTTCTTGTGTTTTCCAGCACCTTTACCACCTTGGTGGCCTTCTGCCAAGTGAAGCGCAAACTTGAATATAGTACTCCAGATGTAGTCTCACAACTGACTACAGGGTAGGAAAGCATTGCCTTGGCCAGCCAGCTGAATTCTTGCTAAGGTAGATCGCTAGGTAATTGGGTCTCCAAACAAGGACACACTGCTGGCTCTAATTCAAGTGGTTAAACACCTTTTCTACACAGCTGCTTTCTTCCATTCAGTTGGAACACACCCTGTTGCCCCTTTTGCACAGGAATTCTCCATCCTACAGGGCTTGGCATTTTCTTTTGTAAAATTTCGTAAGATTCATCATGATGACCCTGTTTCTCCAACCTGTTGAGGTCCCTCTGAATTGCAGCTCATCACCGGTTGTCCCCAGTTTGACAATTTGCAAACTTGCTGGGAGCACACTCAGTTTCATCAGCACACACATTAAACAATACTGGCATCAGCATCAATCCCTGAGGGGCATCAGCAGTCATAAGCTGCCTGATGAACTTTGTGCCATTGAGCACAGCCCTTTGAACCAGCAAATCAAGACAACTTCCCACCCACCTAACCCACGTCTCAAAGGCTGGTATGTAGGCATACTGCAGGAGGCAGTATCAAAGCCTTTGCAGAAGTGAAGGTAAATATCTCCTACACCCCGGTTATTCACAGAGCCAGTCTCATTGCAGAGGGCAATGAGTTTGGCCAAGCACAATTAGCCTGAAGTAAATACATGTGGGCTATTAGTTTTCCATCCTTTGTGTGCTTGCAGGTAGTTTCTAGGAAAATTTGCTCAGTAACCTTCCCAGGAACTGGTGTTAGGCTGACTACTCTGTAATTCTCTAGCAGACATGGCATTTACCTTTTTTTTCCTCCAGTCATTAATAACATTTTGACTGTTTTGTTTGGTTTTGTTTTTCCCACCTATTTTCTCTCCAAGTATCTCACAATTTCTCACTGTATTTATTGAAGATCAAAGTGCCACAGTGTGATGTAGGCTCTTGGATCTTAATACTTCTTCTATCCTAGAAAGAATTTCTTCTCTTCACATATGCTGTCCTCAAGATGCCTGTTAAAAATACATCTCCCCTTGTGAAAACCCAGTCTCAGGGCCTGAAAGTATTCCTTCATCTATTTCAGGGCCTGAAAACATAAAGAGAAGTTCCTGTTCCACTTAGTTCATCAAAGAACAGGACCTGCTCCTGAGTTATGCAATTGTCTGCTTCATGAACACATCAAGTATGACCAGTGTTACATATATCATAATGACCCATTTTCCTGCAAATCCAGAAAAGTGTTTTCCTTCTTGTGGAATGGGTCTAGACTCATAGTTCATTAATCTGATATTTTCTTCATTTTAGCAAAGTTCAGTGGGGTCCCACATGTCATATACTTTGAGCTGTAGGTCAGATCTTCTGATTTAGGTATTCTGCTCCAAATCCAGCTCCTAATTCCACTCCTTTGTTCTAGAGAATAAGATTGGTAAAGAATTCTTTTGGCTTTTCCATAAGTGAATGCTGCTCTAAGATACTCATAAAGCCTATGAGAGCTGCAGTTTCTTCAGGGAAGTCCTTCCAACATGTCATTCTGACACACCTTCCCTTCAGTACTAATAAATTAGAAAGCAAGTTCCAGGAAAAGCCAATTTTTTTTCAGTGGTCTCAGAGGTGCAGGCTGTTCCATGGGCTCAATTTCCTTTGTTCAAAGGTTCACAGGTTATTTTGAATGATGGCTTCCATACAGGACTTTGAAGTACTTTACACATTTGCACATTAATTTATTTATATTTACATCCAATCAGTTTCCATGCCACTTTTGCTAATCCTCAAAATTATTTATATTTAAACAACAGCCTCTGACTTTTAGTCTCTCCATTTGATTTCTCCCGTAAGTCATAAAATGCTGAATTGATAAGCTGACAATAATTGCCACAACAGAACAGCAAGGTCACAAACATAAGCAAAAGAGAATTTGATTCTGACCTTGCAACAAGCATAAATCTGAGCAATTCATCTCAGGTCAGTGATTTAATTCAAGTACATTTAGAAAGAAATCATGCACACTGCAGTACTTCAAGGCAGTGTCTGTGTGCATATTAATATATATTCAAATATAATACCTTCTGTAACATATTGTATTGGGGAAATAATGGGGAAAACCAATCACTGGAAAACTGAAGTCACTACCAGTGAAATTTTCCACTTGTTACAGAATGTATCAGAACTTCCTCCACCACTCACATATTTCTGTGACAATGTATTCCATGAGTAGGTGGGATGGTTCTTTCTTTTTCAAGGCAATCCTCCTATAACACTGCCAGAACAGATTTAAGCCACACACAGTTGAGCAGAATCACAGACATTTCTGTCCAGTTACTTTGGCATTACGCATAGTCTATCGGCAACCAGTTACTGTCATGGTAGAGCAAAAGGAAATTGAAGACTTGCTAGGGCTTATATAGCAGCTAGACCATCCAGCAGAAAAAAACTAGAAACCAAACAGTGTAAAAGATGTACAATCCCCTCTTCTGAGTTAGGTCAAGTTAGGCTATATGTAATGAGGGAGTTTAAGGAGGTCCTGTGCAAGTTCATTTGTCCTGGTGTATCTACAGCTGAACTACATCAAGGGGAGGGTATAAATAATGCCTTACAGAGAAAAGAAGAGAGACCGTGTGCTAGTGGGTGCCAAAATAACATTGCTACTTGTCCGCTCATGAAAGACCAACCAATCCAGACACCGAGCAACTACAACCGCACTGAGCTCAGGCATAAGAGCTGTGGTTTACATACATTTCTGTGTTGAGTCAGCAAGAACCAGGTAAATGGCAGATCCGTCAGCCACTGGTAAAAGGAGCTGGTATCTCAAGAATAAATAACTATTAACTATCTAGGATAGTTAAATATTTTCCACCATATTTGCAGATACACTACACTCATTTTCCATTGCAACATTACAAAAGAAAGCTCTTTGGTGGGTAGAAAAGTACCGGATTTTTTCCTCACACCACTTAGGATCAATATTGTAGGAAAAAAGGAATCAAAATAAACATACTTAGAAAATACCAGCATAAAAAAAGAATAAATATAAATTCCAAAAATCTCACGTGAGACTCTCATGACAGCAGTAATTACACATGCTTACCTAACTAACAAAACCACAAGAGCCCTCCCCCACCCATGCACTTTTAACAACCTGCCAGCGTCTTGCTTAACAAGTTTGCAGGAAAACATAAATTTCCATTGTTGCTCAGCTCACTTTCAGATGTGGAGATTTCCATCAATAAGCACTACATAAATCAAGATACTGCATTTCAGCATGCTTTCTTACTGCAAACATATTGCTATCATTCTTTTTATTAGAAGGGGAAAGGCTAAAGAAGTTGTTTCCTTCAATTAAACAGCAAAACTTGGTTTTACTTCTTCGGCAACATTAGCGTCACAGATTATTGTGCTCATGTTTATTTCTCCTTCCAGGCTACCCTTTGTATGCAGAAAAGAAAATAATTGCAATGTTTTCCCCTCCAGATCTTCTTCTATGACATATATCTTCAACAAGACCCATGAGAAGTGAATTATGAAATGATGGGTAAGGCAAGTAGCATTTAATCAGAAAGAAAAGTATCTGGAAGTTCCTAGTTACACATGTATACCACTTAAGGTCAGCCATTGATTAGAATCTCTAGAGATTACTGCAACACAAGTTGAATAAAAGTATTTCTGTTTAAAAAGAAAACAGATCCAGCATTCCGAAATAAAATTATTCTTGCTTCCAGGCACACAACCCTATTACTGCAGCTCCCATTTTTCCTTTGCTATTACTTCTGTTCCTTAGTAAATTCATTTGCATCTAGTTTGACTTTACAGGAGATCCTGACATACAGATATATCCTGTATCTACAGTGCAGGAATAAAATTTAGTGATTTGTTGGTTCAGCACCGGCCCAAGGGGATTCTGATGTAATGGGGGTATTTTGGCTGCCACCACTATACAAATAAGACAGTCAACAACAGCATATGTGTCAATAATGTTGAAGCACAGACATCTTAAATGCATGTGTTTTTCTGAATTAACTTAAACTCAATATATCAATATATTTGCAATTTGAAAGGAAAAACAGACAAAAGTATTGGCTAACCTCATCCCTTTCTGCTCCAGTCTAAATTATCCACATCTAAAAAGACTGACTGAGGAAACAGAAAAAAAAGCTTTGTACTCTACACACAGCTTATATCTAAGGAGCGTGTTTCAAAGACTCCTATAGTGAAAAAGGAGATAAATTTTCCAAGTGGCAGCAAAAAGGAACAGCTAGGAGTAATGCAATGAAAATAGAAGGGGAAAAAAAAGAAGAAACAAAGTAGTCAGCTGAATCAAGGGCAACAAGAAATTAATAATGACCATAGAACCATTATGATAGGAAAAGACTTCCAAGATGATCAAGTCCAACCTTTGACTGAACACTGCCATAGCACTAATGAAGATGAGCTCTCTCCAGGCTTTTATTTTTCCCCTCCTAGCTCTGAAGCAGGCCTTCAAATAACCATCCTCACTTCAAAGCCATAGTGCCTAAGCACCCAATCATTTTCTACATGCGTTTCTAGTGGACACACAAGAAAACTGTCTTCCGAAAGAAGTGCATATGGGTGCCAAAACCCCAGGTACAGTATTACTGTTTCTGGTGATCAATTGGGACTGCTGTAAAATGACTGAAATTTTTACACAGAGCTTGTAACCAGCACTGTTCAGATATGTACTTAAAGCTCTTTTAAGTGGCAGTTCAAAGAACATCACCAGCAATATTTATTTCTTTATTTTTCCGCCATATGTCTGGGACGTTTTACCTGGGGGCTTTTGTTTGACTTCGGTTTTAGTTTCACTGCATTTTTTCCCTCCCTGCTGATATCTGCCAGAGGCATCACCATGGTGACTAAAAGACCTCCTGAGAAGGTAACAAACCCTCAAAGTTTTCCTTCAGAGCAGTCTCCAGCTGTTGCAAACTTTCCCAATTTTTCTCTTCACAGCCTCAATTAGAGCAATTGCATCTTGGAACTGATTTCCTCCTCCCTCCTACTGAAAATGCTTTGGTCCACTTGTCAATTGGCATCCTTGCTTCATTACTTGCTGACAGCTCACAATACAGCTCCCTTCCCCTAGCAAATTACTCCTAATCAATTCCTCCTGCAACATTATCTCGTAGCTCTTCAACATACAGACACATACTCACACACTGGGAGGGCACTAGCTGCCTCCTAAGTAACTATGATACGTAAGGAAGTTGGTGCGTGCAGTATTTTCCTGGGCTTGCTGCTGGTTTGTTCTGGGACACTGGATGATTTTCACAGTCTCACTCTCCCCTTCTATCTATACAGGGTGCTTAGAGAAAAGTTGATGGAAGAAAGCTTGATTACTCAGGATGAAAACAAAGGGCAAGTAAATAAACAGTATTAATAAACATTGCATTACATGATGATTGACCGTTTACCCACAGTAAACCCCCTAATGGCAATCTGTTGATTTTCACTTAGTTGCCCTATCAGATAATGCTTTTGCTTTAATTCCAAATCCTCACTCCCTTTCCTTACACCAATAAGCTAACATGACAAATACCATAGAAAGAGACAAAACCAGAGAACAAAACTCTAACCAGAGACAAAAAGAGCCTTCACAACTTTGATGCATCATCTAGGGAACTTTAATCACATTAAGTGAACCAGGCTGTCTTATCCAGAGAAGATAGAAAAGACAAAAGTCATCATGAAATGTGACCCATACCACCAAATATTATTATAACTTGTTCTTATGACAGGTGGATGTTGATTTATTCTGTTATTTCAATATTTCTTAATCATGCCTTTTCTCTATGGTGCCATACTATTCACTACACATCAGTCTAGAAATGTTCTTGAAGAGTTTTAATGCATATATTTCTACATAAGTGTCTCCTTTGTTTTTCAATCGTTTGTTAATGTAATAAAACACACTAAAAGTACCTGTGCACGTGGATACAACAAACTCATCAACCGACTGCTTCTAAAGGATGCAGAGCATACAGGGGCACATTGCTGAGATTTTAAAGGTCTTTCTTTGCTAGCACATTTAAAACTGCTGAAATATTCTTGGTTGACATGGCTCTGAATAAGGACATCTGCTTGGCAGATTTATCACTTGGAGAAGCCACACAGGTTTTAACTACACTGTCTCCAACACTGCTGCTACCGAGTCATGAATTTCTAGGGTTGAGAACTAAATTCACCTTTGAATTGTTTTCACTCCTGGCCCTCCCAGGTGAGGCTGCCAAGAAGATGTGCAATCAGAGTCATGAGTGATAATGGGAACTGCCAAATGGACCCCAGATGCACCAGCTTCTACGTCTGTTCTGCGCAGACACAGCACAAAGCCTTTAAGGGCTAATGGAATGTCATGGAGCAATGCTTGTTCAGCATCCTTATTATGTGCAGGGAAGCAGTCTTCCCTTTGTGCTACAGAACATGGAACTGAGGGCTGAACACAAAGATCAGAATTAGGAACATTGCTCTCTATTCCTACTTTTCCATATGGAAGAAGTAAAAAAAACCCATCAACTTACCTCAGAATGAGAAAATCTTTCTGCATCACTTGATCATATAAATTGAAACAAGCTGCAACTTCTAATTTTTTTTATTTTCAAGTAGTTAGTAGTCCAGAAGGCACATGTTTGTGGGTATCAGTAAGCATGCGACAAGTGTAAAGGATTATTACAGACTGACTGGATAAGCCATATGTCAGTCAAAGGTGGGGAAATCACATGCTTTGTACTAATATCCCCAGAGACGGGAGCCTTTCTAGTCTCATTTGAAATTAAAGGAAAAAAGGAAATAATACATTCCTTTTCAAATCTGTGCTGTCACGCAAAGAAATGGAATAAAACTATTCATTAAGGGCAGTGAATGACTCCCAGGAATCTGTAATAAAAACAGGTTTGGAAACAGACCCTGACCTTACAATTTTTAAGAAATGTTTTTTCAATCACTCCTTATTACTCAGAAAATAATTATCAAGACAACATGATAAAATCTTATAATACAAGATTTTTGAGACATACTACCACACAACTAGCTCACAACAGACAAAAAGTATTTTTGATTTCTTTTTGCTCTCTGCTTGCATTTACTTCAGGCACCCAATACACCCCAAGGAAACAAATCCCAGCACTGCATGAAGCTACCACGTTGGCTCAGAGACCTCCTTGCTCAGACATATTCCATTGAAGTGAATTCCAAGAAAGACTGTGAGGTCACCATCCCCTTTTTTGTTATTAAAAAAACACATGCGTGACACTGGCTTTATAAAATGTGATGATAATTTCCAATATGGATTCATAACAACACTGTCTAATTTAAATCCATTTTTCTTTTTACGATTTCATAGTGCTTAGAAAGAACAAATACTATTCATATTTAACAGCCAGGGAAAAGCACCTCAGTGGTCCACACTTCTGGAAGAGCCTGCAATCCCCAGTAGACTATATCAAGAAGTGAAGTAGCACAGCATCTCTGTCTCCCTGTGATATACCAAGCACCACAAAGTCAGTGAGACAGTACAGAAAAAATTCAGGGATTCCAATAGGGGACTTCCCAAAGGTGGCCTAGAAGTCCATAAAGACAACCTGAAACTGGACTGCAGAATCACATTACTATGCTTCTATTTCGTTTGTGTTTAGCAACTCTATGATGCATTTATGATATTTCCTGATAATGATTCTTGACAGTAACTCAATAGTCAAAAGTGTGAAAGCTAGAAAACACTGTCTCTTCCTTGCAATATCTCATCCATTTTGATAGGTTCCTACACTGATATCAGAGAGTTACAGCTTTTGATGAGAAAGAAGTACCAATAATAGAAGTGACCAACGTTTTCATGGAATGAGTTGCATAGAAGAGTACCTAGTAATAAATAGCTAAGAGTGACAAGCACTGAAAATGAAAACATGGAAAACCACAATCATGCCTTCATAAGTCTTATCCCTCCAAACATATGCATCAGGACATCTGCTGCTCTTTAACCTCTCTTAAAAGCAGTTACATATCACTGCGAGGAAAACACTTCTCCCGACCTACCAGTGGCACAAATGCAAGAAAAGCTGATACACACAGCATTTTGATATTTATGAGGTCTGTCTTTTTTAAAACCAAGTAAAAGCATCATTTTTTTAAGTTACCAATATAAATGGGAAGACAAAAACTCAACAGAACCAAAAACTATAACGTTAAAGGTTCAGTGGGACTACAGTAACTGCCATGCAAAACCCTAACCTCTGCTCCCTGATGCTCAGACTGGGAGCCCTGAGGTGGTTTGCCATTGACACACTGTATCTTACCACCAGGATCCATGTTACGTTATCCTGCAAGTGCATTCTCTCCATAAGAATTAGAAGAAGCAAGCTACACAATAATTACAAAAATTACAGTCAAAAAAGACTACTGCTCAAGAGAAGGGTGCATACAGAAATGCACTGAACTGGAAATGATACTGCAGAGCCCTGCAGCAGAATGGTCTAGAACATCTGATTAGCTATTGCTGAATTTATTTTAACTCAAAGGTTTCCTTTTCAACTCAGTTGTAGAGGTTTTCATGAGAGAAAAACAAAAATTGTTTCCAAATCAAAACAGAAAATTAATTTGTGGAACGTCTGCAAGAGACATAAAATTTAAGCATCTGCACTATAACCCAAGCTATCTGCATGGCATAGAAGAGGCTCAACCACTGTTTCTTGCCTTGGTAGAAGTCTTAGATATACATCAAAGACAGTTCTGCTGCTGTCCCATCGTCAGCCCAGAAAGGTAATCTAAATCCCATCTTCCCAAAGATACAAATAAAGACTACAGAATAACAGGAGAACAAAGACCTAGTTCAGAGAGACCTCTGACAGTCAAAGGACATATAACCCTGTATTTTTCACACAGGAAGTACAATCTTCTGTTGCTCAAGCATCTGTCTGTGAAGTCTCTAAGATATGACAGGCCACTTCAGCACACATTATCAGTTTACAGAAAAATATAACATGGTATAATTTCCACCTGCAGAAAAAACTAAGATTTTCACATTTATTATAAATGACCTAAAACTAGTTTGCAAATACAGTTATACCACTGTGTGCAGGAATCTTCTTACCAGTAACAGTAGAAAACAGTATGTTCAACCATTTGAACACATTAAACTCAAACAGAATTATCTCAGAAAATATCCAAGGTGCAGAAAAAGATGCACGAAAAGCATCACCATTTTTGCTGGAAGTTTTATGTGACCATGTGACTCTTTGCAATCTTAAAAATAAGTGTTCCTAAAGATCATTCACTTATGCTCTTCACTAGAAATGTAATTGCAGCATCACCTGGGAGTTAAAAAAAAAAAAAGTTACTGGAAACAATGCAACATTGTACTTACTGACATATTTACTAAAAACTGATAAAGCAAGTGTTCAAATTACAAAATAAATACAGCTCTAAGCCCTCTGGGATCCTTCAGTTCTCTCCTTCCCCAAGCAGGTGCCATTCCTGCTCTTAATGAACTCAAATTAAGATCTTCCAGAGGACTTCAATGCCTCAAGATGAGACACTGCTTCTCAGTTGAGACTTTCTTAAAGCAAATCAAAAGGGTAAACGTCTATCACATCTTTACCTTTTTTGTATGTACTGCATTTTGAGCATGCAAATAGAAATTCTCTGCATTTTCCATCCCTTCAAGTTCCGGATACGGAAGTCAGGAAACGATCAAACCTACCGTCTTTGTTTCATGCAAAACCTACTGAGATCAAAGGCTTTGAAACAGGACCTTTAACGTTTGGAATGGATTTCAAAGAAGTCTCTAAATAAATTTATTTTTATATTCTTATTTTTTATGATGGAGTTAAGGTATAATGGGACAAAGATTTGAAAAACTCTGATGAAGACCACACTGATATACAGAAGGGCTCAAGGAATCTTTCTGGGTTTATTATCTATTATCTGCTAGTATTCCTTTCATCTTTATTTAAGTTGCATCCACCAAAAGAGGATTTTAGCCAGAGGGTTACAGCTGCTCAGGATATCCTCTGTATGCAGATCTCATTTAATTGTGTATTATCAACCATTCCCTGGAGAACACATTTAATACATGACGAACGTGTTTCATGAACAAACTTTCTCAAGAGTGTTGTGAAATCTGAAAGCCCTGGCAGAGAGCAATGATCTGTGTAACTTCATATTCCCTGGGGAACACCATTGCTCTGTTTGAACTCTCAAATGGTGGGGGAAATGAAGCCCACCTTGGGGGGGAGGAATTCAAAGTATTTCTAAAAATACATTAACAGGTAGAACGAGCACTCATGGTGTTGGATTGAAAAAAATTACACTTGTTGGCTTGGTGCTAAATATTCCAGTTCCTCAGAGACATTAAAATATACCTCTCTTCTGCCTCCCTGACCATTTTCCGCTTATTCCCTTTTAGCTTCCAATCCTGTAGTCTCTCTACATGTACATATTGAGGTGAGGACACAAAGCCTGAAAATACTCATTGACTGAGGAGAAGCAGATGTTGCAGTCACGGGTGTCTGTCAGATGTTACTGTCTAGTAACCAGAGGAGAGGCCACTGAAGGGGGAAGCCTCTAACAGAGAACAGCTTGACAGCAGGTAAAGCACAGGAGACATAACTGAAGGTATAATCAAGACACAAGCAACCTTTTTCCTGCCGTGTTCATGCAATGTTTATTTCAGCAACATCCTGATCCATTTATAGATAGACAAAAAATATTATCTATAGCTAAACGCATGGCAAAGGATCTGGGGAAAAGGACTGCCTCTAAACCTAAGTGCGCAGCATCAGCATCCTGAACCATAGCAGTTTACAAACACACTCTCATGATTAATCAGATTATGACAGAAAATTAAGATCTTTTTAAGAAAGCCTATCAATACAAAATTAAGAGGAAAAAAAAGTCTTCAAAACAAATATCACAACCTACGTACATATATGTTTTGGTAAACTTTCCTTCTAGACTGTCTTTGTGCCTTACCACTTCCACTACAGTCTACAACACATTCATTTACCTGGAAATTAGGTAAATTTGATCAAATTAGACAGAAGGTTTGATGAACTAGTTGCAGAACAAAAAAAACCAGAAGGGGAATTATGTTCACAGCAGTCCAGGCAAGTACTCATTACAGCCAAGCAGCACCACAAGTTGCCAGCTCTCTCACTGCAATGAGGAAGCTATAAATAAATACTTCTACCCATTTCACTGTTGTAAGATCTTTCTTCCATCAAGTAGTATTCTAGAAAAGCTGGATATTCCAAAGGTGTCACTTTTGACCTTCTGCATTTCTTCCTTTCTTTACACTGTTTTCAGAGAAACACAGATGCAAATAACACAATAAACTGACTTGGAAAACAAAACAGACTTGGAAACCTTAAAGGACCTTCTGATGCAGCCAGCTGTGTAAAAAGCAATAGTGCTTCTCCCATATCTATGTTTATCTTATTTTAATGAAGTGGATAGCACCCCCTTTTAACACATTGCTTTCTATCTATACATTTTTATCCAACTAGGAGAATCTAGAATCACTCGAAAATTCATTAACACTGACATTTAGACAACACAAAGCCATTTCAATTCAATTAAACAAACACAGTGTGTTAACCTTCAGCAAAAGAAGTAGCCGTTCATTTTTATAGGCTGCCGTAAACAGATTTCTGGGCTTCAAAGCCAAGATCAATAAAGCTTCTGCAAACAATAATAATCTCACACAGACTCCATCGACAGCTGCTCAGAAAATATAGGCTGATTTTAAAGGTCTTAGTGACTGGGTGCTTTCTCAGTCTTTTCCACTTGCTCTCTAACACCAGAGTGCAAATGCTAAGACCTTAGTGAATTCCTTCCGAGCAGACACTAAAAGGAGCTCCTCCCTTCTTTAGCAAGAAAGTCTTCCCATTGGGAGAAAACTTGGGGACAACAGCGAACCCATGTGTTGCACAACTACCTAAACACTGATGAGACACACATTATGCTATAAGACACACTTTCCATAAAGCAGGTGAGAGATAGATGAAGTCTTAAGCCTGCCTCTTTTTCCTTCAGATCAGTGCTATTAGGTTAATACTAATGGAAAACTTTCACTCATCCACAGAACAGGCACAATTCAGGGGCCAGCTCTGTCCACAGTGACTTGCTTTCTTTCCTATAATCTCGTAATGCAAAGTAACAGAGAACAATTCAGTAACAGCAGCGTCTGGATTCCTTAGTCCTGCTAAAGCTGCCAATGCAAACGCCACCCTTATGCTCTTATCCTGTTTACTCCAGTAAACATTTTATTTCTTCCAACTTACGTCCCCAGCATCTTTTTCACTGCCTGTTTAAGGGGGTGTGCCTGTGTGCAGGGATTTGCTTGGGTTTGGGTGTAGTTGTTGGTTGATTTTGTTTAGCTGGTTGTTTTTTTGGGTTTTTTTTTGGAGGGGGTGTGTTGTTTGGTTGGGTACTTTTAAACAGTTCTTTGGAGCAGAGATGGTATCTTCTTCAGTAATGCCATGCTTCAAACCCACTGATAACTGATAACCAGCAAATAGAGTAGCAGTGCTGTGCATTATCAAGTGCAGTTCTTATCACAGTAGCCAACAGAGTTCACTTAAATAACTGGCTGATCAGGAAATACATAAAATGCAAAGAGGTAGATGGCAACTCATATCTTTGCTCTTCTAGCCACATTAGGAATCTTGCAGACACAACATCTCTAAAATTAATATTTAACAATGGGATGCAATGTCAATGCAGTTACATAATCACACATGACCAGCATTAGACTCATGCCTTTACGGTGGCATAAACTTAGATCCTTACAACGTTTTTCCTTCTTTATCAGCAAACTGCCCTGTGACCTAAGGAGAAAGGATAAACACAGAATGAGTATAGAAATTTGGAGACTTCCTCCTATCTTCTCTCATATGTCAGTGAAGGATTGAGGTGAGAACTCAAAATGTACTCTGTGATAGCTCAGGGATCAGGTCTCACTCAGGTCAGTGAATTAGGCTGCTTGAGAACTACTGAAAAATCTTATCTCTGAATAGAAGCTTAAGGCTTAATTTTGCATGGTCAATATGAGGGTTTTGGAGGGCTTATGTAACTCCGCAATGGTTGGTTCAGCTATTGCATTAAAAAAAAAAGTGCACATTTTCCCTTTAGAATACTTCCCCACAACACTACACAGAGAGTTTCATCATATATGAAAAGGAAGGTATCACATGGATTTCTGTCAGACATTATACATCAACAAGGCACATTACATATATTTCATTCTTTCAGAGCTTAGGACCTCATACATTGTCTGATGTGGCGAGATAAAGTATAATTTAATCACAAGAATCAGAGATATCAAAGGAACTTATTGGATGCATAGTCCATCTTAACAACGGAAGAAAAGCATTCCCACAGATGGCCAGCTATCAAAGTCATGGTTTAGCTGTAATTTTAGGCTACTACCACTAAGTTTCAAAGTCACACTATTTTCACAGTCACTCATTTCATTTACTGAAAATTAGAACAGGATTGGACCTTCTGGGGGTATTTAGTAAGTAGGTACATGACACCACACTGGCAAATAGGCAGTGTTCTAATCCATATGTACAACATATTAACCCTGCTTGATGCACAGATGACATTCTGCTGAATACCTATAATTTGCACATGAGGTGGTTCTGGTGCTGGCTGGATGCCTCTGGTTTGTATTTACTGTATTTCTTCACTAGAGTGCCAACAAATTCATTTTCTATTCATGGACATCTCATCCAGAGGAATCCTATAGCAACCCATCACTTATTGAAGCAATAAAACAAAATACAAGCAATAAGCCTGGTGGGATGTATACCCATTTAGGTTGCTCCCCAAATCACCTTGGTCAATGGTAAGAGAAACTAGTTCATGGGCTACAGCAAGGCAAATAATTTAGGTCTTCCAGGTAAAAGTCTGTACAGTCTATAACAACAATTTTTCCCTTCATTTCACTTCTGCAAACTAGTGCCAGATTTACAATATGCCATTTCAATGAAGTTTATAAGGAATACAAAGTACTCCAGACATCAGCACTGTTGGGAAGTGGGTGCTACTCTGCCCAGTTGGCAGAATTATTTCTGCTTTCAAGGGCATTCGGTAACATTAGCTACATATATTTTGAAAGCAATTGTGCTTCTGCTAGTAAACACCATTTGTATCACTGCGTAAGAATTTGTAATGTATTGTGGTGGATTTGCAAGCCTACTTGGTTCTGCCCACTCCTGCTCTTACCTCTCAATTTATGAATGAAATCTACCTTTGCTATGACTGCCTCTTCGGAGGCAAACAAAATGAATACACAGAAATTCAGCAATAGCAGAACTGTGAGGAGGCGCTGGTGGGACTTAAGGGAATGAAAAGGAAACAGGTCAGGATCACACAAAGCATCTGAGCCCTGCGGCAGAGGGCTCTCACTGCTGAATTCAGTTTACCTGGAGAAACGTATTGTCTAGTCATGTGGAAAGAAACTGATAAGCTTACTTCTTCCAAAGGCAGCAGTTCATCACACCTCCAACTTCAGAGGTTAGATGTTTACTCAGATGAAGTCAGGTGATAGGTATCTAATTTTTATCACACCTGGCCTAAATGAGGAAACCTGTTGTTGGGAAAGGGCATGCTTTATACCTCTCAGCACTAAAGATACTGACTGACCATTCACTTGAGAGCTCATGTAGCTGTCATTTTACTTTTTCTCTCATCCTGCATTGTAAAAGCACCATGATTTGATCCTTAATTTCACGTGGATAATATAGACTGTGTTCCTATATCAGTATCTTCATTTACACCCATACTAGCATGAACAGCTGAAAAAAACCTGTACTTCAGAAACAAATCAAGTAAAACTCATCTTCCCTCTCGTCACATAAAATTATGTGAAAGATGAGACTAACCCTCATGAATCACACAGTCGACTTCCTTGAGGCATTCAGCTACTTGAGTCATCCTTCAAGCTTATCAGCAATTTGACCAAAATACCAGCAAAAAAAGCCTCACAACTTCAGACACGTATGTTGGTGTGGTGGGTTGGTCCTGGCTGGACACAAGGTACCCACCAAAGCCACTGTGTCACTCCCCTCCTCAGGTGGACAGAAAAAGAAAACATAAGGAAAGGCTCATGGGTCAAGATAAGGACAGGGAGAGATCACTTGCCATTACTGTCACAGGCAAAACTAAGAGACTGAAGTTGCAGAAATTAATTTATTACTATTTAAATCACAGTAAGATAATGAGAAATAAAAATAAATCTTAAAAATACCTCCCCCCTCCTACATACTTCTTCCCAGGCTCAATTGCACTCCCAATTTTCTCTACCTTCTCCCCAGCAGCAGTGAAAGGGAATGGGGGTTAGTTCATCACAAACGGTCTCTGCCACTCTTTCTTCACACTCTTCCCCTGGTTCTGTTTGGGGGTCCCTCCCACAGAAGACAGTCCTCCACACACTTCTCACATAGCCCCTTCCCATGGGCTAATGCTCTTCACAAACTGACCTAACATGGGACCCTTCCATGGGGTACAGTCCGCTCCAGTGTGGGTCCTACATAAGGTCAGAAGTCCTGCTAGCAAACCTGCTCCAGTATGGGCTCCTCTTCATGGGGACCCAGGTCCTACCAGGAACCTTCTCCAGTGCAGGCTTCCCACAGGGCCACAGTCTTTTGGACACACACACGTGTTCCGCTATGAGTTCCTCCATGGACTGCAGGACTTCTGCTCCACTGTGGACCTCCACGGGCTGGTTTCAAATGTGAGAGTGGAATAACAATATACCTACATGTCCTGGTTTCAGATGAGACAGAATTCATTTTCTTCCTAGTAGCTGGAACAGTGCTGTGTTTTGGATTTACTATGAGAATAATGTTGATAACACAACAATGCTTTTGTGATTGTTGCTCAATAGTGCTTACCCTAGGTCCAGGGCTTTTCGGTTTCCCAGTTTCTGCCAGTAAACAGGTGCACAAGAAACCAGGAGGGAACAGGTCCAGGACAGCTGACCAGAACTGGCCAAAGGGATGTTCCATACCAGAGAATGTCACGCTCAGTTTATAAACTGGAGGGATTTAGCTGGGCATCAGTCAGTAAGTGGTGAGCAATGGTATTGTGCATTACTTGTCTTTCTTGAGTTTGATTCGTCTTGCAACTTTTGTTGTCTTCCTTTTCATCACTATTATTATGATTATTATTACATTTTACTTAATTTCAATACTTAAACTGTTCTTATATAAACCCATGGGTTTTATTTTTTTTTCCCCCAATTCTCCTCCCCATCCGCTCAGGATGGCAGGGACTGAGACAGCAGCTGCACTGTACTTAGTTGCTGACTGAGGTTAAACCACAACACACATAAATATCAATTACATCATCACTTTTCAGAGGAAAGGCATTTCTATTCCCCCCTCATGGAACACTGCTGTATTAAACCCTACAGTTCTGATCCAGTTGTACTGGAAATATTAGCATAACTTAGGGGAAGTAAAGTGAATTCACTAAACAGAACCTGCATTATTTACTTTGGGGACAGCAAAAGGAACATATAAGGGCTCCCTTTTAAATACCTGCTGTCACTTTGCTTATGCTACATACAAACCAAACATGCAGAGTTAATATCCTGATAGTTTATGCTAAATTAGGATCTAACAGGGAAGGTTATTTTACTATACAGAATTTCCCACACTTGGACAGAAAATATCATCCATGGCTTCCACAGGGCTTTTTCCTTACCATCCCATGCACTTTTCTAAAGAAAAGAATAGACTTCCCATTGTTTATCACATGGTATAAAAGACATAAAAAATCCTATCATTTAACTGTGTTGTTAACAGCTGTTCCCCTTCACCATTGGCATTCATGTCACCAGCATTTAATGGATATAGTTAATGATGCCTCTGCTGAAAAAAAAGTCTCCAAGACAGCAAGAATGATAATCAGAAAGTGTTCAAGTTTTCAGCATAGAAATTGAAATCTGAAAACCCAATTCCCTTTTTCATTCCAAAAGCACACATGCAAGATACTGATGACAAAATAAAAAAGGCACCACTCTTCATGTTGCATCACTTTCTCCTCTTTCAACTACGCTATTACAATTTTCATTAGTGGGAATTAAAAGTATAGCAAACAGACAATGAACTACAATCCTATGGTGCTATGGTGCAACCCCAGGACATGACAATCACATGCTTTCTCACAGGACAAGCATCAAAGGCAAGCAAATGTAATTGTCCAAATGGTGCTACTCAGAGCAGATTTGTGCTGGCTGCAGCAAGTAGTTATCAAGGCCAGTCAAATACACCAAATTTGGAAAAGACATGTTCTCAGAAGGGAATATGGTGTAGAGAGAGTGATAGACTGTAACAAGAATACACAGAGAAAAAGAAAAGCATGAAGAATTGAGGACGGTGGAAGCAAAGAGTGAAGAGTAGAGTTGAGAGGAAGCAACAAGATCTATAGTTAATTATTTCTACATATAAGAGAGAGGTAAATTAAAAATTTTAGAACACATGAAGACACATATTACTGTAATAGACTAAGATGATGTTCTTTTCAGCAGCACTTGCCTGTCCCTCCTAAAGAAGAAACGTGCTTTGATCTGACTTCACCAAAATCCTAAAAAAAACCCAGAAAGACCTCTAGAAATACAGTTGTAAAAGTTCCACCTAAAATACAAAGAACAGACATGACCAAAGCACTCAGCCACAGTACTCTGGCATGCTTTAATGCCCCTTGGAAAAAAAACAACCAAACAAAAAGACCCAAACACTCCACAAAACCCACCAGCTACTAGGTGGGCAAAGTCATTGCAGTGGGTTTGATGACTCACTAAGAGGCTGTGTTATCTTTTACAATCTCCACTCATGCTGAATATGCTTTCTTGAGCTGCTGCCTGACTGTGAAGCAGACAGCATGGGCTGGAGGTTGTTCATTTAATTGTCTTGACAACTGGATCTTCTTTAGGACAAACCTCAAGGGCTCTCTCCCTAAAGCTCTCACTAAAAGCAATGGATCAAAGTTTTAAGCACCTACAGTGACTACAGCCAATAATAAAAACTGCTCAGAAAGTCAGACTTGAAGAAAAAGATTAAGAAAATTAGAATTCAGTTATTCCAGCTGCTTGGTTCATCCATCCCTTATCAACCTGTTTTTAGATTAATCAATACCTAGATAGCAAATTATTTCATACACACAGTGACCTTGCAAAATATTCCAATGAGAAGTTCAACCAGGCACAACAATAAGACTCTTTGCTACAGAGGCTGCAAATAGTGGGAGCTGAAATTAACATTGAAGTCACAACAGTACATTTTGCATTAATGCTGAGTACAACACAGCAACATATCTGCTTCCACACCCTTTGTGAGGGGATGAGGTGAGGGTTTACATTCATGCCCCCTGTTCTTTTCTCCATTGTGCTGACACAGGTACTTGGAGTGAATCAGACCAAAAAACTGTTTTCTTGAATTATTTTTCTGGATCATTGAACTGGTTTCTCTCATGAACTTGCACAGTGGAATCAACACCACTCAGGCAAAAGCAATAGCCAGCAGTGGAAATGTTTAACTTGATATCACTGCCAAGATCTAAACACTGCCCAACAGTAATGTAGACAGTATCAAATACTAATTCATTAAACATTCATTACTCAACTATTTTTAAACAACACACAAAAACCACCATGAAAATGTAACCTACCATGTGCTAACCTCAGTGACCAACTCTTTTCAGATCACAAGCCAGCAGAAAAGGTTTTAAAAAAATACTGCATCTCATCTCTCCCCCTCCTTTTTATCATTAATAAATTTAAAAATATAGAACTATTGAGATTACTATTCTGTATAGACTTGCTTCTATATTTCCCACTGCTTTTACTTAAGTACTTCTCACTGTTCTCTGTACCTCTCAGGTACTGAAGAGTAGACTAGAAGATGGTTTAATTTGGACTGTTTTCCTCTTTACTGACTATGTCATTTAAAAAATACATTAGAGAAGAACTGACCCATCAGATGCCTTGAGTTTCAACCAGTATTAAAGTACATGAGTTCAGCTGGCAACATTTGCTTTCCTACATTCCTCTTCAGCTGTTGTTCAGCCCAGTTGAACCTTGCTAACACAGCATTTCTTTTCCACCCCTCAAGTGGTGTGTCTGAGAGGATGGTATTCCTAACACAGATGCCAGAGCAGCATCTGTACCATTCTCTACTCAAACTCATCTCACTGAAAGGTAATGTAAGCAAGTAGCCTCTTACTCAGTGCACAAGATCTAATGATCACACCTCCTGGTATTTCAGGCTGGGTGCACACTATTTTTAAATTACACCTCAGCTTTCACTTAAGAAAAATATGCCATTAGAAAAGCACAGGTACAGAGAAAGCTTACTTTTGCTTTACTGGCAGAAACCGCAGAAAAATCCACGTGGCTACAAAGATCTACGTTTCATAATTCTCAGTCGTCACAAGCTGAAATTGTTCAAACAACGATCATCAGCACTTCAAACTTCATTAGGGAGTACAGTTCTGTTTCTGCAGCTGGCAAGAGGAACACATCTCAAGTATGACATTATGTTGTGTCTGCATTGGCAAAGTTTCGGCTGCAGGGGTGGCTTCTGTGAGAAGATGCCAGTAGCTTCATAAGAGTTGAGTCTAGCTTGGCCATCAAAATAGTTGGTGAGTGATCTCTTCTTGCCCTTATATCAACCTAAAAACCCTTTGTTGCATCTTTTTTCCCCTGTCTAGCTGTGGAGGGGGAGAGTAGTGTAGTGGGCCAAGGAAGGAAAGAAGAGCCTCATCTTCCCACCAATTCCTTGTATCTGCCCAGGAATGATCCTCTACCTGCAAAGCCTCTCCTTCCAGAAGGGGAGTAGGCAGGAAGGCCTTGGCTGAAACATACTAGGAGTGAACAGCCTGTTAAATTTCTTTGCCATGAGCCACCATCACTATTTTGTCACTTCCATCATTAAAGGTGTTCAGCTTGCCTACGCCAATCCTTTCACAGCCTTCTGCTAAGGGAAACATTGTGCACAAAGATGTAAAGAAAACAGTAAGAAGCGAGAAATGAGAGACTCACTGCAGTTAAGGATTCAAAGCTGAGGAAGTAGAGGGTTTTAGGTTATTTTTAAACATTGATGCAGTACTGTAATGTGCTAAAACCTTAAAAGCCAGCATCATAAGACACACTGCTTTGGATTCTGTAATAAAGCACTTGCAGCACACCAGTCCATGTGTCCATAATTGAGCTTCAGGGTTTTTTTCTTCTTTTCAATTTTTTTTTCCTTAAATAGTATGCTGATATTCAAACAAGAATAATAATTACTTCATTGAACAGAAGTGTCCTAGGGCTTTTTATCGCCTGCTCAGCTTATTATGATGTACTACATGGATTAGACTGCAGCAGCTGCTAATTTTTTTAAACAGTGCTCACTCAAACCTTCTGCATGTGTGCTATTATGCAGGAATTGTTAGGTCAATTAGGGGTAATGCAGCCAAAGCTCAAAAAGTGCTTATTTGATTACTATAGGGATAGAGCTGAATAAAGGACATGGGAGATGCAATAATGTTAAGAAAGAAGGAAAATTCTTCTAATGACTAGCAGACATTACTTCATGGTCAGAAAAAAAGTTGTAACTAGTTCACAGCCCCAGTATGGATTTCTACATGACCTTCACGATTCTCATCAGCCATATTATAGGATTTGAGATCCTCAGCTAAGAGGTACTAGAACCGTGCAAAATTAGGGCCTATTTCAGGAACACTTGCCCCCGCTTCTGTTTTTTTAAAATGCAGGTGACACAGTCAGTGACTTCAGTAAGATACTAAACTTGCTTAGCACAGCCCCTCCACACACATTAAATCTCCCCCTCCTTAGGCTCCTTATTTAACCCCCACAAACACACACAAAGTGACCCGTAGCTAGAAAATTTCAAGAGGCAAAAACATTCCAGAGATTTAAGACTCAGCAGTGAATGGATATTTATTAAGTACATGGAGCAGAGAGTGGCTTTGGTTAGTGAGGTTCCCAATTCCCTGCCCCTCCTCCAGAGTTACTTTAAAGACAATAAACTTTATAATGAAGTATTGATAACATCTTCCCACTTAGGCTAACAGGCTTGTCACGCACTCCACCACTGAATATGCTGTTTTAATTAGCAAGATGGATCTCAGAGCTGATATGTTCTGTTGTGCTATAATTTCTGCCTTTACAGTAATTTTCTCCTGTTTTTCACAGTATAATGTGCTATAAATCCTACTTAGGCTCCTCACTGGCCTGTTGCTGCTCAGAGTCAATCTTTCAGGCCCTCTGTTTCCATGACAACTTCCTGCCATCCTCCCATTTTCAGGATTATCCTACAGCCCCCTGGGGAGACTGTTTCAAGTCTCAATATTCGATGCTCATGGGCTCCCAAAACTGGAGTTCCGTTCAGCCCCCTCACTGCCTCCAGCAGATTTGGTTTGCCCGGCCTTGCCATGCTGTCCGTGCCTGGGGCTGCACCCAGGGAACTGGGCAACCAGTCCTCTGTTTATCCCTCTGGAATGGGGGTGCCTAGAAGAATAATACACACTTGGCTGGTTTAATCCCTAAACAAGTCACGAACAAATTAAATAACCTGTCCTCTCACTCCAGTGCCTTTTTTTTTTTTTCATTTTTCTCTGTATCCTCCGCTCCCACATTCAGTCTCCACACACACATTTCAGACTACAAGCACATACCCTTAGTTGTTCTTAATTTTCATCTTTTGTCCTGTTACCTCTCTCATATTCTTCTTTTCCCCTATTTTATCTTGCCTCCTGTTCCTTTTTTCTCTCTATAATATTTCCTCATATACTACAATGCTTTCTAAATACAGCTGTGATGATCCAGAAACCATTACAAGGTCATCCATCAACTGCTCCTGCTCCCCCAGGTCATACACCACATTCCACTAATACTTAATTAAATTTCAGTCTTTGAAAAGACAAACAGGATTTTTTTTTCTCCTATGGGTCTCTTTGTTTACTTTTTCTTCAGTCTCATTTTGAGTTGTGAAACATTTATAAGTTAGGAGCAAGTATCAATCCCTCCATGCTATTTCAAGGAAGCAAAAAAAAAACTAGGGCTGACTGCTCTCTTGAGCTACAGGAGAGGCAGAAGGGCTGCACCTGAGATAGCAACTCTTCTGAAGACACTGTATAAAGACAGCAATTAGGAGCCTCCAAATGTGCAGGCAGTGGGGAAACAGCATTTCTCAGATTTCCCTCTGCACCACCTATTGATTCTCCAATCTTATTTCTGTTTTTATGGATGCAGCTCCCTATAAACAAAGGATACATAACTGTTAACAAGGAGAAACACTATGGGGATATCTACCTGTGGTGGTGGCCCAACCCACTTTCCAGGTGAATGACAAGTGGGTTGATTTCCCCGCCCGAGACTCCACCTCTGAGGGCGGATCGGAGGAGGAGATAAGGCTGTGATGCCACCGCCTACTAGGTGTTCCCTTGAACATGTCTCCTCCCTGGTTTCTAGAACCCTCTCTCTCNCTACCTAACCTTAGGCATCTAATAAAACTCAAAGCTCATAGGTTTACAGTTTATGAACAGACAGGATCTTATACATCAAGTTCCTCTGAACTCTGGCCTAGCCACTGAGCTGAAAGCCCAGGCTAGGTGCTTCCATAAGCAAGAAGATTCTTCCATAAGCTTATCATTTCCACAGACCTAACTGACATCTGCAACATGGCAAGTCTCCAGCTGGACTTCAGTGAGGTATGCCAGACTTGGGCATGACAGCACTTCATCATACCCATGGCACAGCTAAAAAACATAATGACTTCTGCATGGAAAGATGGGATCATTCTCAACCTTTACTCTTTAGAATAATGACAAAGAAAGCTCTACTAGACAGCAAACGGAATCCAAAGGCATGAGTCCTACTAATTTGAGAACACACATTATGGTATCAGATTGCTGATAAAGTGAAATATCTCATATCTTAGCTGTAGCCAGAGTATTAGCAGCTACAGAAAATGCTGGAAATCCTTCATAATTCAGTAGCATCTCTACAATCTTTACATTTCCATTCTAGTCTAAATTTCCAAAAGGCAATCTAGGCTTTGAAACACCTGCTGCCCTTCAAGCTCCAGACCTAGCCCTTCACAGAAACCTTCATAGAGAAGCAGAAAGCAAGAAGTGCAGCAAAAGAATTTGAATCAACAAAAAATAAACTTTCCCTAGGGAAGTCTCACTTAAGAGTTGTTTTCCACCCCACCCGAAATATTCATGTTGCCATAAGTTTATATTCAATAGATCTCATGATTAATGTAAGTAAGACCATCCCAATATCTTTAATTTAATAAGCAGTATTCTTCTATTCACCTGAATCCCTTGAGTAGTATGGATTGTAATTTACCTTTTAGAATTTGGTTTTTATACAAACTGAGGAGTCTGATTTTAAGAGTAATTATACAAGAAAGAGGCGAGCAAATATTAGAAAATACAGAATTAATTTCCATTAAGAAAACTTACACAGAAGTAAAGATTTTTCAGAACTACAATTTCTGGAATTTTTTATTGCTCACATTTAGGACAATTTCTTGCTCTTGTGAGTCAGGATCACCTTCCATCTTGCACATAAGAACTTCAGTAGCTAAATAAAGCAATTCTTGCCATAGTCCACACATATTCCATATTTCCTGCCAATAATTCAATCATATTAAGTGCCTCACATCACACACTTTATCCAGATTGGCAAGTGTAACATGTTTGTCACAGTTATCATAGGAATTCAGCACCTTCAAGAGAGTTTTCTCTGAACTGGAGGAAGTGCTGAGCTGAAGCCTAGTTTAAATTGTTCTTTTCTCCTCAATCTGTTTCTGAATTAGACTTTGGACACCCTTGACCCAAGCACCATATTTGTTCCAATTCATACAAGATCAAACTGTTGTGAGGTTTTATTTGAACTGATACTGCTGTAAAACCTACATAATTAATAACTATTGGTTTTAAATGGCACATATGAAGAAGAGGCATTCCATGCCAGATTTGCACTCCATCTACTCTGATGTTCCACCCCTGATGGTTGTCAGTACCAGATACTTCACAGTATCTCCTTTAACTCTCTGGTTAACTCCTACTAATAGCCTTATTCCCCTTCTGAGCTACAGCTTGATGTAAAATGCCCTTCATCTTATTAAAGTGAACAGAAACTCAGATTCCATATCTCAAGGCACTGACTCACTTGAGCATTAAACATTTAGTAATTTCTCCAGACTACATCCATGAATTCATCTGATCACACATCTATAGATACGTTTTCAGGGAGTTTGCTGACATCTCCACTCTTCTAATAAGGACTTCCCACCCACATGGTAGAAGGGCTGTCCTGCTTCTAGCAGGACTAGAGAAATTCCAGAAAGCAAAGCTTGCAAGGACCATGAAAGCGAAATTTTTAGTTCATTTCCCTCAAAAGGTTTATGTATTCCTGCACCAAGAAGTGGGGTTTTGCCATATATAAATACACACACACACATTTTATATATCTATTTTCCAAACTTCACTTTGAGAAGAAATTTGAAATCAATGCCCCTAATGATACCCCCAAACACCTCATAAATCAGTCACATATTTCCATAGTGACATTACACTGCATTGACAAAGCTTTGTCCATGAGGGCAAATGACTAAGTTGTAAGTCAGCGCCCAAGCCTGAAGAGCTCAAGACAGTCATGCCAGTCAAGATAGCTGATAACTGAAACAGTTCTCAGAAACTGGAACAGTGTTCCTTACAACTCACAGCAGATTGCTTCTCTTTTATAAAATAAGCTGCTGTTCTTTGTCACTAACGAATTGTCTCCTTTTGTAAGAAAAACAGTAACAAAACATGAGGTTGATGTTTTCCTGAAGCATCAGCTAACTTGAATTTTGGCTGTTGTGTTCTCACTCTTCCTTCCACTGTGCAGACCTCCATACCCCACATTGTTGTTCACAACTCAAGGCAGATGGACCAGTTGAGTTCTGATCCATCTAAAACCAAAAATGTTGCCTTTATTGGAGAGGTTCTATTCAGTTCTGGTCAGTTAAGGTTACATGGATAACAACTTTTCACCTGAGTTCCAATGGCAGCACCTGTTTAAGGTCAGAGCATTGGAGCAGCAGCCTTCACTTAGGGCTGGAAGATGCTGTCACAGACCAGCATCCTGATGCCTTCACCAGCAACAGTGCAGAGCTTGGCTCATTTTTGAACTCAAAGAGGGCACAGTAATATCATGTTCTTATTGAAACATTATTTGAATAAATAAGTTGAATATATTACTTCTGTACACCTCACCAAAAAAAAAAAAAAAAGCTGCTCCTCCCCTGTAGCTGTATTTCAGTGATTGGTTAAGAAAAACTCTTTAATTGTGTAGTACAAGTTGTACAGTGATTTTAGAACTTTCAAGTACATTGGAAATAAAGTTACAGTGCACCATAGACATGCATTTCTCCCACTGATCAAGGCAAATAAAAAAAACCAACAAATAAAAACCATATTCACACCAAAGTAAAAAACACAACTAGAAGTCACAACTCACAATTTGCTCAGAAGCCTTTCATAGGTTTCAGACTCCTGAAAACTCACACTATGACCAAATCTTTGTTCAGGACAACCCATCAGTGGTAAACTGACTCCATGCAAACAGTACCATACGATTCCAGCTCCCTAACACATACAAATTGCAAACAGTCAAGACTATGATTATGTGAAAATTGCTCTAATGCGCCTCTGACAGCACTCCAGCTGAGAAGTCTCCCCGAGCAGTGAACAGTTGTTGTGGAGTATTTACATTTACTTCTTATCTTGGAAAGTGCCCTCAGTATAAGCTCTCCAGTATAAACCTGCAAAAGGATGACATACTAACGACTACCTGAGGTCCAAAAAAAAAAAACAACCCCAAAACAAAAACAAACAAACAATCATGAGCTGTACTGTGAAACACTATACTTTTTTAAAAGTTGGAGGGCCAAATAAAGAACCTTTAAAACTTTCCTGTGGACTCAACTATGCCAATTTCAGTCCAGATCTTCAGAGAAGCTTTGCTGCACAAAAACCTTCTCTGCACTTTGCACTTTTGCTGAACCTTTCAATAAGAGACCAGACAATGCCCAGAGACTGGACATCTCTCCATGCACATTTGAAGGCAGCTGTGCATGTGTGGAATAAGAATGAAGGAAGTTGATGGCTTCTTGAGCAAGAATTACCCATATGTTGCGGATAAACAACAGGTTCCTGACTCCTTTTTGATGCGTTCACTATCTGTTATTGACAACTTGAATCCATCAGTTTTTAAACATGGAGATGGATATTTCTGACAACAGTTTGTTTTTCTACATAGAAATGCATCAGATACTGAAATACTGTGTGTTTTGGAAACAAAATTATCCTCATCAAAAAAGGCAGGAAATTCAAGGAAAAAACCAGAAGGAAATATTGCACTTATCTAAACTATGGCATTAACCTGGGAAACTACTTCAGCTAAACTTGTTCCAAGAGTTGAGTAATACCCCTGAGAAAGCACATATTTCTAGTAATAGCAGCAACTCAATGATACTGGCTGGAAGAAAATGAAGATAAGTATCTCAGTTTTCCTACCACAGCGTTACCCAGTCTGGGGTGCAGAAACAAAGTTTCCTCTCGATACTGTATTTCTCACATGCTGTATATAGCATTATCTAGGGATACAAGTAAGATGCCAGTTAGCTGGAAGTCTATTTTGTTTGATAACAAAGCTTATGCTCTCCAGACTGTATAAAAATTGGGTAATGATCTTGCAAGCTCTGTTCCACTGCACTTTCATGGGAGGATCTTGGTCTCCTTGTACACACGAGCAGGGAGAGGCAGTTTCTCCACATGCAACTGCACTTGGCGTCACTGGGCCACATGACAGGGATGTGCTGCTGGGACCATATGTTGAAATTCAAAACAGACACTTCAAAGCACAGACATGCCAAGGCACCCAAGGTCAGAATCACAGTACTGCAAAACAAAATGTTAAAGTCTCTGGCAGGCCAGGATTTTAAAAAAAAAAAAAAAAAAATTAAGGCCTGCTATAAAACTTCCCACAACAGATTCCACTGGTTCCTCACAGTTATTCATTATCAGGTAAATAACAATTGAGTTCAATGTCCCTGCACACAACTTTGAGTCAAACTGTTTTTCAGCTGATGAGCTACAGCTGTCCCCAAGATAACTATCACCCAACTTTAAAACTGCATTAGAACACATCCATGTCAGCATGATTATGGCAGGTTTTGTTTGGTGACTAAGTCAGTGAATGTCAGGAACTACTTTACTTAGGTAGCTAAACATGTATATATATTAGGCTTTATCAATTCTAATATCCATAATAATACTTATGACAAACATTAACTGAGAAATAAGTGGGGTGTACTAAAGAAAATCTGAGTCAGGCCAGACTTTTCTGCTGTGGGCCACATATCCATTGCTTGAAGTATAACATACCTTTTCTGTTCCAGTCCAGTTTTCACCCTAAAATGCCTTATATGTCTCAGAAGACAGAGAACACTCTTGATGTCTTCCACATCCACCCACACCTCACAGCACATTCCTTCTAGTCAGAAACAATCCCTTCTATCCCTGTCAAGAAATAGTACAAAAGAAAAGAGGAACTGAACGCCCCTTCCATCCCTTAAAAGTAAAATGTTATTTCTTACTCTTTTTGCAATATTAGGAATCTCCTGACACATCTATTTAACCCTTCCTTTCCACAGATGCCACTCAAATCCCAAGATTCACACAGCTCATCTTCCTCAGCATGTTTGGCCCAGTTTTCAAGTCCTGCACACATTCTTGGGGTACCTCACAACCTAGCTTCCCCACATTTTTAGTTTTTTTAAAACCTCTTTTCTTTCTTATTCCATCAGCACTAGCCATCCATACTTTTCCCTGTACATTCTACTTCCACACTCTACCCCTCCTGAGCTTGAGAGCACTGATTGCATCAAATTGGGCATAGTTACATTTAGTGGCTCAGTATCCAGCAAGGACAGGCTCCAGCCATTTAAAATCTCCATTTAAGCTCCCTGCTGAGCTTGCAGGCTTACTGAGCCAAGGATGCACTGAAACTTACAAGGACACTGTACTGCCAGCAATTGACTCATTTCTGCCAGGGACTACTTCAGATGCACAATCTGTGATAATCTTGCACCCATCTGTGTGACATGACACACCAGGACAAGGCAGAGGAGGAATGGTCCCCCTCCACACCCTATATACACAGATGTAAACAGCCTGCATAAGTTGTTTTCACAAGTTTTCAGAGCTGCTGACTCAGGAACTCATTTGTACATGGAACCACTATCAATTAAGGAAATCTTTACTACCCTGGAGGTGAGAACACTTTTCACATTCTGCATTATTTTTCCTAGACCAGGGAGCATCAGGTCAGTCACAGGAACAGTCTGGCCCAGCGCTTCCCAATGAACAGCTTGCTTGTGCTGGATCATGGTGGCCGCAGCAAACTACTTCTGCTTTCTTACTTCTTCTCAAAGACTGGCCTAAGCTAATTGCAACACATCCAGACAGGGCTACATGGAATGATAAGCTGGGTATGTTTTTGAAGCACTTTTCTAAGCAGCAAATGAAGTGTGGCATTTCTTCAATTGTAAACAAGACAGACTATCTTTCAACAAGCAGTCAGAGTACAGATCATCCTTGTGTAAATGGTCCAAATCACGTTGGCAGTAAGTGTCCAGACACTTCCAGACAATGGAATGCAGGTTTGTACCTTCAACTTAGCATAAGAGGTAGCTCTTTCACCCACAGAAATATTTAGTCCTTAAGAGTAGTTTGTCTCTGAGTAGAAGAGCACTGTGCAAAAAGAGGACAAGGACCATTACGCTTCATTAGTCATATGAGCACGGAGGCAAGGAAAACAAAAACAGGGGGAGCTTGCACAAGACTGGGGCATGGAACAAAAAAACCAGCACCAACAAAGCTTGGAAAAGGATAAAGCTTGGCTCAACACACTGGGGATGTAATTGCTTGCAAAAATTTGAAGTGGGCAAAAACAAAGAGTATCTTAAATAACTCTTAAGGGGAAGAAAAGGATGAAATTAAGCAAAGGAATTTGCAGTTCGAATGCCAAAGAGTATTTCTTTTGAAGGATTTAGTTTTGTGAGTTACATGTGATGAAAGACATTGAAGACTACATGCTGGCAATATATTGATAGAAGCAATGCTGAACTGGCCACTCTGAGTTTGTTGTGCCTTGCCTTCCACCTCTCTTTTTTTAAAAAAGGTTGGCACATTTTTTTCTTTCTTCACCTTCAGTATCAGACAGATGCCAGAATAGCAGTTGATATTAAGCAACAGCCTCACACTGGTACCTTCGGAAATGAGCTTCAATGCCCTAATTAGGCCAATACATCTTTGGCAATGTCTATAACCCTTACATATTCACAGCACTGAGAATCATGCAATCATGAAATCTAAGCAGGAAAACAGAAGGTCTTAAATAAAAACTTTGTGTATAATTCATTTTACAAAATGGTGCGAGGTCTCCAACTTGATAAAGAAATAGGAGGGAGCAACACTGAAGAAATCTTTGTCTTTGAACTCATGTGTTCATTTTGATTCATAGATAAAAATGAAACACAAAGATTCAAATTCAAATGAGCCCACAAACACATTAGCGTATGCCACAGAACTGGGATGCAGCTTAATAAAAATGGGATAGCTCTCAGAGGACAGCGATGCACTGATCTTCATTAGTGCATTTCATTCTCAGGAAAATGCAAGCAATGGCACTTACGAGAAGGGAGCACCACGGACCTCTGTAGGAGTGGGCCACGTGAAAAAGCTGGATATGTCAGCAGTTAGGGTGCTTGAGGTCAGGACTGAAACCAATTCCTACAATTACTCTAAGGAGCCCATGTTCAAACCATCAAAAAACACTTCAAATTCTAGATCCATGGAGTAAAAGCATACTAGGACTGTAAGGGATGCTGAGTGTTAACAACTGAGGTTTCCAGCAGAGCCAAGAACATGGAGCCACGTACATGCCGAAGGTTGCTTTAAGGTGAGGTACATGCAGGAACTTGTAACAGCAGGGAAGTTACAGGGGAAGGAAAATGCCACAGAGAGCTCTCAGACATTATCTAAAAATTATCTACCCCACGGTAAAGCTTCCAAATAAATTTCATCAGCACATCATTACCAAACTCCATTGATTTGGAAAAGAAAACAATTAATGCCAAAACCAACATCCGTGACATCTTTTAATATGATACTGCAAACCACAGGAGTGTAACTTAAGAGCTGAGCATTTTGAAATACTTTAAGTTTTACTGGAGCATTGGAGGAGAAGTCTTTAAGATTTGAGCAAAAGTCATCCAGCACACAGACTGGTGCTATCACATGCACCTGCGCTCCTGCTACAGGAGTTGTCACAATAACATGAGCAAACACAGACAAACCCCAAAGTCTCAGGAGGATACCTGCTAGTAATAAGTGAGTCATTCAGTGGATGAGAGAACTAGAATCTGCACAGCAAATGCAAATGAGACTGACAGTTAATTGCATTTGTTCATCCTCAGCCTGTGTAACAGTTTGTCTCCTCTAAAACACACAACTTCCCCTCAGCTTTACCTTCTCCAGCTTGAGCAACTCTCCTTCCTCAGTTACAGTGAGGCATCGTGGCTATGCCATTACATCTGAAATGGATGGAATCTAAGTCAACCAGTAACCAGTTCTGTTAGGCACTGATGGCACTTGAGTTGTGGGAACATCCAAGCAAAGGCTATGAACAAGTCCAATGCTGCTTGTCAAGAGTCAAGCAGCTGTGCATTGCCTTCTTTCAGGCATCTACTGCCCATTTCTCTTCTTTTAAAAAAATCTGGGAAGCCATCTAAGGTATGTAAAATTTAATCCCCTAGTTTCATAACCTGGATGGATACTCTTCAAAGGCTATAACGAAACCTAGGGAGCTCCAAAGAATCAGCATGGTGGCGATGCCAACGGGAAAGTTGACTAAGCAAGGTGGATCCATTTAAATCCAAATCTCACTTTCTGGCATACCTGCAGAGTATTTTTAGGACTCTGAAAACACTACTGGAACATCAAAGAACACAAAATAACCAAAACTAGTCTTTCACCTGTGAGGTTTGCTGACATGGAGGAAAGGGAGAATAGGCTTGCAAAATGTGCCATGTAAGTCTGGTAACCAAAACCTAAAAGTGAAGTACTCTTCCCAAAGTGTTCAGAAATAACAAGTACCCCTTTGACTTCTTTTGCAAGGAAGGAAAAGAAAAAAGACTCAGGGACAAACATGAAATATGTTTGCCTTACACATTTTCTTCTTACTCTTGTGAGTCATTCCTCTTCAAAATAAAAAGAAAAAGAAATGCAAGGGAGCATGCCACAAGGCAGAGAGAAGTCTGCCATTGAGATAATGTATGAAAGTCTGTCTTCATAGTTCATCATCCTGAAGTTCTGGGTAGCTTAGAGCCTTTGCATGAAACTGTTACGGCCTCTGAGGAGGAAGAAGGAATCAACGGCAGGGAAGAAAGATGGTATGCAGCTCTGAGCATTACTTTTATTGCTGTTCAAGAAGAGAAATACCAGAACCAGGCTTCTGGCTGTTGTACCAGAATCCACTACAACCAGCGATATAAAGTCATAAAACAGGATTACAGAATTTCTGGACCATCCTTTACTGCCCAGCACAACAGCCCACAGGACTCAGACAGGTAACAGCCAGAGCGCCCTGCCACAAGAGGTGGGAAACTGCCCTGGCAGCTGCTTCAATCACCAAACAAGGACTGCAGTCTTACCCCACAAAAACAATTAGATATTGCATATTCCCAGGTATATTTTGTTGAGGCCCATTTCTTTATGTGCTTTTTTTCCTACTTTCAGATAAACATATTTTCAGCAGAGGAAGTCAGATCACTACACAGCAGAAACTAACTCCAAAGCAAGATGGTCAAGCTCAGCAGTCCCAGGCCAGGCTATATGCAAGCCTATGGTATGCAGCAGACAGTTTACACTTTCACTTAATGGCCCCCTGAAAGCTTTAAGAAATAGCTTGTATCAATTTAGATCCTCTAGATTCAGGCTGACAAAACTTGTCTCAAATATGAATCCATCCCTACCACATTATAAATCAACTTATAATAATAAAATCTTGTTTGCGAGGGAGGAGAACCATGGCTGGTGGTCTTCAGCCAACAAGAGCCTCTCTTTTTTTTCATATCCTTCTGCAGCAGCTTGTAAGGCTGCTTGTAAAGGCAGCAGCACTGAAGACTCAGAGAGGAGAAACTGGAGCTAGAGATTTGAGAAAGTGATAGGAATGTTTTCAAAAAGATGTGAATTTGCAGCAGAGAGTAATTACACATTCAGTGCTGAATCAAGTGCCTGTCACCCTAACATCCAGCTACTCCACACTTCTCTGGGGCTAGGAAACATCTCTCACTACTAATAAACTTCCACCATCTTTCCACAATCAAGACAAGGAGTACTATGCAGTCCTTGTTTTCAGGATTAGATTATCACTAAGATACCCATTGACCTCATCCTTTATGAGCACACAGAGAAAAGGTCAACAACTTAATTGAATTACTTTTCAGTAGAAAGGTTCATATTGAAAACTCTCAAGTTCTTCCCAGAGTTGCCAGTCCACCAACCTAGACAGTATTTACATGTGTTCAGGAGATGCTCGGCTGGCATTAGTCTGTGGTCTGCTTTCAGATTCCTGAAGCATTCAGAACGCATTACTGCTATGATTCATCAAGGGATACTGTTTATTTTCTTATTGTCTTTATGTGGGATTTTTTCTGCTTACAAATTATCTGTGAATGTCCTTAGCTCTTCTCTGAATACCATCTATTAGTCTCTGCCCATTTAGTAATGCCTAAGTGTTCACAAGTGGATACAAACCTGAATACCAAGCAGTTTTTAAAAAAGGTAGAAATGCTTTGTTTCTGTAGTCAGAACACACTGTTTCTTGAAAGATGTTTTAAGTTCCCCCTTGCACAAATGTAATGCTTGACCGCATAATCAGTAACTTTAAAGCAAGGCTAGGGTACCTTTTCTTGTACAGAGTTCATTTCAAACATGGCTCCTTTGGAATGTCAAGAAGCAAGTCAAAAGTCAGTTTCTGTGGGATTTTCACATTATTACAGTAGGAAGTGTCTATATTTTGTAGTTAACCCATCAGCTGGAAGTTTCTACCTCTAGCTTAGAGGTTAGGAAAACTACAGGTAGGCCAGGAAATGATTATATATTTCAGTCAAGCAGTACACAATAGCTGATCTCAGAAAACAAGTGACACAAAACTCATCCACAGTCCCCAATTAAAATATATACATACACACACCAGCTAGACATAGAAATCTCAACTTCAGACAGACTGTTCCTTTTACACTGACCATAGATTACATAATCTTGGATATCTCACCACAAGTTTGAATCCAAGCTAAACAAAGTTTTTTCCATCTTCCTAAGGGGTCAAGAGACTGATATTGTGAGCCAGAGCAGGCTTTCAATACCATTTCCACAAAATAAAAAAAAAAATTAAAAAAAAATCCCAAGTAATTTTACGAAACAACTTTAAAGGGAACCAGTAAAATATCAACTTTGTTTCTATCCTACTCCCTCCCTTAGAACAAAACAACTACTGACCCCACTTCATCAGCACAGAAATATGCTCTTGACCTGATCCTGGGCAGTGAGCACAAATACAGCACTGTGTAAAATACCCAGTAAAGTATGGAACGTAATCTAAATTCTATAAAAATTTTGTCATCCTTTGCCTAAGAGTCCTCTTTGCTTATGTTTTCTTCATTCTCAATTTGTGATCTCAGGACACAGCACCTTTTGGTTTTTTAAAGGTAAAAAAAGCCCTACAGTTGTTTCTTCTCTGAAACATTTCCACGGAGCTGTCATTTGCAGATAAACTACACCTGCATATTCCAGGTTCAAAAACCTTTGCTTAGGATTACTAAATTGGCATTTCAACACTGTACAATATCTGTTCCTATTTTGAAATAGTATGAAACTTGCAGCTTTTTATGGTAGGGAGACAAAGACACCAGAACACCAAAGCAGATGGGTTCAGCTGCAGTTAATAGTTTCGTTTTGCCAGAGAGACCCCAACACAAACACACCATAAGTAACTTTTTCTTTTCAAGTGTGTGTCCTAGTGACAGCATTACTAAAATAATTTAGAATCAAACACATAATTATGTGCATTTATTTCAACCTTCCATTACTGGAGATAAGATGAATAGTGGCATGCGAACTTTAACAATCCTGTAATTACAGCCACTGAACCGTATGTTATTGAAAGAATTGTGCAAAACCCAGATGCAGAAGAATCAATGGGGTATGAAAATAGAAGTGAAACAGTAAAATAATCAAGTGATAAAGAAGTAATGTGCAGCACTAAATAGCTTCTCAGCATCTCTTGCTACAATGTTTAGCAAATACTTTAGTTTTTTTCTTTCAGGTTATCACTCTTTCCACTACCATATATTGTTCAGAGGTTATTCTCATAAGTGGCCTGGCAGAAAATACTCTGATAGCTGCTGTCAACAGTTGAATATAATCAGAATTATAGAAATACTGTGGGATCTTCAGTTTACACAGATGAGAAAGGCTTAATTACTACAGGTGACAAGGATTAGAACCAGTTCTTACCAGGACCCAGGGACTTCAGGCTGACCCCATGAGAAGCAGTACTCTCCTGAATTCCAGCAGCCAAGCTGCTGCATTCACATCAGCTTAGGAGTTATCCTACCCCTGGGGTAGGCTGGCTTCAAGAGCCAAACTACAGACACCAAAAGCAGACTATTGTCCAGAGGCAAATTGAAGTTCTTATTAATACACAGCACAGTCAACTATTTTAGCAAGATTAACTCATTTTCTTTTTGATAGGTAAAGATCAGGAGGAAAGGACAAGCTGTTCTCCTTCTCCAGAACAGCTATTTTGTAACATACACATATCTGTATTTTAAGCAGTCTGAGGCTATTTTAGTCTACAGAAGAAGAAACAGGCAACCTGGACTTTAACCATCCTAATGCATCTTAGCCTCTTCTGAATGCCTCTACTCCATTTAACCTATTATTTGACTTCTAATTTTGACAACACAGAGTCAAAGGATCTCTTCAACCCCAAGTATCTCCCCCTTCTCCACAAACACATTAAAGAAGGAAAACAGACTACTAACATCTCACAGTATACCAAGAACCCTGGACCCTACCCTGGCATTCAAAACACAACCATTTAATCAAGTTATCACAGATCAGCAAGGGCAAATGGTGTCTTGGGGTGTGATAAGAAAGGTTAAAAATATATCATAACCTTCCTACTCTTAGAAGCAAGAATGCAATGCCATCCCCATCGGGTATTTGGAAGAATAGCAAAAATTTCACACTAGCCTAGACACTAGCCAGTACCAGCAACCTAGCACTAATTCTAGAACCTACTTCGCAGGTCAGCCCTCACAGCTTGCAGTGCCCACCATACTGCTTCTTCACAGCTTTCTGCACCTAGAGTGCTCTGCTTCCAGCAGCTCATTATATCCCACTACCCTACAACATCCATTTTATTATTCTTGCCTTCCTAATGCTACAACTGGCCAGGTTTAGCTCCAAGTCTTTTTATTGCTCATAGGCCTTTTTGCTAGGACCATCCTTAGTAAAGGTCTAGGTTCAGTATTATAGGCCAAAGATGAGACAACTAGACAGCCCAGCCTCTGATCCTCCAGAGCTCACAAACTGCTATGCTACTTGTCACTACCATAATTTCTCTTCTTCTAAAACAAAATCCCCAGTCCCTGCTCTTATTGAATTTCCTGCCCTAAATAACTAAGCTTTCTTACCACTCACCAATAGCCCAAGTATCTTTCCAGCTTTATAATCCATACCTCCTCCCTGCTAAACAGGTTCATGGCTTTCCCATCTTCTCAGGCTGCCCTCTTCTACAGCACACAGATGCAATTGACCACCAAGTCGCAGCTGGAGGAAATAACAAAGCCTCTTTAACCCTTGATGGGCTGCAGCTGAGATCTTTACCTCACAAATACCGAACAACTTCAAGACATTTTTTGGGTAGGGACAGAGGCTTTATATAAACAGAGTGTATTAAAAGTTATGTATGCTGTATTTTACGTCATTATTGGTTGGTGGGTTTCACTGGGATGCATCACTTATTTTCCTGCAGGCAGTCACACAGCTCTACATATGACAGATCATCACAGTGTAACACTGAGACTCTTTTGAAGTGAGCAGAGAACAGCATTGAGGACTTGCAATTTGTTTCACCAGGTTTTGGCATGATTTAATGAAATGTTTCCTTCTACATGTTTTAAGTGCTTTTTAATAACTAGAAGAATGTCCTTGTTTGTCAGGTTTCAAAACTTTTGTTGGTCTTAAAAATACACAACCATCAGCTAGATATATGCCCAGGAGATATTTATCAAAACAAAATTCCAGTGAAAAAGAGAATAATTTTTATTTGCCCTCCTTCTGCATTTCCCAGAGGTTAATTACTCATCATGTGTTAGTTCAGCAGCATCTAATGAAAACATCCTCCTGTGCTTCCACCTGAGAATGTCTGATTGCTGAGTAATTGTGAGTATTAATCGTGCATTGCTGAGTAACTCCACAAGAGTTGACAGAGACTAAACTCCTTCCACCTTCCATTAATATGTTTGAACACATCAGTTTGATTAGAAATGCAATTAATGCAGGGAGAAGAAAAACTCACACCTGAGTAATTAAATGGGAAAGAACATAGGGAGCCCAGTTCTAACCCCTCTTCCCAGGTAGTTTGAAGTATATAATGTTTTACTCTGCTTGTAGAGAGATAGCAGACACTGAGCTCCTTTAGACCTTTTTTTTCCTGATCCAGTGAAACTAAAGGATAAATGCAAACTTTCTGTGTACAACTAAAAGATCAGAAATATAATTTCATTGCAACAGTCTGATTCTAAAATGTTATCCCTAAATAGCAAACAATTCACAGACTGCTTCTGCCTTCAATCCTGGAGCAGATGAAGTATTGGTTACCTCTTTTATACACTTTCATATATACTTTACCTAGAGTTGGCACAATAAGGTACTATTACTGGTATTTTCTCTCCCCATACACTGGAGGGAAACTGATTTTCCACAACATCCAACAGCCCTTTGATTAAATTCAGAGACTGAAAGCAAATGTATTAATTGAACAGCATGGGAAGGAGGCTCTCCCCGTATGGCCTTTCCTAATCTTTCTCCCACCTGCTTGAGCACGCAAATTTTAATTCCCCAGGAAGAAAATGAAGTCAAAAGCAATAATAATATCCCAGACTTCTTCAGGCAGGCTTGACAAGCATCCCTTTTCCTGATGTCCCCATGTATTTTACGTGAAGGTAGCATCAAAAGTCCCATCCAGCAGAGCCTCACTTCCAACCATGCAATTTCTTCAGCAATAAAGTTGGATACAAACAATTCTGGAGCTTAAACAGAAAGGGGAACTTAAGATCAAATAACCCCTAAATGATATATGCAAGCCAATACACTAAAGTTAGATGAAGAAGATGAAGCCAGATCAACCATGATGCACATTTAGAAACTAAGGTATTTTTAGTGGATTTCTCTAGTTGTTATGAAGGTCCAAAGAGAATTTCGAACTGTTCAAAAACCTAAAATTATATCAAAAAACTGCCTATGCTTCCTAACATCTTTTATGCTTTTCTTTTGATGACAATAGCAGCAGGTCCCTTGTATAAATTGCACCTTGTTAATAATTCTAGTAGCAAGTAAGATTGAATACTTCATTTGCCCTGACCAGTAGGGAAACAACAGAAATACAAACTACTGCATAGCCAGGAGCTTCCAAGCTAATTAACACCTTTTTTGGTTGGACTAAGCTAAGACAAGTTGCAAAGCACATAGGCAAAACATGCAAGGAAGAAAAAGGAAAGAAAACACATCTACGCATGGAGGGAGAAGAGAAAAGGATTAGATAAGGGGGGGGGGAATAGCACAGCAGGCATTTTAGAAATCTCTGCTAAAATCATTGCTTAGTTGGCTGGGTGAGAGGAGGTTAAGATAAAGGCAAAACCTGTCTCTGAGCTCCCGTTTACCTCAGCAGATAAACAACTTTGGATTAAAGGCAGAAAAAAAGCTGAGATGTCAGCATACTTCAAAAGCAGAACATTTTACTCAGTACACTTTCCATTAGCTGGATTGCTTCTAGCTCGCTCGCTCTCTCTCTCTCTCTCTCATATATACCTCACTCATTTAGCTTACAATGGTGTCAATGACAAAATTGAAGTTACTGATAAAAGCTTCATGGAATCAGTCTAATCCATGCAGCATAGACATGCTGTTCCCTAACTACACCAAGCATTACTGTTGGGTAATCTTCTGCACAAAACCAGAAAAATAAAAAAGACATGCTTAGTATTTTTTCCCTTTCTCCCTCCATACATATTTTTTCTAATCTGTCCTTATGTGGCAGAAAGAAAACTAAACTATCAAAATTAATTTGGGTGGTGTGGGTACAAGAAAGGAAAAATCCCATGTGTTAATTTTGATGTCTACAGAGAAAATCTGAGGCCAGATTCCTCTTTGGTAAAAAAAAAGTTATTAAAGTGGGAAAACTAAATAGACCTGGAACATCAAATAATCTAAACACAATTTCTAAGTTCATGAAGCCTGAGAGCTGTTCATCCCTCTTTCTGCTTTTTGAACCCTCCTTTTTTCTATATATCCTTTTTTGTGCTGTCACCTTATCAGGAACAAACAGTGGGGAGACGTGATAATAGTCTTTAAGTACCTGAGGCTGCTGCAAAGAAGGAAATAAGCCATTCTCCTCATCCAGGGTGGATAAGGCAAGAAATAACAAACTTCAGCTGCAGCAAAGGAGATCCAAGTTAGATACATGCAAAGGTTTTCCATACTTAAAATACCAGAGCCCTGGCTCAGACTGCCTGGGGAGACTGGTGAGTCTCTGTAACTGAAAGTCTCTGCAAACAGCCTAGATCACCATCCATCCAGAATGACACACGTGTAATTTATCTTGCCTTGATGCAGACAGATGAGATTTTTTCTTAAGGCTTCTTATACTGAGATCCTGTGATCTCATAAGGTTAAAAAGGTCTGGATTTGGTCTGGTAGGTACTTGTAAGAAAGGTCACCTGACAAATTAGCTGTGGAACGATTTCTGAGAGTTCTCATCCCTCTAATCAACAATGACTCAACTGGGCAATGTCCTACCAAAAGTGTCAACAAATTAGTAAAAAGGGACTTCTGATGACTTTAGTCTACTGTTTTCTCAATCCCAACTCTAAGTTGAAGTCTCAACTACAACCCAATGATTAGACTGTCTGCAATTTATCATCTTAGTAAATTCTTAGACCCCAGTTAATTACAGTGGGTGTTTCAGGAGGCATATTGGAGAGACATCTTAATCCAAATGGTGCTTTGAAGTGACCAGGAAATACAGAGTTGATCAGTATTGCGTGCTGAGGGTACATTCCCAGCTCCAGCAAAAGCAAGTAGCTCAGCATCACACAGAAGTGAAAATAAGGCAGGTACACATCCATTGAGTAGAAATCAGATGGAGAGAGAGACAGGGCTCCATTTGCTTGTCCAGTTTTGTATCAGTTGCCAGGCTTGAGTTTTAAAGTCATATAAAGCATAACCAAAGCAGCTACATTTTGCATGCAGTAACTTCAAAAAATCCTAATGAAAGTTGAATAAGACAAAATAACAAAGTTTTTATGAAGAGAAAACTGCTTTGCTTATTTGGAAGCTACGTATTTCTACTGCTTTAAGAACACTCCAATTAAATCTTGAACATCTCCTGACGCAGCAAAAGGAGGAGATTCTCATCTCACTGTGATCTTTCCTACCTCCCCAGGTACACTCCATTTCTGTAAGCAACCTTGCCAGATGATGAAAAAAAAAGTAGAATTTTCCTCGTCAGGTTTGGAAGGCAGACCATTCTAAACAACACAGAAGCAAAATACCCCATCACAAGCAGATCAAAGGAAACATAGACAAGAATTCTACAGAAAAATCTCTAGAAATCAGTGGGAAAAAATGTTTTAAGAGTCCAGTATAGTACTTTTTTCATTTATTGTCACAGAACACAACCTAATTTTGCATAGTTGGATATGAATAAAGTGTTCTAGAGATTGTATGTCATTTACCGTTACCTGAGTTCTAGCTAAAAAACATCTGTCAAGAGAGGAAATAGTTTCCTTTGGTTCTTAGCCACCTTGAGGAAAACCAACTGTAGCTGCTAGTCTGAACATTACTGAGCACTTTGGCTCTAATACCAAAGTGGTGACTAGAGGACTGAAGCTGCTCTGTTCACTGTCCTGCTGCTAAACATATAAAAAATATTGGGCACACCAAGCCCACTAGAATGCTAAGCATCATATAAAAATCAAAATAGAAGCAGTCATTGGGTAGGAGTTTTATTCTGCTTAGACGAGTGCCAGGAAAAATTATCTCCACTGCTTGCATGGGAGTTACACAGAAGAAAAATCTGTATGAGGGGGAAGTCAGCAGTAGTCCTGCACCTGAGGACTTCAGCAGGTGGACTGTTATCAGAGAGAGTGGGGCTCACTCAGTGTCTCACTGGGCTCTCCAGAAACCTCTGACAATATCAAAAGTGCTGCAAGCTACGGCTTCAGGATAGGTCACTGGCAGGATCCATCAACTCCAAAAGTAGTCAGTATCAAGAAGGAGCAGGGAGGGGAAAGATTAGAATAAACAACACAGATACATGGTGTTTCCACACTCACATATACATAAATGGCACATGAAACAAGGAAGTGATCACGGAAGAGAATGAAAGACTGAAGTCGGATGGGAGAAGAGCACCCAATACAACCCCACAGAGGCTGGAGCAAATGTAAGGTGCCAAGTGGAGACATTAGAGAAAAGAAAGGCAGAAATTTTGTATTGCTTTTGATTTACAGAAGATGACACACTATTAAGATTCTTTCAAGTGTTTTTTTTCTTAAGCAGCAAAAAACTAGCAGCATGCAGATACTTTATTTCTAGCAACAAAGAAGTTTTAGTGCCTAGGTGTGGACAGGCACATTACCGGATATCCAATATTGGTTGTGTCTTTACTGGTACATTTATCAAGCTGCAGACCTATGCATTTCTCATTAGAAATCACTCTGGGTGTATGGAATACCTCATTCTTATTTACACTAAGGCTGCATTATTCATTCAGTGTAAAGGATCCTTATTCTGTGTTGCCTCTATACATCTTGTACACCACCATAACTTTGTGAAAAGGCCTTGGAATAAACGAGAATCATGCCTGCAGGTTATAATCAAATATTGTACTTTATTTTTTTACTGTACATGTTATTTCATTTCATTACTGCCCTGTTTTCTCGTGATGCTTATTGCCAGTGACTGCAGTGAGAGCATTACATTAATTTTATTTTCACCCTGGACTCACCAGAAGGCTGTTCCACTGACAACAGAAGGGAAAAATCAAAAGTCTATCCAGAGCAACTTCCCCTCCACAAGTTTACAGAACATAACCAGGAGATGTATCCACATAAGGTGCCCATTTACAGTCATGATGGGTATAACAGACAAATCTAGATGTATGTACTATACACAGGACAGCAATAAACCAATTAACTAGAATTAGATGAATAAATTTCCGGGCTCTGCAAATAAAATCTACCAGTTAGAATACAAACTGCACAGCTATTTGCATTTACTTTTAGTGTGCTCTCAGGAAAGTACTAATCACCTCCTCAAATCCCTACATTTCATTAGAAAACACCATAAATTACTCTTCTTCTGTCTCATACATAGGGGGAACACATCTTTCAACATACTGCAATTATACCAGCTCTGGATCTGAAATCTACAGTTCCAGAATTTACTCTGTGGTCACACTGATAATAATATAGTGCAGGCTTTAGCAGACTTTATACCACTTTCAGGACACTGTGATACCACATACAGACATAAATCTGTTATGCAAGATGCAACTCCACACTTTCTCACCTAAATTTTTCCCATTTCTAGAAAAGCCACACACAATTTCACCCTGCAATGAATATTTCCAAATTTAACTTTTTAAACTGTCTTAAGTATGGAGAATATTTTTGCCTGGGTGGTCCACAATTATGGAGAAAAAGATATTAAAAGAGAAGAGAAAGGAAAAGGAGAAAAAATAGCATGTATGGGAAGAAAAGAGAAAATGTATAAGATGGTGTGAGAAGAGTGAAAAATATAGAGGAAAGAAGAAAACGTCAAAGCAAGTCTGCAATAAAAAAAATTAAGAAGGGGCAGAAAGGAGAAAATAAAATACATGTTTACTACAAGATGATATATAAGAAAAAACATATGATTCTCATTATAATCCCCCATTCTGACTGTTGACAGTTCATTACAATAGAGCACCTCAAGTATCTATTATGTTTTTCAATCTGCTAAAGAATAGATGTTAAGAAGATAGATGCTGAAGTATGGTATCAACATTTCCCTACAGCCACAAACCTCACTGTCAGCACAGCTAAACCTGTGCCAGGATACCTTTCTTATCAGAATATGGGCAAAAAACAGTTTAAAATCATGTTAGATTGAAAAGATCATTCTTGTTGCGGCTCCCTAACAGCACTCAGAAGAGCAGCACAAACATATGTTGAAATCAAAACACCTTTGCCTCTTGATAGTGGGATATTAATTATGAACTGGGAATCAGCATTAAGAGAAAGATTTCTCTTGCTGACCTATGCCTGCTAAGATGCCGAGTTACAGATTTAAGTACAAGCACTCTGGCCCAATCTTATCCCTTCTAAAATTCTGATAATAGACAGGTTTGTGCAAATTTTAGTTATCAAGACTTCTGAGGCCTGAAAATTATATCTAATGAGAAGTGCCTTGTTGTTTGCTCCTAAAAGAAGCTGTCGACAGCAAGAGATCTAATCTCTGGCCAGCATTTCCACACTGAAGGAAACATGGTTAATTACAGAGTTTTATTTGTTTATGAAAAATTCTAGGGGAGCAATGAAAGGAAAATTAAGGCTCATTAGTGAAAAACCTTCCTGACAGTGAGTTCTATCTAGCTGTGAAATTGTCTCTCAGAGGAAAAGAATCCATTGGTCATTTTTAACTGGAATAGATAAAAATACTATCAAAAGTAATGGAATTCGATGCAATTCACTCAGAACTTCAGAAATTCTTCATCAAGTCTTCTGAAGAGCTACAGCCTTAGATGCGGGTTCTACCAATGGTCTTAAAACCCCTAGGGAAAGACTGCAATTCTGAATTCACAAGAAACAATTCACAGGACTATTCCATATTGGAATAACATGAATTCATCATTCACACCACATGTACTCACACACCACACTTGATCTGGCTTACTAAGTCTTTCTCACTTCTAATTTACACACAAATATTCATGCAGTCTTCCATTTTTATATTTCAGGTTCATTATCTGAAATCCATTTACTGAATTATACCAGTCAATAGTTATGAAATTGGGATCATTGTCAGAAATATCAGTATATTTTCCTGTAAATGACAACTTTGATTTGCTAGCAAATTCCATGCTTTGTAGTTAACAGTGATAAGAATTACCCTTATTTCTTGTATTATATTTTTATGAAATTGTTATAGTTCTTCATTAGTTCTTTGATTGTTTTTTCTTTGATTGTTAATCTAAATAGTCCTAGGAAGAAGGATGTCTTTGTTATCAACTATCAGGGAACTGTTTGTTCCCTGGGGAAAGTCCCATTATTTCCATGCACTGTGCTTTCACCTACTGCACAATGCTGGCTGCTAAGTTTCAAAGAAATCTGATAGGTTTATTTACTACAAGGCTGTCAGAAGGGGCAGACATAGAACAAAATTCAGAAGCCGAACTGCAAATTAGAACCTGTTAAGTTGGTCCTAATTCCTTACCAGTTTAATTTTATTAAATTAAATTTATTCCCATTCTAAACAAGAGTATACTTCATCCTAAATACCACATCACTGAACATATTAAAATCAGAGCAAAAGATACAGACTGACTGATGTCACGGGGAGGATTTCTTCAAGTATTACTCCCTATAAAATGAAGAATTTCTTTCTTCTATACACCCAAACATCAAGGGACTCTGCACAGAAAGGGTGTCTCCAAGACTGTAGTGCTTCTTGCTACAATTTCCTACTCATTCTTCCTACTCGTTCTTGTGCCTTCAAATATACATGATAATGTTAGTGGTGGGAAAAGCGTATAAATTATTATCGGCTAAATGAGCATTCATTTTGCATGAAGACTTTCTGTTTTATAATCCCATCTTTTCAGAACTCAAAATCCCATTGCCCTATTATCTTCTTCCATACCTCCTGGGAGAAATAGCAGACCCCATCATCTTACTCCAGTTCTTTGTCCCATCTTTTAAATATTTCATGCTCTTCTGGTTATGAAAATCAGGAGATAATCATCACAGCATGGTGTGTCTAGCACACACTAGACACTAGCTGCTGGAACCTTTCATGAGTTATGATTTAAAATTTAAGAATAATGGATGGTCAGCATATGAGACACAAGTACCCTTTTTGACCTGCCCCTTGAGAGATACTTTCCCGCTTTCATTAGTTGTAAAATCACACTTTATACTGTTATTTCAATTATAAATAATTAGTGTTTAATCAGTGTTGTCATAAACAGCCAAGCAAATACCACAGACTATACTGAAGTTCACCGGATGACAGGTTTTAATAGCTGTGGCTCATAATCACAATAAATTATTCTCCCCTTATGTGTTGTGAATTACTGCAGTATTTTCTCATGATGCTTATTTGTCACATATGAACTCTCCGTAAACCATTTACCATTCGTTATAAATGAGAGTAGATAAAATTCAACAGACAAACATGTGAAAGCTCTGAAGAGATGAGCATTTTCTGCTCAGCAGTCAGTCAGCTGGATGCTCTTGCACAGAAACATACACACGCTCATCTCTCCTTTGACTTGAAACAGAGATATTTACAAAATCTTATTGACTGTAATTAGGAGATTAGATAGTCCATGTGACTCCTACAGAGGTGAAAAAAACTTTCATTATCTGATGAAATAGTTGTGTATACCGCTCTCTTGCTCGTCAGCCCCTTTTATGCTCTGCAAGAATAACAATCCTTCTGGTTTTCCTGAAGGTGACTTCCATCCACAGGAAGAATGCCAAGATACTTAATTTCTATATATTCCAGTATAGCTTAGAATGAAAAAATGCATGCAACAGAATAGCTGTTCCGGTGTCACTTATGGCCAAAATACTCTGTAAATTAATGCAGGCACTTACCATTTTGACTTAGGGAAATCGATCAAAATATTACAGGAGTTGGTTCACCCAATTCTACCACAGAGACTAATGCTATTATAAAAGGGTTATTCCTAAAACATATGTATTTATTTAACTTTAGTTAGAAAGTCAAGGCACTTCATTAAATGCACACTAGAATTTTATGGCATCCTTGGGTTTGTTTCCTTTTTCTTTTCAGTCTCCTCCAGCCCCTCCAGTCTCAAATATTTAGCAGTGATTTATTATTTTCTNGTTTTATAATCCCATCTTTTCAGAACTCAAAATCCCATTGCCCTATTATCTTCTTCCATACCTCCTGGGAGAAATAGCAGACCCCATCATCTTACTCCAGTTCTTTGTCCCATCTTTTAAATATTTCATGCTCTTCTGGTTATGAAAATCAGGAGATAATCATCACAGCATGGTGTGTCTAGCACACACTAGACACTAGCTGCTGGAACCTTTCATGAGTTATGATTTAAAATTTAAGAATAATGGATGGTCAGCATATGAGACACAAGTACCCTTTTTGACCTGCCCCTTGAGAGATACTTTCCCGCTTTCATTAGTTGTAAAATCACACTTTATACTGTTATTTCAATTATAAATAATTAGTGTTTAATCAGTGTTGTCATAAACAGCCAAGCAAATACCACAGACTATACTGAAGTTCACCGGATGACAGGTTTTAATAGCTGTGGCTCATAATCACAATAAATTATTCTCCCCTTATGTGTTGTGAATTACTGCAGTATTTTCTCATGATGCTTATTTGTCACATATGAACTCTCCGTAAACCATTTACCATTCGTTATAAATGAGAGTAGATAAAATTCAACAGACAAACATGTGAAAGCTCTGAAGAGATGAGCATTTTCTGCTCAGCAGTCAGTCAGCTGGATGCTCTTGCACAGAAACATACACACGCTCATCTCTCCTTTGACTTGAAACAGAGATATTTACAAAATCTTATTGACTGTAATTAGGAGATTAGATAGTCCATGTGACTCCTACAGAGGTGAAAAAAACTTTCATTATCTGATGAAATAGTTGTGTATACCGCTCTCTTGCTCGTCAGCCCCTTTTATGCTCTGCAAGAATAACAATCCTTCTGGTTTTCCTGAAGGTGACTTCCATCCACAGGAAGAATGCCAAGATACTTAATTTCTATATATTCCAGTATAGCTTAGAATGAAAAAATGCATGCAACAGAATAGCTGTTCCGGTGTCACTTATGGCCAAAATACTCTGTAAATTAATGCAGGCACTTACCATTTTGACTTAGGGAAATCGATCAAAATATTACAGGAGTTGGTTCACCCAATTCTACCACAGAGACTAATGCTATTATAAAAGGGTTATTCCTAAAACATATGTATTTATTTAACTTTAGTTAGAAAGTCAAGGCACTTCATTAAATGCACACTAGAATTTTATGGCATCCTTGGGTTTGTTTCCTTTTTCTTTTCAGTCTCCTCCAGCCCCTCCAGTCTCAAATATTTAGCAGTGATTTATTATTTTCTTTGGGGACTTAGAGAAACGTCATTTCATTTCCCTGTATTCTTTCTAGTTTTCTAGGATGACTTATGGTTGGGAGCATATTTTTACATGAGAGTCCAAGTACTGTCACCTGATTAGGAAAAAAGAAGGGCTCAGCACACACATGGAAGGGGAGAAGATTCAAATCATAGGCCATTCATTTCTTCTGTAAAAATAAGTATAACTTCCATAATGCTGCATGCATTAGCAAAAAGCAAACACTGATATTTCCAAAAGCCCATCAATTATAGAAAATCTTGANGAGATAATCATCACAGCATGGTGTGTCTAGCACACACTAGACACTAGCTGCTGGAACCTTTCATGAGTTATGATTTAAAATTTAAGAATAATGGATGGTCAGCATATGAGACACAAGTACCCTTTTTGACCTGCCCCTTGAGAGATACTTTCCCGCTTTCATTAGTTGTAAAATCACACTTTATACTGTTATTTCAATTATAAATAATTAGTGTTTAATCAGTGTTGTCATAAACAGCCAAGCAAATACCACAGACTATACTGAAGTTCACCGGATGACAGGTTTTAATAGCTGTGGCTCATAATCACAATAAATTATTCTCCCCTTATGTGTTGTGAATTACTGCAGTATTTTCTCATGATGCTTATTTGTCACATATGAACTCTCCGTAAACCATTTACCATTCGTTATAAATGAGAGTAGATAAAATTCAACAGACAAACATGTGAAAGCTCTGAAGAGATGAGCATTTTCTGCTCAGCAGTCAGTCAGCTGGATGCTCTTGCACAGAAACATACACACGCTCATCTCTCCTTTGACTTGAAACAGAGATATTTACAAAATCTTATTGACTGTAATTAGGAGATTAGATAGTCCATGTGACTCCTACAGAGGTGAAAAAAACTTTCATTATCTGATGAAATAGTTGTGTATACCGCTCTCTTGCTCGTCAGCCCCTTTTATGCTCTGCAAGAATAACAATCCTTCTGGTTTTCCTGAAGGTGACTTCCATCCACAGGAAGAATGCCAAGATACTTAATTTCTATATATTCCAGTATAGCTTAGAATGAAAAAATGCATGCAACAGAATAGCTGTTCCGGTGTCACTTATGGCCAAAATACTCTGTAAATTAATGCAGGCACTTACCATTTTGACTTAGGGAAATCGATCAAAATATTACAGGAGTTGGTTCACCCAATTCTACCACAGAGACTAATGCTATTATAAAAGGGTTATTCCTAAAACATATGTATTTATTTAACTTTAGTTAGAAAGTCAAGGCACTTCATTAAATGCACACTAGAATTTTATGGCATCCTTGGGTTTGTTTCCTTTTTCTTTTCAGTCTCCTCCAGCCCCTCCAGTCTCAAATATTTAGCAGTGATTTATTATTTTCTTTGGGGACTTAGAGAAACGTCATTTCATTTCCCTGTATTCTTTCTAGTTTTCTAGGATGACTTATGGTTGGGAGCATATTTTTACATGAGAGTCCAAGTACTGTCACCTGATTAGGAAAAAAGAAGGGCTCAGCACACACATGGAAGGGGAGAAGATTCAAATCATAGGCCATTCATTTCTTCTGTAAAAATAAGTATAACTTCCATAATGCTGCATGCATTAGCAAAAAGCAAACACTGATATTTCCAAAAGCCCATCAATTATAGAAAATCTTGAAGGCTTTTGAATTTTTGGACCATCACCTTAGAAGAACTGAGATAGAGAATACAGCTGGTGAAGCTCTAGGAAACTCTCCCTTTTTCCTTAAGCTGGGGAACAGCCTGCAGTCATGTGCTGACAGGGGAAAAAACCTACCAAGGTCCAATTCAACCTCTGCTATGACACAGGCTAAGTCCTCTGAAATCCAAAGGTCCTGAATAAGGGCAAGGTGATGCAGATAAACTTTCTTAAACTGCATGGTGGAGCCTGCAGAGGCGTCTGCCAGGATGGGCTGTAGTCTGTACACACCCACGTGTGAGCTGGGGTCTCCATCAGTGCCTATCAGGTATGACAAGAGGTGCACTCCAGGTGCACCTTTGAGCAATAGAGGGTAACCACCAGGGCTTGAAATCGGCTGCCTTTTTCTGGTAATCAGTACATGGAATTGAATATATTTCAAACACACACATTAGTGCTCTCTGCAGGGAAAATTATTCTAGAAGAAGTCATATCCAACTCAGAAGAGCTGAAGAAGGTAAGAAAATGGCAAAATGGGAAAGGTTTATGTGCAAGTAGAAATTAAACTAAGATTATTTGACTTGGAAGACAGGATTAGGAAGATTTACAAGACCATGAAGAAGACAGAGAAAATGAATAGGGAATAATCAGTCACTATTTCACAATAAAGAAGAGAAATCAGATTAGCAAGCCAAGACTTTTTGAAAAATAAAAGGAAATACTTTTTTTTTCACATAATTCATAATTAAAGTTGTGATCACAAGTACAAATGGACTGAAAACATCATTAGAACAATTCATAGAAGAAAATTCCACTGATGATTTAAACACAAAGAAGTAAATAAAACCTCTGACCTTGGAAGACTTTTCTGGGACATGGGAATGTATTTCAGAAAAGGGATAACTTTATTTTTGCACAGGTTTTATACTTTTTTCTCAATATATTTTAATTTTTATTTTAACATCTGACCATGACTGGCTATGAACAGGAACATACATGTGTATTAGAGCTAATTAACAAATATTTCCCTTTAGTTAATGCAGCAAATAAACATATCCTTCCATTGCAACATTAACACTATTGTGGACTTTCAGTCATTTGGTAAACTATTTGGTATAATGCAGGACCTGAAACACTTACAGAAACATAGTTTTGCAAAGTATATTTTAAAATATATAACAATCCCATGATGTCAATGCTAGACCACATCAGAATTCTGACTTTGCTCTGCCATTTTGGACAGACAGTTCCACTCATTGTAGTTTTAACAGTATCTAAGAGTTAAGAGTAAAGGACTACAGTGTGTCGTATATAAGAGAATGCATTTTTCATGCAAGGCCCTGGCTATAATGCTGACAGCATATTATGATTATAAAAGCAAAGTCATCTTCATAAAAAAGCTAAAAAGAAAATAGATTTGTGGCACAAAGCAGAAATATGGTTGTGGTCTGTAGAGCACAAAGGGTAGATAAGACATTTCTTGGCTGTCTGGGAAGAACAGTTTCATCACAAAGCTCTCCCTCTGTCTCCTTTTTTCCAATGACAGAATTGCATTAAAAAGAAAGATACAAATGTACACATTCCTAATCTCATTTTTCCTTGCAAGCCATTGATATTGCTGTCATCAGGATGTTGTGGGTTGAGAATCAGTGAAGAGATGTCCCAAAAAGATAATGTGTCTTTAAAATGTTTTGGAATCCCTGCAATAAATAATGCATATAACAGCATGAGAAATAATATGACTAAAACCGAAAAGGCACAGTTCAGGAGTTATCCACTCAGCTGGATTAGAAGTTAAACCTTTAGACCTGAATAACTGAAACTGAGCTCAAGATATGAACATAACTTCATATGTACAATTCAAACAAGTTAATTAATTTTTAACATAAGCAATTTTGCTTCTGTGGGAAAAAGACTATCTAGTACAAGATATGTCCATCCCAAGATAAATACCCTAAAGAATATGGCTTATGTGTTCTTCTAAGTGCCCTCACAGTAATTACACTTTTTGAACTCTGCTGCTATGCAACTCTCATATCCAGTATTGCTTGAGGGCACCAAGATAAACAGTGAGTAGCTTTAGCATAAACAAACAAGTTATGGATTAATAAAGTTATAGATAGCTATTACACAAAAAATTGCTGTACATTTCATAAAGTTAAGCTTCATCCCACCCACTTATTGTGGAGAATTCAGGTATGTAAGGCAAACCAGAGCCTTTCAGTTTCATTACCATGCCCAAAACCCCAAGTTAAGAATCCAACTTTGGGCGAAAACACCCCAGCTGTTAGTACAAAACAGGCATCATGGAGTTACTTTCAAAGATATACTAAGAGTTAACAAGCAGTAGATTAAAAAAAAATCTAAATTTAATCTTGTGGTTTTTCATTAGTGTCATTCAATCATCTAATATGCAGCTATCAGAGGCTGCTGAGTGCCATGGAGTTTGGCAGGGACTTGTGTGATCAGGACCTAGCTCTGCATAATGGCCATATTGATAATGTCTCAGGTTGGTGGCCGAGGCACGTAACTCAGAGATACCAGCACCCTTTTTCTCTGTTCCACAGTTAGTGGAACTGCCTGCCTCTAAGAGTGCTTTACTGGCATGGCCAGCTGATTTTTCCAGGTGGGGATTGGCTATGTTTATAATACCCTTCAAAACAGTCAGTTGCAGGAATTGCAGAGATTTAAATGTAAAGAGAACAAAGAACTCACAGTCTCCTACAGCATATTAAGAGTGGTTCCATGCATAAGCAAATAAATAATAATGCATTCACATAAATACAATGGATTTCTCTTCTCCATCTATGGTTCTTTCCCTCCTGCAATTATTTCTGAATGAAGTGAAATTGTAAATAGCTTTACCCACTAAATGATCTTGAGAAAATTATTTCTGAAGTGCCACAGTGCAGCTTGGGGGCTTTTCCCAGTCATTCAGTGCTCAGATGATTAGCTCGAAGCAAATTTTTGCAACGATGCTCACCAGGGCAAAAACACATTGTGAGGAATGATGAAAGAAGAACCTAAGTCACATTTGATTTTCATAGCAAAAGACTTTGAAACAGGACTGCAAAGATGCTGAAGGCCACAACAGAAGTGCTTGCAAGAGCTGGGGTTGTGAACTGGAACAGTGAAAGCTGCAGTTGTCCATACTGAGCTAGCTAATCTACAAACTTCAGGACAGAAATGCCAGGCTTGGACTGCATGAGAGCCAAGGAGAGCAGTGAGCACTGCATGTGAGAAATGAAGCACAGTGGAAACACTGCCAAGCAAACCTAGGTTGGGACAGCATGGATGAGTGAACAGCCCTGGCAGAGCTGTACAGTACCCCTGCACGGTGCCTGGCTCTAGCCAGCAATGCTCAACCTTTCCACTCAAAAAAGACAAGAAAAAAATCCATCCATTTTACAGTTTCTTCAGAGTCTCAAGGCTCTTTATCTCTCCAACTAAGGCATCAAGAAAAAGAAGTAATTATCTACCTAGTTTGAATTAGTTCCTTCCAGAAAATGGTAGAGAAGAGCCTTTGAAACACCTGTATAAAACATTCCTGTGACTGAACTAATCGTCCACTCCATTACCAAGATTCCTCTATGGAAATGCAGGCATGAAACTGTTCTGATCGAAGAAATGTACTGCCTTGGTCAGAAGGTGATTCTTTTATCCAGTAGGTTTCAAGAAAATCTACCAATTCCCCCCAATTTTTGTGAGAAGCTTACACCTTAGGGGAACTCAGCAGCCACAAAAAATCTTCTAAGTAGTCAGTATCTTGATTGTTTTCAAAACAAAGGAAATAATTTGTACCATATATCACTTTGAAAAACAGTTACCATAAGCCATTTCACAGAAGCCAACTTATGTTATTATTTATAAAGCATTTCACTAAGATTTAACTTTATCCTTTTTTAAAACCAAGAAGCAGTTTTGATTCTCATGAGGTCCCAATCATTTCAGTCTGTAAAGTCTCCAAGTAGAAAAGGAAGCAGGTGCTTCCAAATAAGGGATATGATCTGAAAAATATGTTGAAAACCACCTACAAGCACCATAAAGTATTTCTGAAAATCTGAAAATATTATATGCCAAAGATCATGATCTGTGGCTGGGATAAAGATGAGAGTGCTTGTGAGTAGGATGAATGGCCTACTTTGGCCACTCCAGCAGTGGCTTTCAGACCTCAAGAATTTCCCCTCTCTACACTTGAATGTACATCAGCAATGATGCCTTAACATCATCTATACACTAGAAGATTGCAAGATAGTCAGGAGATTTTATTCATCAGAAATATGCACAACTTGGGTTCCATCAGGCTCCACATCAGCTGAGAAGAGAATGTGAACATCCAAGGAAGAGGCAGAGAATAAGGATGTCCAAAGAGTTTACTCCTGATTCCCATCATGCCCAGAGTTATTCAGCTTCACTCTGTTAACAGGAAAGGATGTCAGGATAGCTACCTAAGGTGCTGTTAGGAAATTATTGGTGCTGCTCACTACTTTTCTTCACCAAACACATGCACTGTTGTCATACTGCAGTATGGCTCATGTCCACTCTCTGATATATCCAATGCATGCCAATAGGTCATTTAGGAGGCTCGAAAGCTGAGTTAAATCATTGCCAATCAAAACCAGCTGCTCATCAGAAAGAAATGTTGCCACTGATGCAAGAGAGGTGTTGGTCTTGTTCCTTTAACTGGATGTGGTCATAAGGCAATATCTCCTCACCAAATACAACCCACACTATACAATCTCGCTTAAAGATTGTTAATTGAAAGTGAGGTCTACCCTAGCAGAGTCAGTGTGGCAGCCTTTCAGAGGGACAGTGGCTGGTTCTCACTCAAGAAACCAGTGGGAGTCAGTTCTGGGGGGTATCCAATTCTGCAAGTTCTCTGTGACTGAAGAAAGATCCACAATTATGCATAGATATCATGATTGGAAGCAATAAATGTACGAAAACCATATGTAATCTTCTTCATCTCCTATTTTGATAGAAGAATTAGCAAGCTGTACGATTGACTAGGACAGACTGAGTGTTTCTGTCAGAAACAGATAGTATAAGTGCATACATTAAAATGGATTTTTAAATGCATGTTGGCCTGAGGGAAACAGCTTTGCTCAAATCTTTGTAAACAGCTATTCACTCTCTCCCTGCCGTTTGCAGTAGATGTTCACTGAACTGTGAGAGGGAAAAACACCTAAGTCCAGGATGTGTTAAAGATCTGCAGCCTCATCAAAAGGTTCAGGTACATCTTTTGTCACTATGATGAGTACAGCTCATCTCTGCTTACAGTAAATTAAACTGATCCCAGCAGCTGGGACCACACTATGTCAAAGAACTAGGTGTGCAACAGAGCAGAAGATACAATTGGAATAGCCATCATCAACAACATTTTGTCAGCTAAGAAATGACTCCTCTGATCTCCTTCTTCACTGCTAATTTATTCCAAAGCATCTTCTATTAAGGAATATCATTAGACGGCTTCTTGGCTTTGATATTTCATACTTGAAACCAAAGTTTAATTTTTGATCCATGAACATGTTTTAGTGAGGGACAAACCTACCACAGAGCTATGAGAGAGTATCTCATCTGCTACAGTACTTTCCCCTGTAAGTGAGTTATGAGTAAATGACATGGACTGACTGTAGGAAATCAATCACTTTTAGCTGGCCTCTAATTAGCACAAAAACTTAACAGTAGGTACACAACAATCTCTGCATTAAACCAATACATTCCCAGAAGTAAACAGGGTAAAGGTGCTTCAGGACACTAAAGACATCTTAAAAATCTCCTGGCGGGAAGATAAAGACAGGGAAATCTCTCNGGGACACTTTCAGATATTTTATTCTGTACCTAATTTTTTCTGTGATATTTCAGATGTTCCAAAAGTTGTGTATGCAGGCTTCACATGTGAACTAGTTAGGAATTTGATGAAAGTATGGAACTACAGATCTGCAGAGCTGCACTGTACTTTCAAAATAGATAAGGGTTTTGCCTTCTGTCTTTTTCAGATCCCAGATTAGAAAATGGTATTCTTTTTCTAGGTTCAATAGAATACTTCATTTTTTCACTGTATCTTCATTCTTGGTGGATATTTTCAATAGCTGCAATAGTTTACCCTAGAAGTGGCTGCATGTGCCTATGGCTTGAAAGGTACATCTGGAACACTGAGAACTATTAGAGACTACTTTTTTCAGGAAAAGTAGTATTAAGCGTATTAACTTTTAACACAGAGTAAATGTCTGCTAGAGAAAGCACTGAATATAAAAAGTTCAGCTTTATTTTTGACCTTGAGATTACAGTTGGTATGTTTTAGAGAGTCACCATAGCAATCTGAAACCACACATGCTTTGCATTTAACCATGCCAACAATNCTTCTTTTGATATTTTTGTGTAAATGATCAGTCACCCTCTCTATTAAAAAGGTAACTGTTTTTCCATTTGAATATATTTAGACTCAGCTCTAAGTTACTGTTTTTCATTATATATTCCTCTGCAGATTAAAGATCCCATTAGTGCCTGGCATTTTCTTCCTGTAAACACACTTTTATACTGACACCAGGTCACCTCAATTTTCCTTTTCTAAGGTATTTTTTTAAAATGATGGAGTGGTGTTGCAGATTATATACCTGGGTGCTGCGGTGCGTCAGCCCATTTTGGGCTGTACATCAGAGAGGACATCTAGTGGGTGGATTTCCCCGCCTTGGGTTCTGCCTCCAAGGGCAAATCCGAGGAGGAGACATGGGTTTTCCCTCTCCACCCACTGGGTGTCACTCCAAGGCTCATCTCCTCCCTGATTCCAGAACCCTCTTAGCCCCTAAGTCACTCATTGGCTAAGTCAATTTATGTTTAATAATAAGTTCATTGATTAAGCAATTAATGTCTAGAAAGTTCTGTTCTGTTATGTTTCTCATTGGCTGATTTAAATAAGTTCCTCCTCTTGTATTATGTTATTGGTTATGTGTCACTCCTTATCATTTCCTTATTGGTTGTATCCTTGTACCTCCCATTCTCCTCCCCCTGTATAACTTCCCCCTGCAACGGCCAGTCGGCGCCATTCCATCGCCACTCCTGAGCCTTTCCATAAGACTGGATCCCCGGGCTTTGCCCGGGGCAGAATGGCTCCCTGGGTTCCCTGTGCAGGTCACGTCCTGGCAGGGCTCAGAGGATTCCAGCTCTCCGGTCACGTCCGGGGGCTGAGGCCATTCTATTAAGGCCAGGCTCTAGGTTGCTCCCTTCATGCCTTCCTGTTTCCCGTGCAAAGACACGGATTATGCAAAGAGAGCGCCTCCTTCGTCTTTCATCTCCGTCGCTGCAGCCCAACTTACCTGGCGAGTGTCCATGTGGGAGGACAGAAGCTATGTCGCCTCCCAGGCTCACCGGGCTGCCTGGGTAGCCGCGGCACCTGGGGACACTTTCAGATATTTTATTCTGTACCTAATTTTTTCTGTGATATTTCAGATGTTCCAAAAGTTGTGTATGCAGGCTTCACATGTGAACTAGTTAGGAATTTGATGAAAGTATGGAACTACAGATCTGCAGAGCTGCACTGTACTTTCAAAATAGATAAGGGTTTTGCCTTCTGTCTTTTTCAGATCCCAGATTAGAAAATGGTATTCTTTTTCTAGGTTCAATAGAATACTTCATTTTTTCACTGTATCTTCATTCTTGGTGGATATTTTCAATAGCTGCAATAGTTTACCCTAGAAGTGGCTGCATGTGCCTATGGCTTGAAAGGTACATCTGGAACACTGAGAACTATTAGAGACTACTTTTTTCAGGAAAAGTAGTATTAAGCGTATTAACTTTTAACACAGAGTAAATGTCTGCTAGAGAAAGCACTGAATATAAAAAGTTCAGCTTTATTTTTGACCTTGAGATTACAGTTGGTATGTTTTAGAGAGTCACCATAGCAATCTGAAACCACACATGCTTTGCATTTAACCATGCCAACAATGATGAATCTGGCTATCAGCAGGAATACTTAAAGCTGTCAGTTTGAATTAAGGCTATATTTATCCTTCAAAATGCTGCTGATAATAATGACTTCTCCAAAGAGTATATAACTTCTTGAAAAAGATTAAAAAAGAAAAGCACAGGGAGCAGCAAATCAGATTCATATTTTTCACACAGTACCTTCTACTCTACCTTCTCTGTTCAGATGAATTCAGGAGCTCTATAGTTACAAACCTATGACTTGAAAACATATGGAACAAAAATGTAGTCCCAGGGCATCAATTTAACAATCTCAGTGAGTCCTAAACAAATACAATAATTCATTGCAAGATCTTTAAAGACAGGCTTAAAGTTAGGCACATGCTTGTGCACTGTGTTTAGTGAAGAAAAATGATCTCTCAGATACCATCACCACTTTCAGAGTAAATCTTTCTTCTTCAAACCACCCTAAACTTTTTCTGATCCAGACTGTGTGGCTGAAGTAATTCCACAACCTCCCCTCTTCCCCTTCCCAAAGTGTTCCAGATAAAAATACATATTCCATTTCAATTCTTCTCACAGAAGAAAAAGGAGTGGAGAAACACAAGGGTAGCTGCACAGCTGTTTTTACTTCCCATATAAAAGAACAATTTTGTTTAAAATGTTTGCAGCATTAAGAACCAGTAATTTAGAAAGAACTGAAAAAATTTTTCTGCACTTTGGAAACAACTATTTGTTTTTAGAATGTGTGGGTGGTGTAGAGATGTCATGACTAATGTGATTTGCAATACAACTTGATCAAATTGCAGTGACATCAGTACTGGTACAGAGTGCTACACTGTCACCCCTAGAATATAAAGTCCACAGAGTAGATACAACATGAGTTATAAAGGAGAGATTCCTATTGATTCCTGCAAATGTGTTACACTGGGAGAGGCATTTTCCAGAAAGGGGACTGAGTTTCCTTCAGTTTTTCAGCTGAAGCTGTCAAAGATGTCAGCAAACTATCAATGTGCTTTTTAAAGAGGGCTAACTCCTTATCTACAGCCAAATAAAATTCCTCCAACTCAAAAAGGTCAGCCAAAAATCTCACAAAATACATGATAACTCTCTGTCACTATGAAAGTGGACAGGCATCCACCTCCTTTCTTCTGCAAATTCCAGTTGTCCTTTTTTGTGCTTTAACTATCAGGAGAACCTGCTAAACACACATTCTATGGGCAAATAATGAATTGAAAGGATAATAATTATCTCCATGTGGAAATCTAAGGCTCCTATATACTTCAGGTTACAGACTGAATATTACATCTATTAAGCCAAATAAATTACTTGTGTACTTTACTGGAGGTAATCCATAAAGGAATTTACTTCTTCTACCTTTGTACCAACCTGTGCTAATTTAGATAACGATAACTGATGATTTTCCACATCAAATGATTGCAATAACTCCACAAAGTTTTATCCTATCAATCGGCCCTTCTCAATTAAAGAAAGAACAGCATTAATCATTGCAAACAAAGGTTTCCTAGGAGAGCTTCTCTTGCTATCATTGAACTGATAAGAGGGGTCAAGAGGTCACCATCTGAAATCTAGCCAGAGCTTTCAAGAGACCTGTTACCACTATTGCACCAACTGATAACAGTCTGTACAGTTTCATTCCAGCCTGCACACTGCAAACATATCTCACTAATACAATAACCTTGGTTTATTTCCATATGCTGGGTAATTGCCATGTACTAAGCGATAAATTAAAAAGATTAACCAAAGTACTAACTACAATAAAGCAGCTAATTTAAGAATTTCAACTCTATATTATCTTCTCTTTATTGAAATTGAACTTAAAAATCCTCCCTCTGCTTCAGCTAATGATAAAATGTCAGATAAAGATAGGTTTCTGTATTCTCTATTGGTTGACAAATAGCAGTTTATCCTCCAATTATGATGCTCAAATAGAGTTTTCCTTGACTGCCATTCCACACTCGCACATGGATCTTAGCCTGCCTAAGCGGAAGACTGCCCCCACAGCGGTAGTTGTCAGTCTCCTGCAGCTTAGAGGACAGAGAAGCTGTCAGGATGTCAACAAAGGCATTTCCAGAAGAAATTCCTCGTGTGATGTGGAAATAGCGAAGATGAAGAACAAATCACCAAGGCCCCACCAATACCCTGGAGTTTATAGACCTTTTGCCATTATCTATAAGCCTTTCAAAGCACACTGAAAAGCTGTAGTTCAACAACAATAAAAACTCCTTCAGTTAATCAACAACTCATTAAATCTTTGGGGAAGATGTCTGTCCCCTCTGCATCACTCCCTAAATAAACAGTATGTGTTGATGGTCAGGAAGAGATTCAGGCTATTTTGGTCCTGGAAGGTGGAGAGAATTCCAAACCTGGGTATGAAAGTCAAATCTTGCACCACTAGTCACCTGCTTGTTCTCTTTTGCACCACAGTGTCTCTCTGACTGTAAGATGTGAAGTCCTCCATTCCTATTCTGAATGCTGGAAAGACAGAAAGTGAGTGAAACATATATGCCAGATGTATGCTCAGAAGGAGCCTTTAGAATGAGGCTGTGCACTTACATCTCTTTGAAACCCAAAACATGCAGTTACAACATGCTGTCTGGATAAACATTGCTCCTTGCTACCTTTCATAAAATCATGGAATCATAGAATCATTAAGGTTGGAAAAGACCTTAAAGAAGTTAAACAGGACTGCCCCCAGTACTGACCCCTGGGGAACCCCTCTAGTGACTGGCTGCCAATTGGATGTGGCACCATTTACCACTCTCTGGACCTGGCCATCCAGACGGTTTTTAACCCAGTGAAAAGTGCACCTGTCCAAGCTGTGGGCTGCCAGCTCCCCCAGGAGAATGCTGTGGGAGACAGTATCAAAGGCTTTACTGAAGTCTAGGTAGACTACATCCACAGCCTTTCCTTCATCCACTAGTCAGGTCACCTGGTCATAAAAGGAAGTTGTGCCATAAGCTGAAGATTAAGAGAAATCCTCTCCTGGGTTGGCACATCCTGGGAGTACTGGGAAGTAACAATTTAAGTAACATTTAGCATCACACCATAGCTTTCCCTCTTTGTAGTACAAAAGCAACACAAGGCTTTTTGCCTGAATTGTATTTATTCTGGCAAACTCAGAGCATGTCTATACAAAAGACATAACTATGTCTTACTCCTCTCTGTGCTCAAAGCTGTCTTAAAATGAACCAGCCGCAGCTCTGCAGCTACATTACTGTGGTGCTGTGCCCAGGCTAACATGTCCTGTCACTCAATAGGTCTCATTATCTGGGTCACAATGCCAGGCTATCACAACTCTGTAAATTTTGGACTTGATCTTATTCATGTCTGAATAACTTCATAGTCAGGCAGAGTGTTCTCATATCCTTCTCCATCTGTCCATTCTGTCCATACCAGCTCTGTTTTCAAGCTCCATCTTAAAAACAGTCTTCTGACTCTCTTCATCTGCCTGCCTCTCTTTGGAAACTGTCCAAAAACCTCACCACTGGAAGGGTTAGGAATCTTCCTGTCATCTCCAAATTCCATTTATCCATTGCAAATTTATATTGTTATCTTTTTAGGTAAAATTTGCCTTTCTGAGCTTAAAAAACATTGTCCTCCTTTGTGCTTGACTGATGCAGTTACAGAGAATAATCACCTCCACTCCTAATGTTTGCCCTGCAAGGCTGAATAAATCAAACTGGTTTACAATCATTTTCTGTGAAGAATTCTTCATTCCTCAAAAACCTAGAAATTCTTTATCTGTTCCAGAAGAAATTCATCTTTCTTGAACAGGAGTGACTAAAACCAGACACACTTTCTAAAAGAATCCTCACCAGTTTGGTACAGAACAGCACTAATGCTTCCTTAGTTCTGCAGGATGGATGACAGGTCTGCTGATATATCCTGGGATATAATTTGACATTTCCATCACCTTTTCATGTTTTTTCAAAACCCTTTGTTTCACAAAACTGCACTTTAAATCTCAGAGGAGTTATGTTCATGCACAACATTTCTGATCCCTTTTAAATCCAAGAAAAGACAATCTTCATCAGAAAAAGTTCAGATCTACATCTAGGCACAAATACCTTGGAATCTGACTATGTTCAAAAGTTGTTTTTAATTGGATCTATCTTTTCTTTGGAGTAAGCTATAAGAAACGCTCCAACTAGGGTTCTGATATCTTTATTTTGGGACTAATTTATATTGATGCAAAAATACAAAGCAATTGAATAGCGTAACCACACCAGATGTTTTCCAAACCAGTTTCTAAACCCAGTTCTTTTTCAGAAATAGTCAGTCAAGAGAAGCAGAATGTTCTCCATCTCCCTGGACTGGCTTACCCACTCTACCCACTCATCTCTCTGATGTGCTGAGTAAAACAAATACAGAGCATTTTCTTCTCTGAATCCCCTTCATGCTTTTTGCAATCCTGCTACAATGCAAAAGATCCTGCAAAACCAGTGTGATTTGTCAGCCAGATCTGACATCAGCCTTGGCTCCTTTCTCTCAAGTGGCTCTTGAAATTCAACAAGAAGATGACTCAAGTGCTGCTGGAAGGAGCGAGGGTATAGTGATGCCATTCACACCATACTCCATATAATTTCTGAAGAATTCACAGCAAATGGCACCTAATAACATCTTCACCACCAGCTTTAACCAGCTCCTCTCTGGATCATGATTAAGTTCAATCTTTACTAAACAGACCCTGTCAGGTATTTCATATTAGTTGGCATGGGGTTTTTTCCCTCTGGATGTCTGAAGTTATTTCTTCTACTGTGGAAATAATTTGATTTTGAGCCAGATTTTCAGCCAAGATAAGTCTGTGCATCTTTGCTGAAGTCAGTTCACACTACCTGATGAGCTTTCCTTCAGCAGACAGATGTGGTTTTTAATCCCAATTGTTTCTTTAAGACAGGAAACAAACTCTTAATACTATCTATCTTTGTATTTCAGGTCAAATCCAGGACACCAGCAGCAAAGTATGTAAGTTAATTTAAGCACTGAATTGGTTGCATTTAGGAAAACTAAACAAAAAATGTATGTACTAAAAAAACATATGGGGCCTGGTTACAAATAAGCTAAAATCTCAGTTTAAAAAATGCCAAGAGTTCATTTTCAAAATCACTTTGCAAATTTGTGCCCAATTTACTTATCTACAAGATGACAATAATGATTCAGACATCACACAGTAGTTTGAAATTCAGAAAACAGAACCTAAATGCTAGGTAATAATACCTATTTTTTTTTCATGTAAACACAGGACAGTCCTTAACCGTTGTAACAAAATTGCACTGAAGTGTTGGAGATTACGTTTTCACAGAATTCCTTTTAATTTAGATCCTCCCCAAGTCTCCTTTTAGCTCTGCTCTATTTGGCAGAGGTATTTTCCTTATTGATTTGTCTTTGCTTAGGCAGGTGGGGTTTTCTTTTGAATGAGAGTTTCCCAGGTGTTCTCTACATTCAGAAATGGCCTTTGAAGCAATCCAACATAATTTCAGCTATATTAATTTGATCCACTTGCTATCCTTGAAACCATTTTTGACTTTGCAGAAACCAGCTTTTGCATCTAATGTAGCAAGTATTGTAAATTGCCCTTAAGTGCTTAAAAATTAGTTTCAGACTGTATCTGGCATCCATTTGTCACATAAATGCAGTGAATATAAGGCTTTTATCAGCAATATCGAAAGCCACAGACAAACTGTCAAATGGCAACAAATTTTGTTTGAATCTAACCTAAGTAAGACTTGAAATACAGGAAAGTGTTGCAGCCAGTTAACAACCTAGGAAGCAAGATAGTTTGCTTCACAAGTATGGCAAGGCATATCTCCCAACACTGTATGTGTGTATATATCTATATATACATATACGTATACACACACACACACATATATATCACACCTGGATGATGAGTCTCCATTTCTTATGAAATTCGTTTACAGCACATTACAATCCCACCACATTAATGCCAGACCAGAGTTCTATGATGCAGCGAAGCTGAAGAGACATGTACTGGTGGTGTGTATGTGCAGGCCTGAAGTCTGAAACCCTGAATGATTAAACAGGGAAAACTTCTACTGAAGTAAAAACAATGACAGATTAATCCTAATGCTTTCTACCTCTAAATACAGCTGCCATTATACTAATTTTCCAAATGTAAAGTTACCATACTTAATTTTAAGCACTTACAACTAAAGTAAATAATTACTTAAAAATCTGATTTTCATCACACAATAATTGTGGCTTCCACTGAAGACAGTCATGGTCAAAAGCATTAAGGCTTAGATGAGGTGTAATACTAATAATTATGGTACTGAAGTACATAAGTCTTATTGTGTTTCTTAGTTTTTCAATTTACTCAGTTTGCAGATAAATATCTAAATAGGTGCTAACTCTCCTGCATGCGTGAAATGAATGGAGAGGCATGTTCCTTTCCTCACCTTCAAACTTCACACTCTTTCTACCCTGCCACAGCTTCAATAATCCCTATGACAGTTGAAAAATAGATGTGAAAGCTTCCTAGTTCTTTTTTAAGGGTCTACCTGGATCACTACATATAGTTCTCACTGTCACTACCTCTTGGTACTCACTAACTTTCTTCAAAGAAAGTTAGGAGTGAAGTTGATCTCCACCTTTCTGATGCAAAATAATTTGGAGATATGAGGTATTACACTGTTTGCCTTTTAGAGGATTACCTTTTGTAAAAAGGCACTGAAAATCCTTTGAAAGAAAGAGATCTTTTCCTTCACCTTAAATTTTACATGTCAAGTGTAGCTCTTCGTTTGTGGGTAGGCAAAGCAGGAGGTAAGGCTCTCTGGTTCATTTAATGAATTTCACATAATTACATCAGAAGCCTGTACAGAAGCAGAATTAACCAGGAATGGTTCTTTAGAAAAAACCCTTGAAACTAAGCAATTATTTGAAAAATTGGCCCAAACCCTCTTGCATTTATGCCAGTTTAAATGTGATGCAAATTCACTAGCTTCTGTAGCACTTTCAGATCATAGCCATGGCAAGAAAAGAACCAAACCCAATCTTCTTATTCCCAGCTCATAAGCAACATGAATTCAGCCTGAGGTTTATGAAATCACTTCCATGCCACATATCCCTCCATTCTTCCTCTGCCTCATTTGCTGAACAAATGAAAAAAATCACTTTCCGTGAAAAAGCAGCAGTAACGGAATTATAGCTGTGAAGGTAACCTTAGCCCATTCCAGCTCCAGTCCACAGCAAACTGCTGACTGCTGTCCCAGAGAGCTGCCCTCTGGAGTGGCCCAGCAGCAATCTCATTGACTTTGGCTTCCTGCAGGAGGTAGGACACCATTCCCTCTCACCTGGGCCTCCCTTGCATGTGTCTGGGCTGCTTTTCTCCCTTTTTAATTGTATATTAAGCCAATTATCATATATCACCCAATAATTATATAAGGTTACATTATTTTTAGATATATTATTAATCTATTGGGGGGGGTGTTTAAAAAAAAAAAAAAAAGAAGATAAAAGAATTAAAGAGGAAATGAAATTCTCCCTCAATGGTCCCATGCAATTTTCACAGTTATACCCTGCATGGCATAATGCTGCCTCTCACGGGCTACAAGGATGAAGCTCGAAGAAGAGTAATGAGAATAAGGAACCAACAGGCATGGCTCAGTCAGGATTTCTGGTTTCTGTTGCCAGTTCCAAAAGAATGCACTGACTAATTAGTACAACACATGCTGTTCCTGTACTGCTGGTTAAAGGGATAACAATATTTCCCTCCTTTCTCAGGGCATGTCAAGAGGATCAGGTAGCCACAGAGCTGCAGCCAAAAGATTGCACTGCATTTCCTTCATCCTCTCTTCCTACAGCTACTATGTGCACTGAAGCACAAACATGCCTAGCTCTAAACACCATTCTTTCATTAAAACAGAGGGAATGCAGGTAAGCAGCCTTATACATCCTGCTTACACAGATTTTAGCACAGTTGAATGGCTCTGGGAACAATTCCTCATCTCTGTAAGGTTGTAGTCAGAAGGTTGAGCTGGGCACTGCGGAGAGAATGCAAACAGATACTACAGTCAAAGAGAGGGTCAGGCTCAAGTCAAATCCTGCTCTGGATTTCAAACTCACACTAAACTCTGGAGAGACTGCTTTTCAGAACTGCGAACCAGCTCTTAGAAGGGGTGAATACCAGTAATGGTATCAAAAGCAATGAGCTGAGGTGACTGTTTGCTATTTTCTCAGGAACTAGAGAGAAAAGAACAAAACAGAAATGAAAGATAGGGAGGAAGAGAGGACAATATAGGCAGCAAACACTCATCTTCTTCAAAATTAACAAAAAGGCATGATAGTAGGGAAAATCCTACAAAAAGATACTACACTGTCAGCAAGAAAGGGCTGCTGCAGAGGGGGATCAGCAAACAGCCTTACTCTTAAGGCCCAAGGATTTTGAATTTTAGAGAGATTAAGCAGACACATGATACTGGTGCCGGAGTAGAGTATTATGTCCAGTTCACTCTAAACATGTGTGAGTCTCAATGCTGCTTTCATTGTCTTGATACTATTTATGACATAAGCTCTGTAAGAAATACATCTAATATGCAGAGCACACAAATGGTCCCCTTACTAAACACAATATAGCACAGGCATTCCCCTCTAAGAGCAGCCTGCTTTACAGATCTAGCACAGCACAATACCACATTGTCACTCCCATGCCGTTCGTCCCTCCAGTCATTATCAGACAAACAGTAATGCACATAGGAAATGAGCACGGGCTAAAGGGCTAAATGTTTCTCACTGCTTTCAGGAAATTATTAGTGTATTATGTACCCAGCTTCCCTACTTGTCTCTGTCTATCTTTGGGAGCCCAACAGACCAAATTATACTCTAAGGGTGTTTAACTTCCTCTGCATACTGCCTCTTTTTGCTAAGCCAGCCAAATGTGAAGTTGGCCTGCTTTCAGTATGTGACAGACCAAATTCGATACAACTGGCCAAGTTCAAGCAAGGTATATGCCATGGTCTCCAAAGATGATGATTAAAACTTAAGGAAACGTAAGTCGAGTCATCTTAAATCAAGGAAATGGGGCAATGCTGTAAAAGTAAAAGGGGAAAAAATTATTTTGAGCATGTCTTGGAAAAAGTCTGGGACACATTCATAATGGCACGATATTCCTCAAGGGTGTTTTCTTAAAGGATATGCAGACTGGCGCTAGCCGCAAAGCAGCAAGCTGAGAAGGATTGTAGGAGGGAGCAAGAGAAATTTGGGACAAGAGAGGGTGGCCTACAGCAGTCATGTGCTAGGAGGCTGAAAATAAATCAGCTCACAAAACTCACATACGTTGTTATGCAACAGTGCGTGAGACGCACAAGTATCCTCAGATGTGGTCATCAGTATGAGCAGCACAGGCAGAAAAGAACCTTTTGGCATCCAATGTATCAACTGTTGTACAACTGCTTTCTGCTTTTTTCTTAGAAGGAGACTGGAAATATGATAAAGTTGTATTTATTTATATATGTATTTATTTTAAATTGCATGAAGGCAACCTTTTTGTAAAGGAACAAAGTGCAATTTCGCTACCCTTAGGTGTAATTAATTAATTTCCTTGAGATGTTATAAATGTGGCCAAGACACCCCTGGCTCTTTTCGAGCTATTGGCTGATATATTGTACTGCAACTGTACTGCTGTTTTCAAAAGCCAGGTGGAATTTGGTCTTCAAGTGTGTCTGTTTACATTTTCTGTCTCTTACAACCAGCAAGCTCATGGGAAACACATGACAGACATGCGCTTTGATCACTCTACTGTTCTCCCCACAAAATGTCTCTTCAGTAACACTGGAAACCTCTCTGGCCTCCTAGAGGCTCCACCAAAAAAATCCATCCACATCCTTAGTGTGTTTCTTTCTGTGACATATCTTCATTTTGCACAGTATGTCAGGTTCCTCTCTCTCCAGCTGTTATTCATATTTCAGAAAGCTGCTGGGACTGAGATGGGAATACTGGAACTTATTTCACCTAAGTTTAGATCCAAAACTGGCAAAAAGAGTACAAGAGGCCAAATAGTGTTTCACTGCTAGGCTGCTGGCCTTTTGTTGGTCCAGGGCAGGAGCAAACAAAAGTGAACCTTGTCTGCTGGTCGTTCAGGACCCTTCTGACATGAGTTTCATGGATACAGATCTGATTTTTTTAGAGAAAAATCCCAGTATCATCTCAGGAAAGCCAACACATACTGTTTTCCTACAAGCACCCTAAAAGCATGGAGTCTTTGGGGAATACCTTAACAGCAAATACAAGGAATGACTGCATAACAGAGATTCTCTTCCTGACCATATAGATGAGCTCTCCAGCTCAAGTGTATGTGAGTTGCTGAAGCTATCACCACTACATACATACGGTGTAAGTAACAAGAGAAGCTGGCAGACAGGCTACCAAGTCACCACTGTAGCCACATTCAATCAATTGAATTCAACAATTCAGCACTTTCCCCAAGTACACCGACACACTACATATCCAAACTAATACAGCCATATCAAAATTCCTCTAAAGGCTCTAGCTAAAGGGCTAGTTTCCGTTGAACTGGAATCAAAGATATGAGAAAATGTACAGGTTTTTTTATTGCCAATTATGAGAGTATTCATGCAGCACTGCTTAAATATTATCTTCTAAAACTGATAAAAGGGCAATGTAAGGGGGAGTTCTTCAGAGAGCAGGAGACCAGACAATCAAAGCTGTTAATTACAAGGCAATATCCAAGAACTTAAAGATCATACCCAGACTAAACTCTGTCCTTTATATCAATATTCACCCCCCTAATATACATCCTTTTAAAAAAGTCTACACATCATAATTCTCTATCATATTTTTAAAGAATTTTAAGAACATTTCATGCACCAGTTAGTTCAAAGATACTGTGATACATTAAAAGTTCAAAGCTGCAGCTTCTCTCTTTCCTTTTATACCTCATTTTAAGAAGGGAAAGTTGCATGCAATTTAATATTCCTCTTCTCCAAGGGTTTGCACTTGTTGCTCTTACCCCCAGACTGTTGTAGAAACTCCTTTAACACAGAGAAGAAACAACAGTATATACTGTATTCATGGTAGAGAAACAGACCAATCACATATTTGAAAGAATATGGGAAAATTCAGACCAAGAGTCCTACGTGCACAGAGGAGCACAGATCAGTCACCCCCAGCCACCTGCAGTTTCTCCCAGTTAGCCACCATCACATATCTAGACAGCATCACAGTGGGTACACTACTATTGTGAGAGAAAACATGAGCAGGTGGTGCAATACTACCTCTAATTCATCATCTTAACCAGTGACATATAAAAAGCAGTGAAACATAAAGTCCTATTAGACCTGAAAAGCTGCCATAATTGCAATAGCATTGCTAACTAACCATTCAGCCCCATGTTCTGAGTAATTAGGGCAACGGTTTATGACCAGCACTTGGTGGCATTAGCAAAATGTAACAGGAGATTGAGCGTGACAGGTGGGTTGGTAAAGAGGAGGAGGAGGAGATGTAATTTACAGCTTTAAGGAATCACCTGTTAAAAAACATGTGTCCTTTACTGAAAAGGAAAAAGTTCCCCATACCCTATGGATAAGGAAAGGGGATTTGAGACAATGGCAAGGTGACAGTCTTTTACAAGAATGTTTTTGACTTCCCCCCCTCCCCTGACATACGGATTATGTGATTTTGCTCTGACAAGTCAGCAGGAAAAAGAAAAGTCTAGCAGGCAGGCTTTTGCAAGATAAATTCTGTATGCTTAAATGATTTGAGAAAGATGTTACCTTACTTCCTCTTAGAATGAAAAGGCTGATGTAAGTCACCTACACTGCTGCTCTAAACACAGTAGGAGGGAACTGGAGGAGTTCAGATAATGTAAAGAAAAATACCATGGAGGGAGGAGAAGCTCTTGCTTCTTGCCCTCCAGTGTTAGGCTTCAACAGTGAAGATTCTGCAGAAGATGCAAAAGATAGATATGCATGACTTATTTTTTCACAGCCATGAAGAACCTAAACTCTAGCACAACTCAAGCTAACTTTCTTGTTTTAATTCCTACCTGAAGTCCAATAGCAGTGTCCAAAATACAGAATTCCTTTTTTTTTTCCTTTTAATTCTTTCAGTGGGGGTGGGAGAGGGAATTTTTGATGGAAAATTGCCAGCAGTGATGGCTTTCCCTCACTGTAGAAAACTGAAATGTGCAGACTATTACATGTCTACATTTGTCTAGCTTAAAGTGCCATACACACAATCATGTCATGCTTTCACTGATAAAAATTTAAAAGCTCTCTTTTTAAATTACTGTTTACCGCTGTAAGTAACTAAACTTTTATTGCTACCCCTCCATTCTATAGAATCACAGAATCATTTAGGTTGTGAAAGACCTTTAAGATCATCGAGTCCAAATGTAACTTAACACTGCCAAGTTCACCACTAGACCATGTCCCTGAACACCACATCTACATGTCTTTTCAATACCTTCAGGGATGATGACTCTACCACTTTCCTGTTCAAATGCTTAGTCCTTTCCATGAAGAAATTTTTCCAATCTAAACCTCCCCTATCACAACTCAAGGCCATTTCCTCTTGTCCTATCACTTGTTTACTTGGGAGACTGACATCCACCTCACTACAACCTTCTTTCAAGTAGTTGTAGGGAAGAACAAGGTCTCCCCTGTCTCTTCCTTTTCAGGTAAATACTACTCATCTCTCACTGACAAATTTTTCAGTCCTTTTACCAATTATTATATTTAAGATCTCTTCTCTAAGGTAAGAGCAGCTACATGCATAAGAAATTCATATCACTCACAGTCATACCAAGACTAAATACACTTGTTCCTACTCAGTATTGTCCCTTAATATATCCAGAGGGTGATTTAGTCCTTTGGCCACCATATTACCCTGAGAACTCATTTTTATCTGACTAACAGACATGATCCTGAAGTCTTTAGCAAAAATCAGTGCTTGCTAAGGTACTCTATAAGGATGCCTTACATACTTTGTTTTAAAACTGATGCATTTCAAACTAGACACTTTAAAATGCATCTTGTTCAGCTGCCCTCAATTTACAATACTATTCAGTCTATCAGTGACACTTCAGCTCTGAATGTTTGGACTACCCTCTGTTTCAGCCATTCAGTGCCAGGTAGTCTGTGAAAAGGACTGGCAAGACACCATTTTCCTATACATATGTTTATCCTCTCCAAACAGCTGTTTAAGGCACAATTGTACATGCTTATTCATGCAGAGGATGTTGCAATACAGGTGGCAGTGGCATCGCGAGGAAGAGAAAATAAGCCAACTCTGTTGGATAAGGCATAAAGAAGAGGTCATGTTGGGAAACCAGCTCATCAGAAAAAAGCTGGCATATATGAGTGAAGCAGGAATGACTCTTCTCCACATTTCAGATCGCCCCTCTGTGGGGCTGGATGCCTCCCTGTATCTGAAACAAAAAGCTCTGAGACTGACATTGCTGTTCCAGGGTCTGCATCGAGGGTACATGGCAAGGGGGTGTTAATGGGGAGAAATACACCTGACTACCATGCTGGGAGAAACAACAGGACTGAATAACCTACATTTTCCTGATGGGAATCTGATTTTTCATGGAGAAAAATCTAAACTGACTGTCCCTTCAACCTTTGGGATTTTTTGGTAACAAAGTCAGCAGATTCTGATAAGAGAAAGCAGAGGCTTTTTTTCCTTCTGAAGAAAATATCCTTTTCTAATGGGAAGAAGCTTCTATAGCCTCATCCCACCTGCCACACAGTGGTGCATGCCACATAACAGCATGCCTGGGGAAACTGGCAAAGGTAATAACATTTCCTCTGAACCCTTGACAGTGGATAAAGAAAAAGGGCACTTGGTCCTTCCCCTGTTCTCTTTGAGCTGTCACAGAGATGTGCTGCACCCATAAAACAAGGCAGGGGCTGCTGAGGAATTCACAGCTCCAAGGGACCTTGTTTAGCTTGTTTCCATCCTCCAAGAGTCAGAGGCCGACAGGAAGTATTGTGGTAAGCACAACAGCAAGACCGGAGAGGGAAAAAGTGTGTTTCTAGATTTATAGCCATTTGTTCTGAGCCAACTGACAGAATCCTACGTGGGAGGGTGAGGAGCACAGGGTGCAAAATTAGCCTGCATTTAAATAAGAGACATGTGGGTTTGGAACCCCTCCCTCCTCTGTTTAAACAGCCCAGTGCTGCCGTGAACAAAGCCTAAAAAGATTATGTTCTGTGAGGATAATCTCAGCTCTCTAGTGCTGTCTTGGCTTCAGAAACACAGCATTCCAGTTTTCTCGCAGGGTCATTTCTATCCTTTCCCTTCAGCTCCTGTATGCTTCTCCAGCTACCCTCTGATTTCTGGGGTGAACATTTTTAATGTTATAATTATCAAGGCTCCTCAGATTTCCCTGCCATTCAGGCTTGAGAGGGACAGATTCCTCACCTGAAGGTAACAGGATTAGGTGTCAAGAAGCTTTCTCAGCAATCTAGGTACCCCTTTGGAAAGCAGAGGAGCAGCATTCCCCATGTGCATGGGGAGCCAGCAGCGCAGAGCACCTCATTGTCCACCCAAACACATTATCTCAACTGAGCATTAAATAACGCAAAAAATATTCCAGCAGCTCAAATACTGGGCAAGTGGTAATGATGCTGTCACTTTGGCAGAATGTGCAAATATTGGTGCAGATGGATAGCATTTGTGAAGAAGATGAGCAAGATGAGAGAGGACCCCTTTGATCTGCCCTGCGCAGTTCCCATCGCGGCTGAGGGCGCGCAGCTCTCTGCCAGTCAGGGAGAGATGTTCCCATCCTGGCTCACCCATTCCCACTCTCAGGCAGACTCTCTTGCCTTCCCTGCCGCAAGAGTGCAGAACGGCTTGCCTGGCAGGCACTATGCACCAACTTTAAACGTGCTGAAGCCTGAAGAGTGGCATCTGTTTATGCTAGGTTTGAATTTGCTCCACACCTACCAGAAGACTGGAGAACATGCTGTGTAGGGTTTTCGCCTGCTTTAAACAGGTAAAACAGGTAAAAGAATGTCAGAGATATTGTACACATCTGAAAATACTGTGCATAATATGCCTTGGTTGCAAATGTAGTTCCTATATTTTGGGGTACATGTTGCCTCATTTACATCTACTAGTTGTATATGAAACAGAAGCACAACTACCAAGAGAACTGATAAATATGAAGGAAGAATAACTGGGAAAAAAAGCAACACAAGAACCAAGAGTCAAAATACTGTTAAGAGCTGCAGCCCTTTCCTAAGGTAGGGTCAGGGATACCTGGAAGCTCATTGTACAGGACAGGCACAAATCTCTTGACTTCTCTGTGCCAAGACCACAGGATCAATCTTGTCCAACACCTGGATGTCATAAACGCAATAAATAGCCTGAGAATGCACCTTCTTCCTCTGGTCCAATGAAGGTTAGTCTGTATTGTACTTGGTCTTACCATGCTACCTTAGTCCTTCATTTGGGCTGTGGACACATAACTCTGGCACTGATGTGAAAGCAACACAGCAAATAACCAACATCACATAAATAACCAAAATAACTGTAATTGTTCTTTGTGGTACCAAGTCCTGCAGTGTTGACACCAAACAAATTCCTTTGACTTCTATGGGTGTTTGGCCTGATTATGAATTATATTAATCAGCCTGTATACCACAGGCTACAAAGGAAGTAGAGCATCAGAGGAAGAAAACAAACAGGAACTACTCTCAGGTTCACTCTCAGGCTTAAGAAAGATTGAAACCAGTCAGTACAGTGACTCATTCCATCATAGTCCCACTAATTTGGAGATGCTGCATCAATACTTGCCAGAGTCTTTCATACCAGAGCTCAGGATGGGAAATCCCAATTCCCAGTAAACCCAAATAAGTGCCCAAACTAATTTAAAAAACAAACGCTGAAATAAACCCACTTATTCTAATGTAATTTCTTTTTCACTGACATGTTGCAAAGCCTAGCCAAGAGTACACCTGCTGCATGAAAACCTCAAGGGCATTTTATGAGATCTCCCTCAATCCCAACAAAAATGGCCAACAAATTATCTTGGTGTTATAAAGCATAATTTTTTAAAACACATTAGAAAGCTCTGTAGGATGCAATACAGTCTCTCTAGTCAAGAACTTTCAATCCAAAGTACTCCCATTAGGTACTTCCACACACACAGTATAACCGATCACAGCTGTCCTGAGGTGGCAGGTAGTAGCTACACATGGTACAAAGTAGTGAAAAATGGATCAAATATCGACATGCTTCTGAAATGCTGTAAGGACATTCAATGTCCTTTCAGATCACACAGTTGCTCTGCATATAAAGACAGACACAGTAAGCCCCTCCAGGTCCATCTCCTGCTGGAAACCCAATGTGCCAGGCAAGGAGCCAGCTAAACCACTTCTGTCTATAAACGTCCTAAGACTTCCTGATGCACAAGCTCCTAGTGGCTGGATGCCTCTGCCATGGATCAGCTCCCCAGTGCAAGCCTTTCATTTTCTTCCTGCAGCAATCCAGCTCTAAAGTCTCATGTCAGGCATTAGAAAAAGGATCAACAAGGTGAAGTCTGACATCACTTGGTGATATTTGACATGAGCATGTGCATAGGTGTATGCAATTCTCCCTGCTGAGAATCCTGATCCCTCAGGCCCCACAGACACACCAGCAAAGGAAGAACACCACCCTACCTAAGCAAGGAGAGAAGTACTAAAACGACAGCCACTTTGCATTTTTTATGAGGATGTCTCCAAAGTGTCTCTGTACCTCCACAAAGCCCTTACCACTGCCTCAAAACCCATCTTGTTTCTCTCAGCTGATTAGGAATTTTTATTCTTGCTTGTCTCCCCTCCTCCCTGCCTATTCCTGTGTCCTTGGTGTCAGTGTGTCTGGACAGCAGCAGCTCTGTGGTGCTCTCCTGTCTTTCCCAAACACCTACTACTACTACTTGTGCTGTCAGTCACCCACAACTACTGCTTCTCCTGCGCCATTCACTCCGGGCAGTCAGGAAAGTCAATTTTTGCCAGGCTCACTGTCCCCCCCCTCACCCCAGCCCAAGAGGAAAGAGCATGCACAAGGCCCTAGGGAGCTTCCATGCTCCCAAGTCCATGTCTGTACCCTAAGTCTGTCCCAAATCCAAACTGGGGCAAGAACTCGGTATATATCAACCCTCCCACGTAACACCCTAGTTTTCATGAATGGAAAACCTGGAAAAATGAGAGGGTGCGGAGGTGCCATATGATCTTATCCTGGTAAAAGATTCAGATGACTGGGACACCAATACTTCATGGTGCAATACAGTATACATGCAGAGTAAATTTAGCTACAGCCTGACATTCTTGCTTTCCTGCTTGTAAACAGAGATAATTGTGCTTTCCTAATTAGTGCATGAGTGTTGAGAATAAACATCAAAATTTTTGAGGCACATCTTAGCACAAGAACAAAACTCACAGAGGCACAAAACATCTATGGAGGCCACAGCAAAGCTTTGCTTAGCCTACAGAGGATGTGTTCAGGAAAGGCTGATTGCTTCCCAAATGGTACAAAACCATCTTAAAGCCATAAAACCTCCAGAGTACATCCAACATTACCAGACAGACACTCCCTCCCACAAGCTCTTCTGACCTCTCTTTTTTCCTCTACTAGTCATCCTAATACATCTTAACAGCTGTATACTTTAAATATACTTGTATACTTTACTAATGCCAGTTCAACAAAGCTATCATTTCACTATGTTTTCTCAAGGCATGCACAGCTCTGCCTCTTTCTTTCCTCCCAAAATCCAAGGTTTAAACGACTGTCTATGGCTGTACAGAGTGAAAGCTCTGGATATACATCAAATAATTCAGAAGTAGAATAAGCATCAGGAACTAAAACTGACTGACCTCTTAGTCCCTGAGTTCAGCCCTTTTGTTTTCCAAGCACGTGATGGACCAGTAACTCACTCTTCACTCCAATCACATTGAAATTTGCAGGCTCCTAAGCCAAACTCTTCATTCAAATAAAATTATCTCAGGGGTCAAAACAAACAAGTGTGTGCTTTTTCTTCAAGTGAGATAACATGGCAATTGCATTTCTGTTCTCTTTGTAAAGGATTGCTAATGCTGTAGCAAATGATGGCTTCTGACCTATGCAGCACTGCAGCCTCACAGCAAACTTTTAGTCAGAAAATTGAATCCTTTTGGCAGGTTTATTCACTCATAAGGAATTCCTTTCATTATTTAGTACAAATAAAGATATACCTTCATGACAGGCTTCTGCTGCTCATGATGCTCACTTCCATATTTGATAGCTGAACAAACAGCTCGAGTCCTTTGCCTGTTCCACACCAGTGTGCAAGAGGGGTTCTCTTCTGAGACTGTTTAATTTTCAGGAGAATATTGGGTTTTCACACAGAATTGGATGGATGATCCACCAGATTTTGCTTTCTACCTTTAAACTCCTCTAAGGGAGTAAAAAGAATCTGCAGCACACTCGGCTCATCCAGCAAAGTGAGGCATCACAGGGAGAGACTCCTGCCTGACCTCTACAGGCATTAAAAAATGACTTGAGCTATGTGATTTGAATATCCCTGTTAGACCCTGAATATGCCTCTGATGCATATTCCTCTGTAACGGCAGGGAGTGAACTGGGACTGTAAATGGGACTTTGGACCCTCTCAACTTTAATTCTACATTAAACTAGGAGTGAAGATGTAGAGACCCTACATATGCCTTCCCTCTGACCATGCCTGCTCTCCTCTTAAACAGCACTAGCCTGCCACCATTTTCAAAGTCCCCAAAAGGTTTGCCACTGAGCTTTGAGAGAGAGAGGTTGGAGTTATTCCATTCCTTCTCCTGCTCTAAGATGGCTGCACACAATCCAGTCTTCGAATAGCAACTTGTTACTATTTTGAGTCAATGTGTGAACTGGGTTCTGCTGCCCTGTGGCAATAAACGGTATAAAGATGTAAGTTTCGTTCACAGCACAAAATGATACTTCTTTTCACATCTTTGCCCTGTGTTACTGGCTGGCCCTTTACTCCCATGTTATTGAAGACTGTGAGAACTCAATGCTGATCATTTGCTTCCTGATTCTTCACAGTACTTTCACTAACAGTGAAGTAGCCTTCGCTAACTCATTTGTCCTCAAAGACAGACAATCCTTTTCAGTATCTCCCTCACCATCTTCAAAAGTTAATGCATCTTTTTTCTCCGGATTTTGCCAATGCTAAGAAAACCCGAAGCAGAATTGCGTGCTCTATGTCCAAGCCAGAAATTTTAAGTACAGAATTTGCTAGGGGAAATCATTGCAAAATAAACAGATGAATAAGATACTCTGCATTTTGCAAGCCTATAAAAAGCTGAGCTGGAACAGAGTGGGCAGGAACTTAAGGGCTGAGTGCCAATCAGGATAGCTGAGGGGTCTGTTAATTTATCCCCCAAAGATTTCCTTCTCCCTTAGGTTGTAACTAATTGCACAAACTCCTATCTAATGCTACTAATGCTATTATGCTGGAAAGCCCAAACCCGAGGAGGGAAAAGGCAGTGTCTGGCAGCAGATGCCAGAAATCAGCCAAGATCAGAAGCAGAGCATGTCTTCTGGCTATATGTATGAGATAAATGTGGACTTCATTTCTACCCATATCCCCCATACTCTGCTCCCCTGAACCCTTCCAGTGCCTCCTCTTCCAAAACTCTGCTCTGTTCATGCTGAAATGATAATTGTTAATTTATTCTGCTTTTCTGGTTGCTGTGCTAACCCACAGCTTGTGCTGCTTGGTGTCTAAGCAGCTTGTCCTGGGGATATGGTTAAACCTGCCTTTGATCAGCATTTAATCCTTCAAGGTGCTCTGGGGGCTGCAGTTTAGTTTCTATGCGAAAGAAATGAGAAAAGGCGGAAAGGAAGGAACAAGACTTTCACTCTTTCTTTCTTTCTTTTCAGTCCAACCCTCCCTGTCTCCAAAGGAAACATTTACAATGGACTGGGGTAGTTGTTACAGTGGGTGAAGGAGCTGATCCATGGGCCTGGCCCAGAACTGATGACTGTGAGATGCAGAAACCCTGGCCTTCAGGAGCCTAATCTTTCCATCTCCACAGGTAGCCCAAAGATCTGTGCAATTTTGTTTCTCAGCTGAATATAAGGTGCTTGCTAGGGAGAGAGGCTTATTCTCCCCTCCCTTCCTTCAAGCTTTCACTGGGGAGAACAAGTAGAGGTAGCATTTTAAACAGATGGGAGCTAAGGGAGTCTTTCAAAGTAAATAAATAAAAAGTAACTTGCAGTTCCTACACACAGCTAAATATGAATGTCTGGATAAAGCCCTAACTGTGGGGTACAGCTATCTGCAGGAATGCAGAAGCTGCAGTAGGAAAACAAGGGGTGGAGCTGGGGAAGAATTTGAGAAGGCAAGACTAGACTGGATGAAGAAAGGCAACTGATGCCAAACATCCCAGACAAAGTTACTCAGAAAAGGATTCTGTTAATGCTCTGGGACAGCATCTCTAGGTGTGGGAAAACTCCACACCTAAAATCACTTAAAACTATGTGGTGGGATGTCCACATCAGTGTATTGCCATGGCACAGGACTTCCCCCAATGGGGAAAATGTACCATCCATTCAAAGAGTTTACAAGCACTTGGCCCTTGGAAATCAAAGAGCAGCACACTGTCCACTTGTACCCCACATTTTTGGCTTTAGACTCACAATGTAAAGGCCACAGAATGGTACTTCTCAACCTCTCTGTACGTGGAGCTTGATCATCACAATGATACGGCACATACTTTTCTGTTGTTAGCTAGATCATGTCAGCCAAGCTCTGGGTGTAACAGAAATGAGATACAATACAGTTCCTCTGCCTAGCTAAGGTACTTCCAGAGTACTGATCAATGTAGTTGTCTAGGAAATGTATCCTCAGGATATTAAAGTTGGTTTCCATTCCCCAAGTGCTGTGGTAGGTTACTCAGTTTGAGATTAAAGGTATAAATCCAAAAATAGATGAAACTGTAACAGGAGAATGCTGCCACTATTACCATCTATTTATGGCTTGGTTTAGTAAACCTGGGATACACTGTAGCTCCTGGATTCTACTTGTTCTGCAACAGAATTGTTTTGTGCACCTGATGAGATGAGATGCTTCTTTTCTCTAGGCCTCAGTAATCTCATGATATTTAGTTTCCTTATGAAACTCGATTTTCAATGAAATGGAATTAATGATATTGTCCTATTTCGGTAGGATACTTTTAGCTGGCTCTAGACATGTAAACAGCTGTGAAATTGAAAACAATAATTTATCTCATTTGCACTTGCTTACAGCTACACTACTGTAACTCTTTGTATGCTCCTGTATTTCTGCTCTGGAACTGGAGATAGGAATTAGAATTTTAACCTGCCACTCATCACATAATAAAATGCAAGTCGCTCACCCCTGGTATTTAGGAAAAAATTCTAGTAACTACATGTGATTTTGAAGTACCAAATAAACTTCACTGCTTGACTTAAATATCACAAATCTTCATGCCATGACACCATACTAAAGGACTGCCAGCTGAATGTGCAGCAAACAAATGAAAATCCCTTAGCAGTTACATACATTACTTGTTCAAATACCATAGAGGAGAAACATTTTTCATCTGGTATGGAAAATAAATTAGAAACATGCCAGCCCCAATTAGACATATGTTAAATTCTGTGAAACACCCCTTTTTATCACACTTAAAACATGTGGAAAATACTGATGATACAGGGTTAAACTGGTCTCCAGCAGAATTTAAGCAGATTCCAGGGGTGACTATACAGACAGGAGGTCCCTGACATCCTATGCTCTCTGCTCCATTGCTCTGAGCTGCCTCAGGGCAGGAGAGGAGTAGCCCCTTCCTTTCCTCTTCTGCTGCTCCAAGCCCTGAAGCCTTACAGAAACTCTTGGTTTCTCATCTCATGTTGTGCTCTGCAGCCCTAAAGAAAACATCACATTAGCAGTGCTGCAGAAAAAAAATCACTGCTACCCTTGGTGAGCCAGCAGAAAAAAATTGAGAGGCACTTGAAATAAAGAGTTAAATCAATTATAAAAACATGTCCCAATCCCTCTTAACTGAGCTTCAGCTATCTTTACCCACTTTTTTTCCTTCTCAGGCTTTTTCAATATAGAAAAAAAAAACCTGTGTGAAAAAAAAAAAAAATAAAGCCAGCTAACACAGCAGGAGCTACATGCTGATTAGAAAAAATTTGCTTTGTTGGGGTGCAGGTCTGGGGGCAGGAGTATATGAAGCAAATAAATGGTATTAATCTTTTAAACCTGAGAGTTTTAGCTACTGCATTAAAAATTTGGCAGTGGTATCTTCTAATCCCAAAGCCCAAGTACAGCGTATTATCCAGTAGACTGCATTCCCACACTTGACACCTCCCTAAAAGCTTTCCATCATGTGTGCCAGTTTTATCGGCTACCTGGAGGACTAAAAGAGAATTCACTCACTAATTCCCAACCTCAGAGCAATCTTGCTCTGTTCCTTGAATGGCAGGGTGAATAGGGCACTATCTTTAGAAAGCCTTTGCTTATTCAGTTATAGCACCTTGCTTCGCTACCAGCCCTGAGTCCAAACCATATTACTGAGTAGAAGCAGCAAAACCATTCACTGGTGGTCTAATTCTGTTCTCCCTGCCTTGCCCTGAGGTGTAGCTGCCTCCGATGTGGACCATGAAAGCTGATGAGCAGTTCACAAAGGCATGATAAAACACTGCAGGTCAAGACATGAGGAAAAAGTCAATATCCAAGTGAGCCTGCAGGAAGAATGTAAAGAGTTGGAGTAAAAATAACATAATTGGGACATAGCCAGAAATGAGGATTAGCACTAGACAAGGTCAGTGACAATGAGTGATGAGGATTCCCAGTTGCATGTCTTATACCAAAAATATCTCCACAAGTAACAACCCACCCCAAGAAGAGTGAGCTCAGCACTAAAATGCTGGAAGTGCCAAATGAAATCTAGGTCCACATAGTGCAGTACGTGTCCATGGCAGTAGCCAGTGTCACACCCTGTGGTGAAAGGACAGCAAACCTAGCTGTAAGAGGCAATTGACGTAGTCTAGTAGAAAAAATTATGCAGCTGGAATAAACAGGCAAAATATCAGACACAAAATCTTTTTCACGTCAAAAAACTAGTCTGTTACAAACCAGTTTTATCAGCGGTTTACTAACTTTGCTTCATTTACACACTAACACCACTGCAGCCACAACATTATTAACTACAATCTGCTCTAGTACATTTTGGGAATATGTGCTTCTATACCTCCTAGGTCTCATCTTCATTTCTGGGCATAAGCCTTGAAACAGCATGTTTCTTGTTCAGAGTGAAAGACCTGTCACACTGCCTTGTCAGTGGCCACTGTGCGGCACAGTCCCCAAAATCACGCTGAACCAACTTCTTGGTCTTCCACCAGAGGGATAAGGAAACATCACCCAGTGAAAATATAATTTGACAGATTTTGTACAATCAATATTGACGTTTAACAACTCCAGATCTCCTGCTCCTTTGTGAGCTCATCCATAAATGCAATATGGGGTCTGCAAGGAACATGATAACTGTCCTTTGATCTTGTTCTCTTTTGAGTTATAAAATAAGATTTCATATTAAGATTTAGGGCAAGGGACAAACTGCTTTGAGTTCTGGTGTAGCACAATATACTGAATGCATTATTTTTCCAAGTCACAGCTTTCCTTCTGAATTCTGACAAGGAAAGACTGACACACCGGATAAACCAGGGAAGAAATTACATCATATGCAATCTGTTACTTTCTCTCTTTCTCTTTTTTTAGGACACCTGAAGCAGATAAAAAACAGAGAGGGGGGGTCAGATCCCCACTGGGTGTAAGCTGGCATAGCTCTGCTATAGTCACTGAGTAGAATGAGTCAATATATTGATACCTACTAAGAAGTTACCTGTGTATCTTAAATATTAACACCAGAGTCAACATGAAGGAAAACGGAAAGGGGCTTTCACCTCATCTGTTCAGATCTTCAGCCTAATGAATGTATAAGTTCCTTAATGAGCACACGCGCACACACACACACGTGCTAAAATAAGCCTGGCTGAGTCAGAGAGGCACTGTGGGACCCATCTGCCCCTGCTGATCAACCTCCTCCTCCCATCCACCCACCTTCTGCCCCAGAATACGCCTAGCTCTGCTGCCACACTTCTGTGTCAGGCACAAAGTCCCCTGTACAAGCAGAAGAAATAAAAATAATAGCCTAGGCAGGCTTCCAAAAGTCAATTATCTACCTGCTTTTTTTTTTATTTACAAGGTAATTGGTCCACATTCTGCTATTACTGGTATCAACGCAAACCTGGAAGATTGCAGTTAAAGACAGCAGAACAGACCTAGGATGAAAACCAAGTACTCTCCTGGTGTATCTGAACTTAAAGCATAATTTGGCAGTATGTAGTATGCATTCTTGCTTCTTCTTGTGCACATTGTACTAGTTTATGAACACATTATTTAACCTGGGGAAACATCAGAACTTTCCTTCATAAATGTATTTCAATCCAGAGGACTGCTCAAACAGAAGTCTCCAAAAATTTGATTTAGAAGAAACCACAGCTAAGAGGCTGCTAGATGATGAGAAAAGTCTTATGGTATTTAAACATATAACAGCCCAGAAACAGACAGTGCTGGATATACATGTGAAGGTACTTTATACTTTTTGTATAGCTCTCTCTCTCCTAACTGCAGAAGCCAGTTAAAAAGAAGATTTACATGCTCTGAAGGGCTGGGCTTTGCAGCCTGGAATGGGGAATGAAGAACAGCAGCAGCAGTGTCCTTTCTGGATCTCAGCACAAGCCATACAGCATAGGCAGGACCTATGCACTGCCCTCCACTGCAGAGTGAAGCTTTCCAAATTAGGTCCATTAGACTCAATATTTGCCTCATATCTCTCTCCAGCACTGGCAGACTGGAGAACCTTTGAGAACTCTCAGCTGTCATGCAGCAACAGAAATAATCCAGTTTTGGTCTCTCCTAAAAATCTCTGGCATGGATGTGGTTATTTCCAAAAACAAAGTTGACTGTGGTCAACAGCCTTTGGGGATTTCTGCTGGATTGGGAAAGTTTAATGCCAGACATGCTGGGCAAAGGACTAAAATACTTTCATATTACATGTCAGGAATAAACACAAGGTGATTCAACTCAATCAACTCAATGCCTTCTTGTTCCTGTCACACCTGTAAATGCTACTGACTGTCATCTAGAGATATGCTTCTCTAGGACAAGCAATTTTCCTGTGCAAGGGAAGTTCATCACAGTTAGATATAAAGGACTATCCTACCCCTCCTCGTCCCCAGTCTCTGCTTTCTTTGGCAGTGTTCTGGTGCTGATTTTCTTAGATAATACAGTTGCTTTAATGTTTTAAAACTAAAGACTTCTTAAATTGAAAAGTGGTGTTTTAAAAATGGCAGTATTTTACTTTTCAACATTTTTCATTTTTACGACATTTTAAATGCTAATTCTATTATCAAAAATGTTATTGGAACTGTTATCAAAATGGTTATAACTGTAGTAAACCCCCTTAGAACATAAAAACCAAATCTATTTGGAATCCTGTGAAGAGAAAAAGCATCAAAACCTCTACATTGAAAGGGTAAGTTGAGAAACATTTTCCAGCCCAGCTCCATAGAAAGGCAGGCAGTTAACTCACTCCTTGCTGCAGTCTGCTCTTTTCCACACTGAAATGTAAGAAATACAAGCACTGAAATGAGGGTAGCATTCATTTCCTTTCAACACAACACAGACCGAATTTTCCTCAGTCTACCGTCCTACCTACAAACCTACCAAGCAGTGTTTCTAGGGCGCTAGCTACTCACTTGCCCACAATTCCATGTAAAAATTATGAACTATACAGGTAAAGGACAGTCTGAATGAACTGCTTTACTGGTGCTCTGCAAGAGACACAGAATGCTAAGTGGTCCTGACCACATGTATACAACCACTGCTGCTACATGCACACAGTAGTGGTAGCTGCTTGGGTCTCTAGAGCTATTTAGGCTGTAAGAAGAAAGACCAATGAATAGGAATTAGGGATCCTACTTGCCTTTTACCTCTAAAATGCGAGTGCTAGTGAATAGTTGCATGTGAAATCGACAACAATGGGAAGAGAGAAGAGAAAATCCTTTTTTGAGACATGAATTATGATCTTTTTAAAGAGTAATGGTGCACAGATCTCCCTCTTACAGAGGTTCAGTGTAACAACTAAAAGGATTGTCATGTTAAATGGAGCCAATGATGGCTAAAACTCAATCCCCAGTTAATAATTTGCTCTCACCAGCATGGTAAAGCTGAGCATCCCAAATCTCCAGGACAGTTCTGCTAATGGAATTGCAAAAAAAGTCAAGTGAGATGTTATCTGAGCCTGCCTGATGAGATTGCAGTTTGCAGACAACCCTGGCTTATCTTAGATGATGAACTATCATGGATAAACAGAATGCATCAAGTCTGTTTCCCCAAGACCTTGACTTGCTGGTGGTAGGGGAATATGAATAACATCTAGGCAGCTCAATATAGATTAAATGAGGAACTGGATAAGATCATGGTGTTAACGAATATGCCCTTTAAAAATATCACCAAATACCTAGTCTGATAACCACACAATGCAAAGGATTATGCTTCTGGTATACATTATTTTAGGGCAGGTAAATTAAGGTTAAAATCAAGGACTCTAAATGTAGTATGTAGTTGCAAACATACATAAGGTTTTCTATGTGTCCCCTTACAATAGTAACTGACTTTTACATAATCTATCAAAAGCTACTATCCATCTGAAAATTCCTTACACAGCTGTGTCACTATCACAATTCTGACACATAAGAGGAAACTGCAGCATTAGATATGATTATAAAACCACAACATGCAAGATACAGAAAAAGGTCTGCAGACCCTGCTTTCCTCTGAATTCACAAACACTATGTATCCATGATGTTAGGAAGAAACAGCTTGGTAAGAAAGACATAGAAATCTTGCAAAATGAAGACTGAATGTTGTCCTACACATCTGTGATCTCATCAAAATTACATATTCTGTTTGATAACTGCCACTGAGAAACAAATTTTAAAACATCTAGTTTAGGCAGGCAAATCGATAATGAGTAGAGACATGCAAGGAGTATTCATTTATGTAAATGTGACTGCATTATATGTGTCTGAACAAGTTATTGTAATGCATTGCATTAATGTACCAGATTGTGTATCCTAAACAATGTATTGCCTAAACAGTGATTTGTTTGGGCTTTAAATTTATTTAGCTTTAAACACCCAAAAAATATGGGTACCTAGCAGTGATGGTGGGATTGAGCCACAGTTCAGGCTTGCTCCAGTAGGAGGTTACAGACTGAAATTTGTTGATGCAGAAGTAGTGCAAAAGTTCACTATGAAATCTTTTCATAACAGAATCAATGACACTTAAACAAGCCCACAACTACAGCTGGGTTTGGAAAAACCTACAGCACTGGGTTATTACACAGTGGCAGTTAAAACAATACAATGACCTTACAACTGATGTATGACACTGCTCCACAGTCTTTGACTGCTTTTTCTCAGAATCTCACTGGCAGCAATTTCCATTTAAAAACTCCTCTTCAATTAAAATACAAGCTACCTAGTCAAAATACAACATTCAGTTTTAAGCCTAAAACTGTGCAAAGAAGCATGGTTTAGAATACTCATTTCCAGAGCCCTAGTCACCTACAGCTAAAGTCCAGAAATTTTTCTCATTCCTCCTGCTGTTCAAGCCACAATGAATCAAGTACAATAGAAATAACAACAACTATTTTGGGAGCCTTCTAAATGGATTAATGCTCATGTAACCCAGGCTTTCAGAATGGTTCTAATGGCATAGATGTGAGTTTTTGTTTGCATTTTTGTACACATCATTTCATGACTAGCATTGGTTGAGAATTTTCCACTGAAGGGTAATTAATCAGAAGTAAACTATTTTTAGGGATTGTTCTATATTCAGTTTTAAACAAGTTTAGGCATTTAACAATAAGGTTTTAAGTTGTATTAAAAACATGTTTTGTTTGGAATGCTTAATAAATAAATACTTCATAAAATTTAAAAATATGAAAGATTGAAACTTTTGTAATGATGTTGTTATGCCCATTATGATTAATAGTTATAAATGAGCAAGATTTGCCTTTAGTAGACCAACCAGTATAGAAGGAAAAAATTCAAAACGTAAGGAACATAAACCCTATTCAGATCTAAAAATGTAGCAACAGCTTTCAAAACTACATGCAGGTTTATACCAATAGCTCTGAATTTAACACTGTAATCTAATAAATTAGTCAATTTGAGGCAAGAGTACTGCTACCTGTAGATCCATGGGGAGTAGTATCAGCAATGGTAATAGGCTCTCTCCCTCAGCTGAACAGAGGGAGAACTAATTATTGCCTATAGGATATGAAGAGTTCACAGGCAGCGGGACATAAGAAGAAATATAACATACAATAAATCATTATTGCTATCCTCAGCCCTTGATTTTTAGCAGTTACAAATTTTAGTTTCTAAGATCTTTCTTTGAAACTGTTTTGAAGGACTCCCTTGAGGATCAGGGCTAATAGGTTAAAGTGGTTATTTGTGAAAAATTTTCTCCCCCGTTAACTGAATGTTTCTGTTTACTGAGTGTCTGTGTGAGTTTGCCATGGCACATCGCAGTTTTCTGTTTTTCCCAGCTTTGGTTCCATGAGGACCTTTGCAAGCACTGGATGACTTTGCAACATTGATTAACAGGTTTGACCACACGTGTTAAATCCAGGGCTCTGGACTGTTTACTGTGAGTGATGTTTTACTGTGGCGACTACAGAAACCAGGCAGTCTGTGCTTGGTTTCATTAAATGAATTTTGTTTCTGGGGATGAATTTGGCAAGAGTGTTGCAGAAGTAGTCTGACGGTACAGGCATTGTAGGGAAGGAATGAGTTTTGGGAGAACATCTTTTAATGATATTAGTTTTCCTGTAGAAGTTTAATGGTTTTCTGTTTAAATTCCTGCATATGGTGTTAAGCCATAAGCAGATGTATAAAGTGGGTGTGTTTGTGCACAGAGAAAGGGTTGTATTACTGTTATTTTGCATCAGGTTCTTGGACGTTTCACAAAAAGATGCGACCAATCTCCCTCAAGCAGTAAGTGTTTAAAGAAGATACTTGGACTGATCTCCTCTGAATTCCTCGGAAGAGCCAGCTCAACATTTTCAGCTTTTTGGGGTTTTGTCCGTATCAGAGATGGAAAAAAATAAAAAATCTTGAGTAAAATAGATGGGACATTTTCTGTACCCTACTCTATTCACATCATACATTACAACAACAAATGGAAGTCCCTTCTTCCCAGGTCGTAAGTTCTCTGGAATCCCTTTTCTGTAGCTGAGTCTGCCAACTGCTAGACAAATACAGGAGATCAATAAAGATTTTCATCTGAAGTTGGCAAGATGTACAGCCGAGGCTGAAACTGGGATACTCAGGTCAGAGCTACTTCTATAGATAGGCAGGTACACGTTGTGACAGCAAGGGAACTGACGTGACCTGTAGCCAGCTGAAAGCACAGGGCCAGCACAACAGAGTCTTCTTGATGCCAAATGTCTTCCGGTTTGTAATGGCGAAAGTAAGATCAGGCTGGTTATGTCTCCCAAGATTAAGAAATATGCAAGTATTTCAACTCCCCATTACCACCTGAGAGTTTAAAACATGCAGAGGTGAAGCCCTGATTTGTCTAGAGTGGCAGCAGAAGGCAGGGTCAAACCCTGCCCATACACACAAGTTGTTGTTTCCATATTCCTTGCTTAGACTGCTCTACCTCTTCCCCTGTGGGATACTCTTATGTGAAAGCTGCTCTCTGGAAGATTTACATTAGTTTAGATGAAAACCCCGAATAGGAAGGACTTATTTCTATGGACTGTAACTGAAACACTGTAAGTACATGGCAGCTGCTGTTTGACACTGGACACAACAGGCTTAATGTCACAGTTTGGAGGCAGAAGAGAAAACATTTCTGGCAGCATTTAACATGGCTGAGGTTTTATTACTAGACACAAATGTACACAAAACCAGCTTTTCTGCAAAGATATGTGTAGTCTCTTTCTTTCACACACACACACACACATCATACTTCTAGTCCTCAGAAGTCCATGATGGGGGTTGCTATTCAGAAGAAAAAGAGGTCCAATCCTGAAACTCATGTGCAGCAAGCCAAATATTTCAGGAAGATATGGACAAGCACTGTACCAACAATCTACCCCTAAACCGTATTTTTTTAAGAAAAATTTAAGTATTTTAGACATATTAGACTCAAAGTACATGGATGGATTAATCATGATTGTCAATGCTTCCTGGTAGTGTCAAACTAATTATTCATGTGCCTCCCTTGCCTGTGTACATATTTCAGCAAAGAAACCCTAGACAGAAACACAACCACGCCACCAGGCAAGAGCAATGTGAAAAGTGCACCGGACCAGATGCCACCAGTGCCAGGTTGTACTGTCAGCTTTGACTTTGTGCTCAGCCACATTCAGATAATCTAAATTCTATTAACCTCCAAAGCCTGTTGGGTGCTTCCAATCAGGCACCCTGATAACCTGGACTGAAGTGACAGAAAGTAGTAAACCCTGGGATTTCAGCAGAACTCGGACTGTTTAAATGTGGCAACAGTTTCTGACTCAGCAAACTGCTTTGCCTCTCCATGTCCCATTTTCTCATCTTAGAATAAGAAATACAAAAACTGGTTGCTTGCCTTCTATCAGTGCTGTGATGTTCTAAGAAGCTGCATAAAACGCTTTGAGATAGCAATTTAAAAATAGCTAAACAAAAAGTTAGTAGAAGAAAAAGACTTACTAATACAGAATGGCATATAAAATTATTATAAACACAATGAAAGTGCAGAGTCTCCTTCTCAGTTGTTTACAGCATAAGGTGATCACCATTTGTGAGGTTAAGGAAAAAAAAATACAACCCTCCCTTGGGATATACAATTAAGCATATCAAAGAGGTTATTTGTGTCCATCTGCAGCATCTGGCACTGGCCACAGTCAAGAGACAGAATACCAGACCAGATGGACCACTGTGTATGGAAATTCTTATAATCTTCTGTGATTAATTTCTTCCTTCAGGTTGGATATGTCTCTTCAAATTGTGTATCAACATCTAACCAAAACTGGTGCTGACATATCATTGATTGTACTGTGAGTTTATCTGCAGCTCAGCATTCTGGGACAGTTTAGTCCCTTGCTTACCTCAACTCTAAAGCAGGATTTCTTTATCAGTGAATTTCTACATTCAGTCACACATTTTCCAAGCCTTGTCCTCAAAGATTACTGACAGAGTCCATGACTCAACTGTAATTTGAACCAAAAATCTTTTAGTTCCTGAATCTTTGCTACTGTAAGACTGTAGCCTACAAGACTGTAGACTATAAGACTCTAAATTATTTTCTAATATTACAGTCTTGTCCATGAACTTATAGAGCCTAGGTCTGCATGGCAGGATCCTAAAACTTTACCACAAATTGTTTTGGAATGACTGCACTGTTTTTCTGTGATTCAGGCAAAGACATGCAAAGCAAGGGTGATATAAAACAGCAAAGATAACAAAAATCTTGTCTTTTACAAGAGTCACCTATTGCATATTTTTTTGTTTGAGGATCATGTAGGTAAGAACAATCAATTATTTTTAATACTTATTTTATTTATAAAGAATTTACAAATAATTAGAAATCATTAGTACTGTACTATAAAATGATGACATTGCATTTTTATAATACATCAGGGACTTTGTTGCCATATTTTAAACTTCTTGATTAACTAGGCCTTCTGTAAGCATAGTCAAATTCAGCTACATGAAGGCCAGGGACTGAATCATGCTCTCTAGAAGGTGCCCTTGAATCCAGGAATCCAAAAAGGTTATAGAAAAGGGCTGCTGTAGAATGGTTGCTCAGGCAGTGAAATGGGATAAAAGAAAGAGCTGCTCCTGCAGATACGACTGCTTTGTCTTTACATAGTATTTAGAGGGAAATAGTCTCCACATACAGCCCCTAGCACTTTCCTGAATCTGAACTCAGCTTCCCTATGGACATGAATTAAGCATCATCCTAAACCTCAGCAGAAATGTAAAAACCAGACACTGCTTCTGAAGAGAAACGAGTTTCCCCGAGGAGAAATACTACACATATCCCTATGTACACACAGAGGGGTGCCCTTGCAAAAATGCCCACTATTCAGATACTGCATTTGAACAAACTGCTCCTCTTAGTCTCTTGTTGTGTAACAGAGGAGCACAGACAGGGCAAGCACACACCCCGAGGCACCACTGCTGACTGCCACACAGCCCTGCCTTTACCTGGGCCTGTCCTAGTGACCTTCTTAGCAACACAAATAAAGCACTGCACAGCTCTCCCCTTGCTGAGCAGCAGCAGAATCCACCCTTTCTCCCTCCATAAAAAGTGAGCCTTGAGCCTTTAGATTGATAACTAATAAGCTAAATTTATTAATGTCTTGTTCTAGATATTGACAATAAGACTTCAAAAAACATATGGTTAAAAAAAATTATAAAAAGAAAGCTAAATGGGTGATTCAATCATCACAGTAACTGGATGTATAAAACATATGGAATACTCCAAAGTCTAGATCTAAGGTCAAAAAAGTGTGTGGCTTAAAGACCACTGTACATTGAACATCAGCAACATGGGGCTCTGGTGGACAAGATGCATATCCCACAGCCTTCTGCAGAGCACTTGAAACTCCTCAGCTCAGATGAAGAGCAGCCAACAGGGCAGCCCCGTTGCTGAGCTCCAATACTGCTCCTTCCTGTCCTGTTTATTTAGTGCATTTTTTCCTCTAGCTTCAAATTGCCTGTGTCTTTTCTTGAGAACTACTTGGGTCTTTAATGGCTCTTCTAATGCTTCCCTCCTTTACTTCTGATCAAAGAGAAAGAAAGGATGGGAACGAATTTACACTTCAGCTTAATTTCCATCTTCCTCCTCTTTTCTCCCTCCCCTCTTCTTTCCCTCAGTTGCTGAAATCACCTCAATAATTTTGTTCACAATTTTTGGTAAAATGAATTGATTGAACTGTTGCAGACAAAATCTAACTTGTGACAGAAGCAGAAGACAGCCAACAGGGACAATGAGAGTAGAGGCTGGGGTGACAGAGTCAGCTCTTTGGGTCACTGGTCTAAAAAATCCCCTCAGATTTCTAAAACCAGTGAAGAGAAATGCATGTCCATAATGCTCCTTGAAGCAGTAAATGAAACCATCACCAGCAGCAGAAACTGCTCTCACAAAGAAAGGAGTGAAACAGAACACTACATTTAACCACACAGCCCAGGCATTTCCCATGCTTCTGACAATGTATTCTTAGGATGAGAATCAGTATTTCTTTGCAGAACTGGCTTCCAAAAAGGCACCCATCTTTCTCAGGACATTACAGGAATTAATTCCCAGGACTTCTTCCAAAGAGAGTACCAGGAGCCATACCACTGTGAAGTTCCTTAAATTCCAAGGACCAAATATTCTGGCTGAAGTTTGAAAATACCTTTCCAGAATGTTGGGAAAGAAAAGTAACAGTATAGTTCTCTTCCTTTCACATGTGTTATGTCAGGATCTAACAAGATTTTAAAAAATCATCATATTTTTGCACTACAGCATAGACAAACTGAATCACCTGGCAATGTATGATTCACCATCCAGTATATCAAGGTAAGCCAGGAGCAGAGCTAGGGAAAATGTTTGGGGGCTCTTGTCCTCAGTTCTCTTCCATGCTGCTGCTGCTGAGCAAAAACCTCTTCAGCACTGCTCATTAACGACTGGAATATGGCTTCACTGACATCAGTGGCAAAATTTCTCATCAAGGAATGCACAAAAGGCTCAGGTTTTGACCGTTTTTCAAACAGTCATCAAGTATTAATTAGACCAGTAGGGGAGGCTTCTCATTTTGCCTGTGTACATTTCCTAATGACTGGGCCAGGAAAAGTAACTGAGTATATGGCTTGTTAAGTAGAAATTAAGCTGTCTGGAATAACAATTACCTGAATTGAAATAAGCTTTGGTATACACCACTGGCAGAACGTGCCACCCTGCTATCTGAGCAGAATTTGGTATCTTGATATTTGGTTACAAGATATATTCATTTTATACTAAGCAAATGCACATCAATTGTGAAAGACAGGCACCCACATCACCTTATTCTGTTCCAGTCTACTGCAATCCTGCCATGTTTGTAGTCCCTAGTGTCAGAAAAGCAAGTTACCAGGTAAATGGATGTTTGTAGGGCACAGACACTTTTTGTCTCCAGATTCTCTGTAGGAAAAAAAAAAGGTTTCAAAAGAAGTAAGTAAGAATTCTCTGCTCTGCTTCTCTTCTTCAAGCCTCTATAAGGTGCTGAATACATTTCTCAAGGAAAATTAATTTCTTTGCCTCTTCCTTGCCTCTAATGAACTGCCTCTGAATGCATGAGAGGACAGGAAGGAGAGCACACTCCATGGTGAGATAATAAAAAGTGAAAAGGCATTCAAAGCCATCAGTATCTTCCAAACTTACTGTGACAGAAATATGCTGGACTGTAGTCAGGGGAGCAAGATCAGGGAAACTTAGAATAGCTTTGGCTTTCATTACTAAACTACAAAGAAAAGATGACATTGGGGGAGCAGGGGTCCTCCTGCAATCCTACAGAGACGTTACACAAGCACATGACCAGATGTAGGCCACATAAACTTAGGATTACACTAGGTCCTATCCAGGCCACCAGCATTCCTGAACACTGTACTCAGTGAACATCAGTGAATGACAAACTCTCCTGTGCAAGCACAGAACATCATAATTATCAGTAGCATAATCAGAATATAAGAAAAGCAGAGATGAGCTACCACCAGACAAGTAAATCAAGAACAAATAAAGGAAAGAGAAAAATGTCAGGTTTCTATGTACTGTTTCCACTTTCATCTCACCAGATACTGAAAGATCCGCAGTGCTTCTAAGTCAGAAAACATGCCCATATAACTGCAAGCTCCAAGAGTCTTTGGGGTGAAACTCTCAGACGATCACCGTAACTCAGGGAAGTTACAAAAGATGAAGGCTTTAATCCAATAAACACAGGGATTCCTAAGTGTTAAATCAGACAGTGAGAATCTTTCCAGAGTAGAAGCCAAGTAGCGACCTTGGGAGAACCCATTTTCTATGTGTAGTCCAGCCAATGTAACAACCCAATAAAATTAATCAGCTCTTTCTTTTGTCTTTTTCTTTTTTTTGTTTTTTTTTTTTTTTAATTTCTCTTCTTCAGAAACACTTGAATTCTTCAACAGTTTCATGTCTATTTTATCTATTATGTGTTCTCTCCTGTAACCACCCTGTAGCTGCCTTCCCAACACTACTTGGGGAATTTCCATATTCTGCTGCTTTGTCCTCATGTTCATGGTTGAAGTGTTCACCAGCAGTGGAGGACATTTGTGCACTGAAACACTGGTAGCTGAGACAGTAAACCTGCAGAACCAGCTAGACAGAAATATTTCCAGACATCATCCCTGTAAAGTCTCTGCTGGCTGGGGTTATTAAGCAAACCAGATGGAGCAGGAGCAGCAGGCTGCTGTAACTGCAGGATCCAGCCATGCCAGGAAGCCATGAAAACCCTCACTGGGCGGTGCAGCAGATGAGCAAGGAAACAAAGGGTTTACCAAATATGTCCAGAAAATCAGTTCTTGTCACGGAGCATGATGTTAAGGATCAAACTTTTGGAAAAAAAACCCAAACTTCACCTTCTCACCCCTTCCAATGGTTTGATCTTCTTAAATTAGATTAATAATCTTCCAATAATTTGACCTGATTAATATGCTGAATTTATTCTAAATTCAAAATCAAGTTCCAAGGACAGCATGAAAGCTGATTCACTCTGAAGTTATTAAATGGAGCCTGGACTGCTGACTAAACTTATGGTACTCTCTTCCTGAGCCCTCTGGAAAACAGAGTCTTACCTCATTCTTTATCATATGGTATTCACAGAATAAGCAAAGGGTCATTTTTTAGCAATATTTTTACGTCTTTCTGATTCATTCACCCTGTCCCTTGATCTTTTGCAGACACAAGACCCTCCATAGACTGTAAAATACTTCCCCCTCTTCTTTCCTCCATCATCAAGAATGCAAAAAGATGAAAGATGCAAAACTAAGAGATGATAAAGTAAATCTTAGCACTGGATCAATTTAGTAATGTCCTTTATCAGCCCCACTATTCATGCTTCACTACCACTATAGCTCACACTAACTTCATTTTCATTTTAATATGCCATACAGAAAAGCAGCCTAAATATACATCCCCAGATATAAAGCATATAATCTGTAAACTACAGGAACAGGCAGATCATTTCCATTAGTTTCTTATGTAGCAAAAACCACAATTTACACACAAAGCGTATAATTATATTCAAATTCTAAAAGACAGTTTTGGAAGTACTTTAAATTCATAGTTTGGGGGAAAGTCACTCAGGGATACAAGTAGTTGTTTTAATGTGCAAAAACAACACACACACACACAATGCAAGAGAAGTAGTATGCAAAAGTGGTGAGAGAGCAATGGTGAATCACAGGTCGGTTCCTGACTCCAGTGGCTGCCTGGAGTTTGGCACAGCCAGCACTCTGCCAAAATGCTCTCCTGCTCCTTCAGAAACACCACTGCTGGGATTTGGCACTAGAGCCTGCCCAGGCTTTAAAGTCATAAGGGAAAACACTACTAGGATCTATATTCAGAATTTGAAGGTGTCTTGCTTGTCCTTCAATAAGAGATACAAGCAGGCTGCTCTTTTAAGGTTCTCTGACACCTAAAGCCCAAGAGGACTACTGGGGTTTCATTCATTTCTATGGCTCCCTGCCAGGGATCTCAAAGCACACAGATGCACCAGAACTGCTCGCCTCACCTAGGTGAAAAAATGGTTTTCTCTTCATTTCACAGACGAGGAAAACACGTCAGAAAGTAAAGTAATGTCTTGTCAAGGTCGTACAACAAATCAGAGCCATCGGTCAACTGCATGTCATCTTGTATACAGAGGTTACACAGAAGACATGAAAACCATCTTTTTTTTTGCTAGTACAAATGACCTTTCATAGTTATCAAAGCCCACCAGGACAGCAAGTGCAAAAAAAACACCCCAAAAACCACACAAAAAACCAAAAAAGAAAACAAGGCAGCCAACCAGCACAGGACTGTCATCCTGGGCAACTACACAGAGAGCTGGTCTTCTTAAAGTACAGCACATGGAAAAGGAAAAAAAACAGAAGAATGGTCATCCTTTGTACTTCCCAGACAAAATTTATATTCTTTGTACTTAGAAGCTCCAGCTCTTTATTCAGTTGTCTTCTGTACGGCAAACCATGGAACTTCCCCACCACCACCTGGAGATTATTCTGTTCTTGTCAGTATTGCCACATTACATGACCTAGGTGCATTTTCCTCCTTCTAGTGAGACTTGTAAGGAATTTGGAGCTCCCAACAGCACAGTATATAATAACCCAGTGGCTTTCACAATATTGTTCAAATACATATGTTCATGCCATGGCAAAAGAAGAGAAAGAACAAGAAAACAAGGAAAACAGGCCAGAATTATTAAGAAAAAAATCTTATCTTTTTAAATGTAGAAATACTATAAAAGGTAAAATTCTCATTCTGCAGTATTCGGACTACATAGCTGATGTCACATAACCCAATATTCTTTACAACTTCAATGCCTATACAAGGCATACAGCAGGATCCTTCATCTGTCTTTCAAATGTAGTCACCTCTGGAGCAGAATGTGGCAGTCGCTTGAAAAGTCAGGGCTGTATTACCCAAAACCAGAAATGATAAAGAAAAGAAACCTCTCTCCAGTCAAAATTGCAAAGGAAATACAAGGAGGAAGAAAGCCCTGATCTAATTCTGACTAGGACTAGCATTTGCAAAACGTGCTATGAGATACTGAGCAAGCACAAAGTCGTTTTCAGAGGAGGGCTTTTTTAAAAATGTCTTAGGAGACTACACCTTCAGCAGCATTGGTCTGAGCAATGTTTCAAAGAGCACAGAGACATATATTAAATAAGACTGACAGGGTTCAACAACAACATTAAGTTTCTCCTGTTCCAGATCTCATTAGATCATTGGGACCTCCTAAGAACAAGTACCAGGCGAACAGATTTTAACATCAGTTTTGGAGATCAATGCAAACTATTCCAAGTTGGGAACAGTTAATACAGTGCACAGAATGAGAAGTCAAAGCATCTGATCAGAAATTGTTTCACATACAAGTATGCAAAGGATAAGTCAAATAGCAACCTCATTTTGAGGAAACAGCCTTTGTACATACCAGATTTTTTCTGTGTTCAACTACTGAAAACCGTGCTTTCTCAGAAGAGCTACAGAGTCAGCACAGGGAGGGAAAAGCCCAACTATGATCACTTCAAACTACAAGGGAGTGAGTATGGGTGCTTCGATTTCTGGATAGCCAGCTTGAGACAATTTAAGCAGATTTCACCTTCCTTTAAAAATAATCAATCACTGTTAATATCTCTGAGGAAGGGAATGTAAACTTTCAGGCATACAGCAGCACTAGTCTTTGCCAAAAAATTAGGCTTCATTGTTGATAGGAGAATAAAGGCAAGCCACAGAAAGTAGACAGACTTCTAGCTTTTCATCTTTGCAGAACTTAATTGCAACCTTAATTTCAGCTCTGAGTGAAGTTCATTTTACTGGATCACTGACTGCTCTGTACAGAGCAATTTTTTTCCCATTTTGTTAAAGCTACCAACCTTTGCTCAAAGTAATCTCCTTGTGATGGAAGAAACAGGAAAGGTCCTGCTTCGTACTGGGGAATGGGCAGTGCCAAGGATGGGGAATTCTTTTCCTATCATAAAGAAAAGGCAGGATTGCAGGAACATAGAATCTTGAGATGAGGAATAAGTCACATTGGAGGAGCAGCAAGGACGTACGCATTTTAAAAAAGGTACACTGCTAGAGCTGTGTCTGGCAATCTTTGACACTGGTTGGCAGAATACCTGCCTATTTTATGGAAGCACTTTCTTGATTTATCCAAGCATTCACTCTCATTTGCTGATTTTAAAAAAGATATAAGAAGGAAATGCTTCATAAAAATAACAGAACTTCTAAGAATTTATTCAGGCCTAAGAGTTATACCTACAAGATCTGATAAATGCTCACTACCAGTCCTCACAACAGACCTACACTTTTTCCTGTGACTTGTACAACAACCTGGGCTAGCTTAGGCCCCATAAAGTGAAAATGAAGAGAAACTACCCTGTGCCCACCATTGCTCCCATAGCTGCAGAGCAGTCCCTGCAGGCAGGAGCCATCTGCACAAGGCATCACACATCACCTCTGTGCACCCCAGCTCCACAGCCATTAAGGACAGCCAGAGAACAAACAGCTGGAGGAGAAAAAGAGAAAGCAAATTAATTAATTCATCACTAAGACAAAACATGCACAAATCTCTTCATTTTATATGTCAACCAGAGGCACGCATTATTCATCAGCTGAGGCAATGAGGATGTGGAAAGAGGGTCTGTGAAGTCACTGCCGCAGGCTCTGGTAAAGCAGCTGACCCAGCACGGCGCTAAACAGCTCAGGGGAGACAAGAGGATTCAGCACATGTGAACTTTCAATAAACACAGTCCCAACTTTGTTCCTCCCTCTGTTTCACAAGCCCCTAGTGAAACAAAAAGGAGTCATGGCTTTCCCTTCCTATTATTCAGGGATAAAAATTCTGCCAGTCTACGAAGGTCCTCACATGGAAAAAAAGATTTGTTCTAACTTGCTGAAGTCCCCTGCCTGGCCAGGCTCACTCCCCTGCTGACAAGGAGGTAAACCTGTTAGAAAGACTTTCTCCTTGAGAAGATGCACTGTGCCAAGTTTTGCATTTGCAGGTTGCAGCCCAACTACTGGAAAGCACCAGCTCAGTGATTTCAGAATTAACTCTCTTAACACCAGCACAGTAGCGACTGCCAGATGTGCATCCAGTCCTGCTCAAGGTAAGCCACAAGAAGGTTTCCCACTGATTTTAAAGGAGCACTAGACACAGACTCCGAAAAAGTGTTCGCTGCTCGTGAGACATTTATTTTTCCTCTGTGCTAGATATTAATTTGCTTCTTCAAGCAGATTGAAATCCACTGGGATGTAGAAGAAAAAAGGAAAATATGTTTAAATACAAGACTGAGTCCCAGTGGTCAGCACTGTGGGGCTGGAAGACAACACAGCAGGGTGGCCATCATCCTGATCTGATTCCTTCCAAAACTGGTATTAATGTAGCCACCAAGTGGGGCAGAAATCAGAATTAATTTCTTATTTCCCAATAGGAAAAACAAATAATTAAAATCCCAGGAAACACAGGGAGTGCATAGCCTCCTTGGGATCTGACTCCTCAACGCTGTTACGGATCCAAGTTCCCAGGGCCTCTGTTGTGCAACAGTGAAAGAACACACAAAAAATAAACCATGCATGTTTCCAACACCAGCTGTCTTTGTGGTCTCTTCTTCCTCTCTCGCACAATCTCTCTCTGTCCATCCCACTCACCCCTTATTCCTGGCCAAAGGGGATTTTTATGATGGCTTTGCTACACTGCATGATGAGGAAAGCAAAAAAAAAAAAACCAAAAAACAACACACACACACACAAAAAAAAAACCCAAACAAAAAAAAATCAAAAAGCCACAAAAAACCCCACAGAAACCACCAACAACTCACACTGACTGATGCACTAGCCTGAGTTCCCTGAGCTCTCTATTTCTCTTGATTCCTTTCTGCAATGAGGACACTGAAAAAATGCCTGTTTCTCACTGAAGTTGATAACAGTTTTTGCTCCTGGCTCTTAAATGAGGCTTTGCTTGACTTTCAGGGCAGATGGAAAAGCCATCAAGGAGAAAAGAACTATAATTTCTTAACCAGGAAGCAGACTGTAGACTCTCCCACAGACTACTTCCTACCTTTTACAGCAAAACCAACCTCTATCACATTTTGTGACATCTTTCTCTCCTTTCCTCACAAGTGACCTACGAGCCAGACTTTGCTACCCCCTTTCAACACAGGAGAACTAAGCTACAGAAACTGGGCTGTTGAAAACACTTTGAGGCAGGGACTGGTTGATCCCTCATATTTCTCACTTTAGCACAACAGGGACTCTCTCACATGGTCCTCAAGCATTGCTGCAAATAACAGGGCTCCTGCTGCTAGTGATTAATAACCCATAACTGAGTTTCACATGGGTGATGCTTAACAGATGGTCTTGATGTCTGGCATGGCATTGGTTCCCTTCCCATGTGGGGCCTGAATGTTTCTCTTGCATTTTAGGTTGGATGCGAACTTTGGAACAGAAGTGGGAGTTTGATAGGCTGAATGGATAGTGCCACTTGTGTCTGCAGAAATGGCTGAACACCTCCCCCTCAACCTAATGCACCCAGTGCCACTTCAGTCCCGAGTCCTTGCCTCTGCAGCATGGTGCTATTCTGCAGTGCCCTGGGCTCCCCCTCCCGCACTGCCAGAGCATTGACGACCTACCCTGCAGAGCTCCCTCTCACCCTCTTCCACTGCCCTCCAGCAGCTCTGCCAGAGCACCTCCAGCTAGCACAGCCCTGCTCCGCTGGTGCTCAGTTGTGACCAGCAGCATCTGCCTCCTGGCTTTGTTCCTGAGCCCTTTCCCTTTCCAATGTGCCTCGGCTCAGACCTGTAATACCAAGCTTCTTCTACAACTCTGCCAATGTACCTAGAGATTTCATTGGAGGTCCATTCATCACTGTGCCATTCGAACCCTTCAGACTGCTCTGCTGATCGTCTGAGCACTTAAACCAGGGCACTCCAGGTTTCAACATTCCTGTAACCCTGACACAGCCCTGCCAGCACATCCTCATAGTCCCTGCTGCAGCCATGTCATGCGGCATTTCAACCAGTTGTGCCAGGGCTCTTCCTTCCCTTAGCTCTTCTTCAGTGTTCCTATGCCTCATTTCTGATACTGGTTCTTCTTCCTCTGGCCCTGCACAGATGTGATTCTGTAGGTGAATACTCCTATGATGGAAGGCCAGACCTGACCCTGACCTGCAGCCCTGGAGGGAAAGGGCCAGGCCCTAGCCTGCCTGCCTGCCTCTCCCAGCTGATATGACTGAAAGCAAAAGCTAAGGCACACTGGACAGAAGACAGGAGAAGGTGGAGATGAGGGAGAGCCCCCATGTCAGCTAGGCCTGGGACAACTCCTGTCAAGGTGGGGAGACTTGGGAGAGCTGGGCAAGAGGCTGTGTAGGTCCAGCTGCTGAGCATTGCTCAGCATTTCAGAGGCAGCAATGCTGGTCTTCTCACTCTCTCTTGGCATCTCTCAGACACCCTCTTACCCTTCTCCCTTGCTGCCAGAGTGAAAACCTACTCCCTCTTATTTCCTGCCCCAATGTTTCCCAGGAAGACAGTACCAGGTACCAAGCAGGAAGCCAGGAGCAGGAATGAGACCTCGCCTTTTCCTTTGTACGCCCCGTGCTATCCTCACCCAGGAAGGCTGCGAACGCGCAGGCAGGGGAGGAGCGGCGGCGGCAATTCCCCGAGCCCTCGGCTGGCCCTCCCGCAGCTGGGCGACCGGGAAAACGAGGGTGGCCGGCAGGGAAGATGCGCTGCTGCAATGACCACGTCAGCCGCTACAAGCCAGGGAGTTAGTGATTCCCCGTCGCAGGACCCCAGCGGGACAGAAGCGGATGCCCTTCCGCCGTCCCGAGCTGTTCGGCGCTGCCGTCTGAAGGGAGCGACCCGAGCCTGCCCCGGCCCCGCCGGCCCCCACCCTCCGTCCTGCTGCATCAAACCGGCCGGGGAAGTTGGCTCTGGAAGCGGCGCATCCTCAGCCCCAGGCTCTGCTCGGGGAGGGGACAGGGGAGGAGTGGAGGGTTAATGGAGAGGGGAGCTAGCGGCAGAAATATGAGGGCCTGGGAGGACCCCCCTCCCCCGGACACACAGCCATCGTCCCTGCTCCCCCTCTGCTGCTCCAACTGCTCTGCAAAAAGGTTAGAAAGAAACAAGAGTGGGAACCCACCGTGTCCTCCTCGGAGGGAGACAGGGGAGCGGTAGATAGAGATAGGCACAGAGTGGTGCTTGCTGCCGTGGAAGTGATGCTCATACTGAGCCTGAGAAACAGACGAGGAAGAGGAGGCAGAAGAAGCCACGTTAGAGGAACTCCACACAGAGCTGACGATACATCCCCAAAAGAGGGAGCACATCCACAGGGTCCAGGCGGGGCGGCGTCCCGGGAAGATGCTGGGGTCTATTCTCAGGTGCATGGTCAAGGCACAAGACACCTACAGACGGGCAGTCTGAATTCCAGCCAGGGAGAGAGAATAACGTTCATGATGCCAGGGGACCCATGCTAGCAGAAAGGAGAGTCGCTTCCGAGGCTCTAGGGGTGTGCGTGTGTGCTCAAGAGGAAAAGAGACAGTGTGTGTGCGAGAGAGCGAGTGCTAGCAGGGAAGGGGTGGGATGGGGGAAGGTTAGTAACCACACAGAGACGAATAAGATGCGCCGTTTCCCAGGGCTGGATCTACTGTGGCAGGAACCCCGCGGCCGTACCGAGCCTCCAGGAGCGCGCAGGAAAGCCGCACATGTCCGCGCGAGGGTCCTGTTCAGGTTCCTCCAGGATCACGGGGTCCTTGAGGAGTTTTCCCTGCCTCCGATCCCTGTCTCTCACTTTGCTGAGAGGGACTATTAAAAACGAAAAAGAAGAAATAAGCCAGAGCCCCCAGGTAAATTTTTGATTTTTTTTTTTATCCCAATTCCGGGGGGTTTCTCTCGCTTCTCCACTAGCAAGTGTTGCAATGCAGAACTGCTAGGACACGCACACGCGCACACACACACACACACANGAACACCCGGCTCTCGGAATCGGCCGCACCCGGAACCGGAGCCCGGCAGCCACCGCCGCTCAGCCGCGCCCACGGCCGCTGCCTGCCCCGAGCGGCCCCTGGCGAAACGCGCCCACCCCGTCCGTGCGGGGACGGGACCTCCTCCCGTGCCGCCGTCCCGCTGTGCCTCGGAGACAGCCGGCACGGGGAGCCCTCGGCCGCGGCACGGGGATGGATGTGCTGAGGTAACGCCGTCCCCCCGCAGCGCCCTGTCCCAGAGCTCGTCCTGCGGCCGCAGCTGCTCAGGAGCAAAGAGAGAACAAGGGATGACCTCGTTCTTTAAAACTCCCTATGGCTCTTACAGATTTTGTTTGTTTGTTTGTTTGTTTGTTTTAATGCTCCTGCAACAATGGGCTTAGTCCAAACAGGTGTATCTGCACTTAATCCTCGGAGAGTGAGGAATGCAGCCAGGGTTTGCAGCCCATAAATTAATAAACAAATACAGTAGCATTATGTAGTAATTTACTGCCTATCAATTTGCATGGCAAAAATCCCCAGCCACACTGGGGAAGGCAAGCACCAGCACTGAAGTGACTTACACAGGATCACTCAGGGAGTCAATAAGGAGCTTTGGAAAAGGAGCCAGCCACCCCCAGGACTCACCTTGCACTGCACTGCCTCCCTCCCCTTCATTTATTCATACAAACGAATAAATTGTTTATGACTGTAAGTTTTCTTGTTTTCCCATCTAGAAGCATGTTTGTAGGTGTGCACGCATGCGCTTCTGAAACCTGCTGTTTGACTCGAGTATTTCCCTGACGCTGAGGTGCAGTGTTTTCAGTCATTGATCTCAATTTGGTACAACATGTCACTAACTTGTAATGATCAACCTGAGTTGCACACCTAATACTTCTAGCTGAGCCTGATATGCTTGTAATTTATTTTCTAGTAACTTAGAATATAAGTGATCTAAATCAGGGGCTAAAGCAGTCAGAAACGCTTTGGTGTTTTGCTGGGTTTAATCAATGATTGTGAAAAGTAAGAATATTATCTTCACATTTATCTAACATCTGCCACCTAAGAATCTGAGAGAGCTTTAAAATCTTTTATTAATGAAGCCATTCAACAGCTTTAGGTATTACTTTGCCATTCTGTAGATAAGGAAACAGAGGCTCGGTCGTATTGAGCCAGTGAGTGACTGATAGACATGGGAACTGAACAGACACTGAGCTTCTCCATCTCAAGCAGTACATGCTGTTAGTATAAACTAACTTGACTGATTTGGTGGCCATTTGAGAGCCTTGAAGTGTGAATATCAGCTTTCCTCACAATGTGGCACACCGGTGGAGACAGGACTGAGTAACCTGTAGTGCAGATGCCTCCTGGATGGTGAGTTTGTGGTGCCATACAGAGGGCACAGAGCAGTTTTATCTGTGCAAGACAACTTTTCCTGGCCCTGAGTTTTGTTGAGGAAACTGAAGTTGCTGCCATATATGTGGCGGGATACCCAGAAGGATCCTGTGAAGAAGCTTCCTGCTCCTAACTACTGGGGAGAAGTGGGGGAATATAAACTAGCATAACACCCTTGGAGGGCTGCTGACCCATGAGTCAGCACCCTTGAATCCCTTGTCACAGAAGTCCTAATTTTCACACAGTCCACAGACAAAGTACTCTGAAAAATTTATTGTGTAGTTAAGCTGTAGGGAGCCTGATTTAGGGGAAGATGGGAAGGATGTATATTAAATACACATCACTGAGTAACTGATTTGTAAAATAAAGGAAATCTGAATGAGTTTCAGACCCACATGGTTACAGGCAGTGCAACAAAGATCTGCCTCCCATCATTTTACTTTCTGTTTTCTCTGGCTAAAGCATTACAAAAAGGACAGAACATATCACACATTACAGGATCAGTCAAAGGGGCTACAGGTCCTACAGGTTTAAACATTGAGGACTCAATGCTGCTTTTCCAGGAGGCAGTGGTGGAAAATTCATTAATTTGTGTGGAAAATAAATATGTTTTAGAAAGTGCAATTCTAGACATAAAAGCAGGGGAACTGCATGGATACACTCGTCGCCCCTCTCCTGCAACTATTTGCCCTGTTACTGAAAGAGAAAAACACAGAAGAGGTTGTTTCTTTGACTAAACTGTGGTAGCATCCTTCAGCTTTTAATTCCCCTTAAACAGTCCAACAGGCCACATCCTCTTCTCCATACTCAAGCCCCTGTTCATGCTGGCCACCTATTGGGTTGCTGTGGGAGACAGCCCTCAACACACAATAAATTACCAAGCTCCAAAACAAATCACTGATCCTTTTCCTCATTCACTCTGCCACCAATCCTTCCTCACATACGGAGGTACCAACTTAGGTGCTGGTAGGACATACAAAGGTGAGCATCACTTCAGACTGGCCCTGGCCAGAGACAGAAAATGCCTGGGCAGTCCATGAACAGGAGAAATAGAGTGGCTGTGTATTGCTCCTCTGATGGGGATTTGCTCTACATTCTGCCTACCAACCTTCCTTTGCTGCAAACCAGTGGGTAAACTGCCTTAGGCAAAGATGAGAAGGGCCAAGAAAACCAAACTCTAGGAGTACACCATAAAAAAAAAGTAATGAAAAAAAGGAAAACGTGTGAAGCTAGCTATAAATACATCATAGGATTCTGGTGACACCGTAAAGTACTGGAACTTCACTGTGCCTTGCTTTATTAGGTGTCAGTGGATGTATTTACTGCCCTGCAGTTCACAGGTGACTCATTTATTTAGCAGCACCACTGCAGGAAGAGGGCAGATTTCAATTGCAGTTTTCCTCTTGGGTGGCAAGGGCAAGTTTACAGTCAGAAGTGACATTTCAACATTATTCCCACCAGATTTACTTCAAAAGTTGCTGGCTTTGTTGTATTCATATTTGTTTATTTAATCTGAGTAAACATAGAGTCTTTCTAAATGCTCTTGCATCTTCAGAACCAAGATGGATACCTGAAAGGATAATGGTTTCCATGACATGTTGGTCCCTACAGATATGAGAAAAGTAGTCATTCCTGCATAGCTGTTTCTTTTACTAAAAGAGCAGAGGGCCACTATATTCTGCAAAAATGAGAAATAATAAAGCAATTGTTTCTGAGTTTTAGAATCCCAGAAAGAGACTCAGTCATCTTCAAAGCCATGAAAAGTTTGTACTCCATCTTATTTGAGGGAGCAAGTGCAACTTTCTCTATGTCTCCTAATAAATCTTAGCTGTTAATTACTTTGCTGCGCTCAGAACTGAAAAATCAGTGCTGCTGTAAAATCGCAGATCTCTCAAACTGGATCCAACAGGGAAACTCAATTAGCATTTATCAATACAGGGTGCCTTCCAGAGAGAAGACAGCTTTGCCTCCATCCAGTAGAACCTAACAAGGTACAGCGTTAGTCAGTGCTTTGCTATATAATAAGCTTAAGAGAATAAGGTCAGCTAGAACAGCCTGTCACCCAGAAGTTTTTCCCAGACGAAACTGTTTCTCTCAAGGTTCAAAACAGTTCCATTATTTTTTTTAATGTACTTTTCCAAAAACAAGAAGGAGGGTGAAAACAGGTTTCACTTATGATGTTAAAATACAGTTTTAAATAAAATAAAATAAAATAAACCAGAGGGAATTGCATGCTGTAGAGAGCTTAGGACTGGCATATAGACACCTTTGTCTTTAGCAAACTACTTCAAATTCTGCTGACGACAGCAGTGACCAAAAATCTGGTAAGTTCCTCAGCACTGCTGGCAGAATTAACTGCTCTGACACTAGTCCCTAGTGCCCCACTGTCCTTGTCATCACTGTCTCTCTGCAGGCAGCCTCAAGAGGCAGGACCCAGCAGCACCAAAGAATTATCAGTGTTTGCTCATCCAGAACGAAAGGGGAGGGTTGCTCCTGGACAGGGCTGAAAACTATGCACACAGCTGCTGTTATGCAGTACTTTTTCTTGTGTGCAGTACGGTTTTTTGTGTATAACCAAGTTGCTGCAGTCTCTGTAGTTCTCAGTTTTATTCTGTATCGGGGTGGGGGGGGAAGGAACCTTTTTCTCAGGGCTTCTGTGCTTTCCTTTAACAACCAGTAAGTCCAGTTACCTACAAAAGTTGAGGCATATGCCTTACATGTTACCAGTAACATAGGGTAGGTATTCTCTTTTCTGCTCAGCTCCAAGGGACCACAGATTGCCAAAAGCAGCTAATATAGAAGCTTTAGAGTCTAGTTTTGTTCTCATTTATGTCAGGGTGAATAAACTCAACGGAGCCAGCAGACTGACATCAGTGAAGGGAAATCTGACCCTTGGTGTTCATTTGTGAGAAGAGAAATGCAAGTTGATTACAACCAGTTAGTCTGGGCTAGCGGTAAGTTAGCCAAAAAGCAATGGTAACTACTGGGACACAAACTCAGTTCTATCAAACATCCAATTTAAGGGCCAAAAATCTTGCAAAGTTCAGACTTTTCTGACACACCTAGAGTCCTATGATGGTGGAGACAAGCAAGAACAAGTGCGTGAACACACAAATACAGCAATATATCTCATTTTGATAAGCATTAATGAACTATAATTGGGAAAAAGGCAATGTCAGGATTTGCTAATGCAAACTGACAATAACATATTAAAATTTCCCCTTTTTGCTGGATAATGTATAAAGGATGATCCACTGTACTCAGCACTATGCAAACTAACACAAGCTGAGAGTCCCTTCCCTGGAGAGATTACAGACTTGCAGGAAAGGCATGAGCCAACATATGTCAGAACAGCTTAATGAGCAAACAGTACCTTTTTTTGGCCAAAGTATCTTAGTCTGTGAACCTAAGAGAATGGAAAGGTTTAGATGCTGGCAAGAGTGCCTTCACACAGGAGTGTCTAGTCCATGCTTTCAGCCCTCAGCATGGGAGTTCTTCATCATCCCTGGGAATTCTCCTTCACAGAAAGTGCTGCAGAGATACCCCTGACTACCTGCACAAGACACCAGCAAGCATCCTCTTTCCTAAAGCTGCCTCAAAAATTAGGACAAAATCCTTCCCACACTTCAGACCTATACCAGATCAGCAATCATGAATGGGCTTTGTGTTAAATAAAGGATGCCCAAGTTTAGTTTACTTCAATCATCATGAGGAGGTTCTGTTATTCAAGTACCAACCGTCTCCCCTACTGTCTCACCAACACTTTAGTCCCTGCCTCTGGGGTACTTTATCAGTGGGCTAAGCAGGCTTTAGTCTGCCCTTCAGCAGTGTGCTGACAGGCAGACTCTCATCTCACTAGAGAAAACTGATCTTCTGTGGCTGCAGAGCTTTTTCGTCCAGGAAGGTTGGAACTGCATCTATCTCTTTTACTCTCAGTAGAAGCTAGGCTCAATGGCAGCTGCTCAAAGCTTGTCAGGCAGAGAAACAGAACCTGCTTCCATTCTTGTATCACTTTTGGCAATGTGACTTTTTATCAAAGGTTTGTTCAGACTCAGAAAGATTAGAGAAACCAAAAGACTGGCCAAGTTTGAAAAAATCAGGGTTGTCCACTGCTTGACCTTAGATAATTATTGAATCACCAATGAATAAAAAGAGCACAACAGTTTAATTTTCTGATGTTTCTGTCACAGAATTCACACTTCTGTACCTCTACTACCTATGTTTCACTAAGTATACCAGTATAAAATGGTAGTGACCTGTAGCATGTGCCTAGAACTGATTTCCATCATTCATAACAGCCCCCTCTTATAGATCTGCAATTAGCCTGATTTTATGTTGAGCCAAATTCATCTCTAGCCTAACTCCTAGCAAGTGATACTATGGATGCATGTAGATAATATGTTTATGGAAACAAAAAGATATATGTACCTTGTTTTCCTTTTGTTTGGAATCAGCGTTGGCAAGTCTAAGGTGAAGGGGAACAGCCTGTTTCCAGCCTACGTGTGAGCCCTGCCTGGGATAACGCATGCTATGATCCCTTGCCTTCAGTGACTCTCACAGCAGCAAGAGGTTAGATGCACCAGCAGATCACAGAGGAAGATGTGTTGCCTAGTGTAATTTTGTCTGTATCTATTCTGCAGATCTAGATTTAGATCTGGAAGGTCTGCAAGCCCAGTGCCTTACACACTAGGGCAAATATTAGCACTGCAGAACTAACATCTGTGTCACGAATTCTTAGTGTGGAACAGCTGGGAAATAATTTTTAAGAGTTCCGAGTTCTAAAATTTAAATAGCACCTGAAAGGTTGAAGTAGAGACACAGAGAATAGATAGAGCTAAAATACCTGCTGAGATAAATAGGGAACTATTTTAATTTTACCCACGAAAGCAGAAAGAAGACTTATTTTCCTTTTGCACTCAAAGAAATCTTGTCTGACACAGAAAGGAAAAGCTGGAAAAACTGTTTCTTTTGCTCCTTTAAACTGACTTCTGTACTAATGAAAAGCGAGTTCTCTAATATACACTGTGCACAGGCTCCCCTCTGCTTCTCTTCTCTCTTCCATCTATCATCTTGCCTGGCTTTTGCCTGTAATCACCTGTTCAACTCACAGCAATAACTGCCAGGTGACGGGTGTTTGCTGTGGTCATCCAGCCATCGGAAAAAAAAAAGAATTAAAAGCAAGGAAAGGTATAGGGGGGAAACCTTTCAGTGACATGAGTATCTCACCACCCAACAAAGAGTGAAGTGATTCCAGCGGCCAAGCCTCCTTGCGTGGGAGCTGCTGGTAGGTGTAATTTCCTAAGATGTATACCTTGTCAGTGTGCAGGAGATGAAGAGAAAAAGAAGGTCAGAGCAGCCAAAGCTAAAAATTGGAAGGACTAAAGAAGACACTATGGGGAACAATTCTTCTGCTTTTAACCCTGAAAGAGCCCATTCTGCATTGTCTGTGTCAAATTACTTACTGGCTAAGGTATAACAAACAGTAAGCTGTTAAATGACCTTTTCCTTGCCCAAAGGGGACAGCTGTTTTGACATGTGCTGCCTGTGCTGCATCAGCTGCACAGGGTGGTACACAGCATACAGTCCAGTTACAGTCCAATTGCTCTCAACCACAGGAGAAATGGACTTTCCCCTCCAAGTAACTTGGCTCATAATAGACTAGATAGACAGATACCTTAAGAGGCAATATTGTCCATCTCTCCACCAATGCAGTGTAAACTTTACCTACAAGACTCTTGGTGATGTCTAAAGTGCAATGATGAAGAATCAGTTCTCTGGAAGCAATAAATACTGTGTTCAACTTTAACAACAAATTTTTCTCCTTCTCACAAATCTGCCATAGTCAAAGAAGTCACATGTGACACCTATGAATTACAAATGCATTAATCAGGATATAATTAATCTTAAATTTCCTTCTGCCCAGATATAAATATACTAAAATATAGTAACTAAGAGCAGTATATAATATATTGCAACACTCTGATGGTATATATAAGCATCTCACTAAGTATGTGAGCAACATGACCACCAAACAGGCAAACAAGACATAGTTATTTACTCATAGGAGGCATCCAGGTAACAAAAAGTTGCAACAAAGGACAAGATAAGCATAAGGGATGCAAACAGACAGGCATCCTCCTAAACACACAAGAAGCACGTCTGCGAAAAAAAGAACAAGAGAAGCAGCACTGTTGGCAGTTGAAGATCCCATTTCTGGGAGATCAAAATAGCATTAAAGAATCAAGTATGTAAAGGGTAATTGGATACGGAAGATGACAAGCCAGCATCACTTCCAGCTTCTCCCATCCTTCTCTACTTCTCACCTCTTCTGCAGCTAAAACCACCAAGGACTGTATCTGTCAGTGCTAAGTGTAGAGAATTAGCTCTGTGGCACTGTATAGTCACAGTTAACTTAGGACATAAATGTTAAAGAATAACAGTTCTGTAGTTTTGCATATAAAAAAATAATTAATGATAATGATTGAGAATTAACCATTAGCATAAAGTGTGTTACTACTCAATGAGTTCAGTAAAGTTTCGGTTTAAAGTTTAAAACTGATTTACCACTGTTCTAAACATTCCCTTCCTAGCGATCTGTAATTCCCCAACGTACATATACGCACACATTTTCAGTTGCAATATTGAGGTCTGTTATTTCTTCCCTATCATACAGAAAAAATTATTTCCTTTCTCTTTACAGATACCGTGTACATATTTGAAAACTTCTGCTATGTCCCTCCTCCCTAGACAAGGATATTTGCTGTATTGTTCCTTAGAAATCTGTGGGATTTAGACTCTGTTCATTATTGCTGGTTTCCTAGAGACTTTTTCCAACTATCTACATTTTTCTTGAAGTGCAATGTCCCAGACTGGATGCAGTCTTCCAGATAAAGTCTCATGAGCACTGCATACATAACAATTATTTCACATATCTTATTGATGATACTCCTGTTTACATTTCTTGTAAGGGGTTTGTCCCTCTGGCACTGAAGGAGAGCTCATATTAGCACCCTGCTAGCTAGTTTCAGTTGTATACTCTGTAACATGGAAAATACCACTAAGCTCTGGTCCACAGGTTCCTAGGCCTTTTGCACTGAGATTTTTAAAAGGTTTTGCACCTTTCAGGAAGTGCAGATTAGGTCACTGCAGTATTGTACTGAGATGAGTAGTTACACAGCATCAACTACTTGTTCCCTGCTGATATATTTAATACTAGCAAGGACAGGCCCTGGCTTCAAGGCATGCAATGCACCCACACAGTCAAACAGATGGAAGCAGAATACACTCTAGGTCCATTTGCAGCAACTGATCAGAGACCTTACTGGGATACTTGGTCTCCAGCAGAGAAGCTCAACAAAAGGACAATAGTGAGAATAAATATAAGGAGCATGAACTGCTTTAAAAACATCTCTCTTCTTGTGAAGCACCTCCCTCTCCTATCATTCCCCAGGGTCTCAAACTTCACCTACACATGCTCCCCCAGCAGTGAAGGCCTCCTGAGGCACCAGCAGTTTCCTTGACTTGTCATGTCCTCCAACTCACATGTGATTCAAAGAGTGTTCATACTATTCACATGGATGCAAAAAGCCAACTTCCTCAAACTGAACACTTCCTTTACCCAGCACCCTTATCTTTGAGCAAAATGGGAGGGAAAGCACCCAGCAGCAACAAAATCCCACTGGAGCTGCAAACACCACCAGAGCAAGTACAGTCATCAGGAGCACAAGGGCTTTAAGCACCAGGCAGCCGTGAAAATTGGGACATGGAGACAAGGGGAAGGAGTAGCAAACTCCTCACTGATAGGCTGTATACAACAGATCAGGCATGAACTGCTACCAGCATGGATGTACTATCTATTGGATGGAACCAACAAAAAATCCAGCTACTCATTGTAAAGTGCCAAGGAAAAAACTAAAAACAGCGATGCAGGAATTACACTTAGATGCATACAAACGCATGTGCATGTACACATGCACATGTTTCTGCTTTGCTCTCTCCTCTGTAGCCTCTTTATCTCTTCCTCAGACCATCAGCCAGGGACAACTACAGAAGAAACCAAAAAAAAAAAAGGGAAAATAGCAAAATGCCTGCATAACCTGTAGAGGGAACTCACTTAAAGAACCACACTTCTTTATTTCTTCCATCTGAATTTTGAATTGGTCATATAAAAGCCATCTGCACCCTGGACCAATATATCCCTTAAGGCACCCCTTAAATTATAATTAGGTCTGCATAGTTTTAATTAGATGCCAAGTTTCACCCCCCTCGCCTTTTTATTAGTCATCTAAAATGAGCACTCAGGATGGCAACACACAGTCTGTCCCTGACTTGTCCAGGGTACTGGCAGAAGTATGGTGGGTACTGTGAGGGTGAAAGAAATGTGAGTGGTCTTCAGGATGACTAACTGTGAATCATTTTGTTGCTGTCTTTATCTCTGCATTCTGATCTCCTCCTGCACAGAAATCTGAAGGTAGCTATTTTGTGACAGCCCAAGCTACCAAAAAAACCTTGAAGAGACAGAAAGCAGTATGTGATCAACAGAATAAGCAGATATACAGGTGCTCTGTATAACACGTTTTCTTGCACTGAGATGCTACTTACCCACTACCAGCCCCTACACTAGGTGTTATCATCAGAAATGTAGCAGCAGGCAGATAAAACAAGGGCATCTGATATTCCTGGCTACCTGAAAAAATGTTTGTTCTTCAAGCAGCAGAACTGCAGAAATAACTGATTAGGAAATGAGGCTTTATGATATCCCTTTGTTGTGCCATGTGTGCCCTTCCCTATTCACCACAATGTCACCACATGACCTTTGGTTCCCCCTGCATTCTCTCACTCCCTCCTCTGATGTGCTCAGATTTTTGTCATATTTCCTTACCCCACTGTAATACCTTTCACTCCTTTTCCTTCTCATGTCTTGCTTTGGCTGTGGAAGAGGCGGTCTGTGTTGATGCAGGTTCAGAGTTGCAAACCTAGCAGCTGGTGGACCAGCCCTTATGCCTCAGCAGGGATAAGAAACAGGTTTTGGAGGAATTCAGTATCTCTGGGGCTTTAATGCTCCTGTCAAATGTGGTGGATGCTGGCCAGGCAACCAAAGGGGTGATGGCCAAAGAGAGTGATTGTAGAAGCATAATTTCCCCAGGAAAACAGACTGAAATAACACTGTAGTTCCACACTTGTACAGTATGGTCCAGACGGAATCCTTCAAATGTGAGTAATTCTATGCCCCTTTGATCAAGCACTACTCTCCACTAGAAATGGGAGATTTCATCTAACACTGGCAACAGGACCTAGACCAGAACCCAAAGGTAGGGTGCCTCCTTTCCCCACCTCAAACATTGCTTCTCTATCAGAGCCAAACAGTGAACAAAACTTGCGCGGGAAAGAGAAATAAATTATCTAATGCAGTTTGAGGAAAGAAGAAAGTACTACACAAAAGTAAATTTCAAAACCAGTAGAACAGCACATTTCCAACTTCCCTCGGGGAAATGGGTGGCCTCTGAGGGAAGCCCCCAGGCCATCTAATTATTTGTGGGTTCTTTGAAACCCTTTGACCCATCTCCAGAAAGACTGCTGAGCTTTAAAAAACTTTTAACAAAATTTTCATCTAAAGGAATGACGCTATGAAAAACTTCTGCTTTCAATAAAGGATGATCTAATAATTTGGGTTTGGTTTGTTTTTCTTCCCCAGCAAGCTGTATTGCAACAAATCACTCTCATTATTGGGTTTCCTCAGGCCGCTAGTTACAGGCTGAAAATAACACATATCCAGATGTTTCTACAGAGCTTATCATAGCTTAGGTTACATAAATCGTGGTAAAATAGGGTTAAAATCACACTAGGCAAAGCACTGAAACAACCAAAGATCTTACTCCATCCAAGTGGGACAGCTGGCATTTAGCAGGTATTTTTACCTCCATCCATCTTCATTTTTCTCCTTATCATCCATCTTTGTAATTGCCCATCGCATCCTGCACAGTAACACACACAGGCTCACCCACTCACTCCCATTTCTTCTCTTGCCAAGAAGAGTATCCTGTGTGGGATTCAATCATTTGTTGTCCACAGAACTTCTGGTGTGTGTCTCTCTAAATAGCTGACATCTGGAGGAGCTATAGCCTCCTTACCACAATCAGATGCTGCTAAAGAACACGACAAAATGCCTCATTCTTAAAATATCCTCTCTCCCCCCTACTTCTTTCCAACGAGGCTTTTTTTCTGAGAGAGATTCACAGTCCACTACATTTAGTGACCAGCTTTCACAGCTGTTGTTCCCAGGGACATAAAGAAACCAATATAAAAGTATACACTGATAACAATCCATTGTTTCTGCACTCACATCTATAACATACTCACTGCTTTTTAGGAAGAATATGTCACTCTAGAACCCTGCTGCAGAGCTAGGAAAACAACCTGAGCATTTAACCTGAGTTCTTTAATTACTGCAACCCCAATTTCCTCTTTATTAATCAACAGGCAGTTTTTATATCAACTAAAACAGAGGTTTCACAAACCAGAATTTTCTAACTACACAAATGTGTTTCACTTAATGATTGTTTCTGCCTCACAAACAAACAGGGAGTCTACAAGAACATGATACTGATCCTGGTATGATTGAAAGAAATGCAGAAGGGTGTCTTGGTTTTAAAGACAGGTGTCTGTAAGGAAGGCAGGAACCTCCCTTGGAATGGAAAATGCAATCCCCTTCCCTCCAGATTACTATAACTTTGAAATTAAGGGGCTTTCAGGCAAAGGTATGAGGAATAGGAATAACAGTTTATAGATAGACAGATAGATAGATAGATAGATAGATAGATAGATAGATAAAACAAGGCAAACAAACACCAATAACTACGGCAGTGATACCACACAGAAGCAGTACCCCAGTGCCAGCCTCTCTCGGCTCTCAGGCCCTTTCCCCTTCGGTGCAGTGACGCTCACAGCCGGCAGGGGGCGCTGGCGGCTCCCGGTGAGCAGGGCGGGTGCGATGGTTCCCCCGCGCCTGCAGGGGGCGCTCCGGAGCGAGCTCGGGCACCACGCGGGAATGGCGGATGGAAAAGCTTCCCTCACAAACCCCCTGGGGCAGCTGAACCCGGTGTCCAGCCGGACCCTCGGGAACAGCAGGCTGGAACAGCAGGGACCAACACAGAATCCAGGGCAGTAGATGAGATGTATCAAACACTGGAGTTGAAGTGGGAGTCCCGGGACGTCTGGGCAGGCAGGGGGTGTGCTGGTACAATGTAGCAAAATCCTGCAGCAACAGCAGCAGCCGAACGGCGGTGGGGGGAGGAGGCAGAGCAGCGTCAGCTCAGCTCCCCAGCAGGGCAGGGAAAACGGGCTTAGGATCCCGGGTGGGGAGGGGTCTCCCTGAGGCACCCGAGCAGATGGTGGAAAGGTGTCTCCTTTTAGTGAGGTAGGGTGTAAAAATAGGGTTCCCGTGCAAAAGCCGCTCCAGCGAGCAAGCTCCACTCACGGTTGGAGGAAAGCAGCAGAAGGCAGAAGCCTGCGGTGATGGTGGATTCTCTCCACAGCAATGCAGCCTCCTTCCCCTCCGAATGCTGAGATCACAAGTGGCCCAGGGGCCCTGCCCAAACCCCTCTTCCCAGGTAAAGGAGCCAGCCAGCTGGGCTCCTCCCCCTGTGGCCAGGTCTTTTTGTCTCTCTTATGTACCTTGGTAATCGCTCCCCCTCAGCAATGTGTGTGGGGATAAATTCTTTAAGAGAAAAAGAAAATAAAAGGAGAACTCCTAAAACCCCAACAAAGGGGGAAAATGTTACATGGATTTTCAGCTTGCCTCAATTTTGAATGCTTGATTTTGCAACAAAAATCCTGAATTACTCAGAGCAAGGTTGTTGCTGGCTTTTTAAACATTCTCTCACACGCACATGCCAATCTATTCATGTTCTTGTGTAATCTTTACTTCAGTGGAGTATGCTTTCATTCAAAAAGTACAGCTAGCACATACATGCCTCAGGTCACCCAGGCAAAAGAAATTCAAACAGCCAGCAAAGTGATGGGTAGCACAGATGCTCCTAAACTGATGAAACTGCTGTTGCTGGAACACACGCACCACAATCCCTTTTCCTTTTGGTTTATTCAAGGTACCCTGTCATTCTTCTCCAACCCCTTCCAAAGTGCTCTTGTTAGCAGGTTGAGAGAATTAGGTTAAGTTGACTCACTAATATTAATAGGTCTCTCTAACTCAATAGTGGCATGTTCAGAGAATGCCACCTGCCTTCTCTTTAAGCAAAAGATACTGAAATACAGCCAACACTTTCCCCAGCTGTCTCAAAAGCTAAAATTAGACACACCTGTTTTAACAGTTGTTTCAGCAGCTGGACACTGGGATTTGGATCATTCAGATTTACTCACCGTTTTTTCCCCTCAGAGCCAATAGTGCAATTTTAGTGTTTCATCCTGTGTTTAGAGAAACTTATGCTGCAGGAGATGGTGTGAATGAATCAAAAGAGGTCAGAGTGTTTCTCTTCTATGTTGCTGGACCTTGCTACAATCCAAGAAAAATTGCCTTTTCAGTGGACTATGAGATCAAGATATACTGGTTTTGACCTAATAGTATACAAGAACAAGATTTTGAATCAGATATATAAACCAATGTAGTGATAAGGCTGCAGGTATAAAACAGCACGTTCGTGAGATCTGTACTCTCCGTTTGCTGCAATGAGTTGGCAATGCTCAGAGCTAAAGCCAGCGAGTCCTGCCAACTTTTCCATTACTGCTCTTGAAGTAATCCAGGTAACAAGCAAAACCTGCTTCCCCAGCATCTAAAGCACAACTGTCCCACCAGCTGTCTTCACATTCAATGTGATCCCCCACTGCAGAAACCTATGTCATGCTGGAAACAAAAACCACTGAGATGTTATGAAAGAACTGACTGTAAAGTAAAAGACAAAGTAAAATTATCTTACTGAAATTACACTTTAAACACTTGCTAGAGCTGTTTCCAAGCTTCTGTATCTGACCAAGTTGCTTGAGAATTCAAATACCTTGTCCTAAAAGGAAGGTTCAATTCCCTAAAATTGCGGTATTTCGCAATCTAGTTCTGTTTGCCTTTTTCCCTGAGGCAAAATCAATTTATACCGTGCTATCCAGAGCCATTTATTCCCAACCTAGTGGCAAGCCCTCTGGTGTGACTGTGGGATCAACTGGTAAACAGGATCAGGGAGACGATCTATGTTACGAAGAAGCATGCAAAACCAGGAATTCCATGAATTTGTGTTATAACTAAGAAAAAGACACAAAAGAATTCTCAAGACAGTTCTCGAAGTTACAGTTGGCCCTGTAGTCTTCGAGTTCCTATATAATCAGAAGCCATAAATTAGTAGACATGGCCACACAGCTCTACAGCCAAGGGAGTGGGTGCCTCAGAGCACACTGCACATCATCAGCTTCCCACCAAAACACATTGTAAATTTTCAAAAGGAAAGGGGCATGGGTAGGGAGGCTACTTGGCTGTCAAATCCAGTAATAAATGCTTGTCAAGAGTGTTTTTGAGTAAAGGTGCTTGGAGAAGTGGGGCCACCATGATCAAACTGCACAAATTGAACTCAAGAGCAGGGAAGACAAGAGAGACTGTGACACAAAGACTTTCCCCTCTTTCTGCGAAATAATGAACAAATCCTTCAGAGTGATTACTCTGTTACACCTGATAGCCCTGCTCTCAAGTCTGTATGAGACAAAAGATGCTCCTATCTTCCCTCAGATTAAATGTGCCTTGTAAAAAGCAATCAGAGATTGGCACGATAACTATCCTTCCTCATGAGAAAGCAAGCCCTGAACCTGACTGAATATGACTCCTCTGTCAAGGTCCTTTGAGGGCTCTGATAGTACGCAGCCAACATCAACAGGCACAACACTTCATGTGAACAAAACAAAGCAACATATCAAGTAATCTTGGTTTTTTAGTTGCTTTTTCTCTTCGAAGCCTGATGAGTGAGGTGGGAAGGTGCCAAATTCTTTTTTAAATTGTATAAATGTGCCTAAATGTCACAGAAGAGCCTTGTTATGTGAAAAGCTTTTCAAATGTTCTTCTCTCCCACATCTAAAATAGACTGCTCTTTTTTCTTATTCTTTTTAATTAAAAAAGGCACACAGACCACTGCCTTTCACCATTCCAAGGGTCAGCCAACTGTAGGGACCCACAGCAGAACTTTCTGTGTTCTCCTGGAGCATCATATACCATAATGCAGGATGCAGCTTTGCCCAAGGAAGCCAGAAAGAAGGGTAAACACATGGGTAAATAGAAAGTTAAAAACTCTTCTAACAAGAGCATGAGCAGACCTAAAAGGCCTTTCTGTGACAGAACATACATGCTCCCTCTTTCTTTTTTTTTTTGTTAAATGCATTTGGAGCATATTTGTTGCTTTGGTTCTTTTCTGTTAGCATGAACGTGAAGGCAGTGACTAACCCCCAAGAACACTGACCCCAGTGACTGCAGCACCCCTATGGAAAAGGCAGTGCCGAGGCAAAATACTAGTCCTGGCACAGACAGGGCAGCTAGGACAACTTCATTTAAAAGGGATGAGTGGGAACAGTTCAAGCTTCCACACTGGTGCTCATCTAGATATGACTGGTAGATATAGCATGCTGAGAAGGATGGGTGGTCAATGTTACAGGAGCCTTGTGACAGCAGATGAGGGCAGACAGCACTGGCTAGTCTACAGACTGGAGAATTAGGAAGAACTGCAGAGCCCAACTGTGCTTAGTGGCCTTAATGAATCAGCTACTTCTCTTTTAGTACAACCAACCATGGTCACTTTGTCATCCCAAAGGTCACTCCTATCTCTTTAGTCTGGCTCATTTCTTGGTGTTCTCAGTTAAAAAGCTCTGACTGCATTTTGGGTCTTACCAGAACAATGTCAGGAGAAGCATACCATTTTGTTCTGCAGCCAAATATAAGGCTCAAAGAAATTACCACATTCTATAGCCTGTTCAACAAAACATGCTGCAAAATGATGCTACTTTGCAGTAGTAGGAGCAGAACTGTGTTAATGTATTACAGTATCCTGCACCACTGTCAGCTGTGACGTGTGGTCCCAAAATGCAATGGCATTTAAACAGACAACTTATTCTTCAAGTCATCACATTACAAGTACATTACAAGAACACAGAAGACACACATAATCTACAGGAATGTTATAACTTAACCCATGAGAGCAGAGTCAGACACCACGTTTAGGACACCTGACATCACAGAAGGGTAACCTTGGATACACTGCAAAGGAACCCTCTGCAAGCTACCCATGCATGGGATTCCACTGCAGCCTACCCCCCTCTCAGCCTCCTTCCAACACCCAAATCAAGAGACACCTTCTAGGCTGAAAAAATGAAGTCTCACAAAAGTAATTTTACTATTTCACCATCTGCCCCAGTCTGCTCTTTCCCAAGAAGAAATGTGGATCTTTCCATTCCAAGCAGAATCCAGAAACTCAGACTAAAACTACCATCCTCTGAAGTCTAAATCTCAGAGCTGGCCCCTCAGGTGCAACAAGAGTGATTTTTAACTTTTTTTTTTGTTTTAATACAGTACTGTTTCTTTTATTTCCCTTTTCCTTTTGGATTTGGGTAAAGGGAGAGGAAAACTGGGGAGCGGGAGGCTGTTTTCATGCTTTCATCTTTAGTAAATAAAAAATTTCTTTTCATAAAAATTAAATGAGCAGATACAATGACACTATGTGCCTGCCGGAGCTCAGATTTTAAGATACACATCAGCCACCAGTGGCCTCAAATTAAATTATGCACTAGCAATAAAAAGCATCTCACATTTAAAAAACAACCAGAATTCTTGATCAGTGAACATTTCAAAATCTCTGTTCTGCAGAGGCATACCCAGGTGTTTGCTAGGCAGATGTAACAGAACGTTACTACACTGGAGCAGTGGTTAATTGCTGTGATCATTTAAATATGCATTTATTTGCCTTTGGATTGAGAAAATGAAAAGCTAAAGTGGAGTTATTTTGTGGCCCAAGTGCTAGTTACTAGCCTCCTCATATAAGTAAAACTTGAGTAGGCAACAGTGCTCTCCCTTGCCTTACCTTAGCTTTCCTAAAACTAAGAATCTCCACAAAAATCTAACTTGTTTCGTTGGTCTCCCCTCACCTGTGACCACCTGCTTCTTTCCCTTTTCATTTTTCCTTCCTTGTCTCCCTGTTCCATGGGCTGCACTGGGACAAGGAGCAAGAGTATCACATGCATAACCCCATTTCTTTATCTTGCTGCTTGCAGCATTTCTCAATTTCAGGAAAGTTTCTTTTCATTATCGCTGGCCGGCACCTTATTTGCATAAGGATAAACTATGAAGCCATGCTACCTCTCCTCTTCTGCAATACCAGAGTCTCCTGATGAGTTTGAGTAGTTTTAAACAGGGCTATGCTTTCTCTTGTGCCCTCTTGCAAGCTTGGTGCTCTGCCAGGCAGCTGCAGAATGGCTGCACTGAATGCTGAATATTCCCTGTGCAGCAGGCTAACAGGAGCTCTGAGGGGGAAGGCAGATCCAAGCTCCCAGAGCTAAAGCCTGGTGAAAAGAATGAGCATTCCTGCTGCCTTGAAAATGATGTATGTACACAGAGGCTTTGCTCAACTTACAGCCACGTGATCCTCCACACTGTTGCCTGAAGCCATAGCCCTGCACACGATGTGAATTGCCACGCAAAGAAACACGCTCAATAGCACTAGCCTGAACCACTACCAAGATCAAGCAGTAATGTAAAAGGTAAAGTAATTCCACTGACCCAGGTCACCCTTTGCTTGCAGGGTTTGTTTTTATGTAGATATTCATATATTAGCTTAATGGCTGGCACATTCAGGAGGATAGCAGGAGGATAGCCAGGAGATAACCTGGCTTGTTCCTTTTGGATAGGATTAAAAGCTTTTACAATGGTTCAGTGCTTCTTGAGAAAAATAATTTTTTCCTACAAATCTCAAAGGACAGGAGGTTGCAGTCTAGCTGGAAATGGTGACAACAGGCCTTCTTTTGGTACTTCTGCTCTAAAAGGAGCTGTGCAAAATAAGACGTATTTTCTCATCTTCTAGGAATTAACCAGATCAAATATGCTTGACCTTCTGGTGAGCGGGAAATATTGGGATGCTCTTCTGTCAATGCTTAGACCTGAGAGAAAAGTTGTGGTCATACCCAGCTGCTCAGACTAAATTACAAAACACTAAGTAGCTTAACCTCAGCAGTTCCCTTGCAAAAGCAGCTCCAAGAACCCCTGGCCAGTGTGATCCCAGTGGCCCACATATAGTTTACCTCCACGATGCCCTCAAGCAAGGGGTACACATTTACAGTAAGTCACATACTAAATACAATTTGCAGTCTGCTAGCAATGAGAAGGCCTACTGCTAACGAAGATTAGGGATCAGCAGTTTTTGGGGTTTTTTTTTGGTGAGTTGTGCCAGACATTCAGGTAAAACTCTACTTTTCCTGGGGAAATGGCCTGACAAGATTATGCAATACTACTGACATATCATTTTCTGTATGCTCGCTAATTCAGCCTATTAACAAATTTCATCGCAGTCACAAACACTGGCATAAACAAATATTTTCTTATATTCAGCCAAGTTTTCCAAAGTTTTGTAAATCCCTCATCAGTTACAGGAAAATTAGGGTCTGCTAGTTAATAATTTATGTCAGACTCATGCAGAATACCCAACTACGTAGCAGGAGAAGAGACCCCATTCTCCTGCCCCGAAGCTGCTGCCTCCTAGACTGCAGAAGACCCTCTCTCCCTAATGCAAGTGGTGTACAAAAATGCCAGTGCACTCTGAGCAGCTCTGGGCCTGTTCAGTACAGCAGCAGAATACTTGGTTTTATTCTACAGTATAACCCTGGAAACATACAAAAATCCTGTTCCAAAATCCACAGCTATACAAAGAAATTGTGTACTACATACGAATACTCTCTATTTGTAAAATGTATGGTATCAAACTATTCCAAAGGAATTTACTGCCAGAGAGTACAGAGAAAGGAAGCATTAATTACTCCAGCTTAACAGAGAGCCAAGCTGAGGCAGAGGGACAAAACACACCACTGGTGGAGGCAGGGGCGTCTCTGTGTGTTTCTACACAGCCTCTAATGTCACAATCACACACTACCCTTTTTTGACATGACCTTTCCTTCACTCCTTGCACAAGAAAAATAATGCCTGTTGAAGGTGCCGTTACTTGATCCTGTGTTTTTTCTTCATTGCTCCATTTGTGGCCCTTCTGCACACTACTAATCCTGTTCTGAAGAGTAATTTCTTACTGAGGGGTTTTCTGTGGTGCCACTCAGCAAAGCACTGGACTGTTTTGCAAAAACTAATTACTTTGGACAACACCTTTCTCAGGTGATAGGCTCATTTTACAAATTGTGAATTCAGGAATAAGGAAATTGAATCAAAATGTCCATTAGTATTGAACGTACAGCCTCAGATTGCAAATTCTGCATACACAGGATGCTTAGCACCTTATGGAACCTTACACATTTGAAGCATAGCTACTGCTGACTTCATTCCTGGTTGTAAGGGCTCAATACTGTTTCCATCCAAGCTCTAGAATCTCAAGTAAGGGACCGGAACACAAGAACTGAGTAATTTAGAGGTAACCTGGAAAAAAATTATCTTAGTAACTTCCCCAGCATTATACTGTGACTCTGGGGAAGAAAGAGGGATAGAAGAAGGAGATGTCCCTTAATCAGTGCTTTGCTAGAGAGGTAGCCCTCCCTTGTAAGAAACTTTTACTTCATTCACTACAGATCCAGCTTCAGAAAAATCAAAGTGGGCATCCTATGTACAAGGCCATCCATTTGAGAGCAGATCCCGAGTGCCAGAAGCTCTTTTTTCTTCTGTGCACAACATGGCTGAAAGTCATATAGGGGAAATAATGAGTAAAGATGTTACCAAACATCGTAGCACAAAGACCATAACCAAAGGATCACAAGGTTTATTGACACTAATTTTTAACTGCTTGACTTTGGATTGTCCCCAGTCCTTTCAGACTTGTTAAACAGGGAACAGCTTATATAAATATTTATATAGAGATAGATAGATTTGTAAACACAGACATACAAATATATATATACACACATAAAAACACATAGCCTTCTCTAAAACTTATTTAAATTTTCAGTGAGTTCCTTTTGATTTAAAGAGGTGCTACCATATCCATCGGCATTTCTGTTTTACATTTTTTATTGAACAAATCTAGAACTGAAAACTAGATTTCCTTCAAATTCCCCTACCTGCATGATGCAAGGAAATGAAAATGCCTGTCAGCAAAAGTAATGTGTTTAATACCATGCCAGCCCTAAACATCAGTAGAGATTTCTGTGTATTGCAGATAATTCTATCACCAAGCCATATTGCTCTGTGATGTGCTTTTATCTTTGCTGTAAGATAATATCAATATTTCAAGCACGAGCAAAAGAATGCTTTATGAGATTGATGTGGGAAAATATGGTGACAAGTACATAAAAAAGGGCGGAGAAAAATGCCAGGTAGTCATCATAAATGCCTTCCATTCCCACCAGAATTTGTCTAGTTTATCGAGCTTTAATCAACAAGTAGAGGTCCACTGGGGCACCAGTGACTTTGATTACATTTTCAGTGCTGAAGAAGAGCAACAAGCAAAAGAAAGAAGAAAGCACAGGTAATGGGATGGGGAGACTGTCACCCACATCCTACAAATCTAGACCTTTACAGGCCAAAATAGTATTTTGTTAAACTTTTAAATTAAATAAAAATAAATTATTTTTAAAAGAA